>WOFM01001232.1:0-13000 GCA_011428145.1 Ericerus pela
AGAAGTTTTGGAAAGTATTGGTAATGAAAAAATTTCTATGCTACTTACAAATATGTTGATTTAGAAATAAATTTCATTTGTTGATTTGGTTTAGGGACCAGGGATAGAAGTAAAGCAAGATAGAAAAAAGGATTTTTATAGTTTTTGAGAGCTGCAAAAAAATTAGGAGGGGTATAAAAATAGGGGGAAGGTGCCCAAGAAAATTGGAGGGTAAGTCCTCAAAAGCTCTGGGGGATCATGGCACCTTGTCTAGTAATAAATGATCGAAGAATGTAACTTATGTACTGACTTACTAATTTTGATTATTTGAACATGCAAATAAAGCAAATACCGTAGAGTAAATTTTTAAAATTCTCAAAAATGGGGTGTTCAGGAAGTAACTGATCACGGATTTAGAACTTACTCTTACTTGGTGGGGGTAGAGTCCTTGAGGACTGATAACTATCCCTCCTGAAGAATGCTAGCATTACTAGCATCTTTCTTTTCTACCCCATCTGTGTCTCACCTATATAAAAGCTAGTTATCCCATTGCACCCCCATTTTCAATCAGTTTACATAATTTGAGCCCCATATAACCATTTTCATGTGTATAAATAGGTGTTTTGTTTGCAACTCTAACACCTCAGTATTTTTGCGTTGGTTGTTTTATTTACTGCTGCACCTTTTTTAAGGTTAACGAGCTGTTTGATATTTTTTCACTCTATTTTGAACAGGTGAGAATGGTTGTTGAGCGTCATATGATTATTTACAATTTATTTGTGTAGGTGATATTCCCAAAAGTTAGTAGAGATAAATTATTTTTTTTTTAAAATTACATGTGTTTGTAAATCAGCTAATGAATTTGTGTTCTTTTGAAGATGAGTTTTTTATTTTTCATGTAGATGTTGGGGCCTGTAAGTAAGTAAATCTTTCTGGTTCTCTACCACTCATATTAACATTTAGATGTTTGGTGTAAACCAGGTGTTGCGACTTTCAAGGCAAAATCCAGCATCTTAGTGGACACTAGTTTGTTTCCTTTGATTAGGGATCTCAACAAGAGGGCTCAATTTCTCCCTATGAGTCTGGTTAGTTTTCTGGGCAAAGGAAATGAGAAATTTAGTTACATTACATACGTAATTTTAGACAAAATATCTACTTGGGTTAAATCGTCACTACGGTAGGGAGCTTTGGAGAGAACACCTAGCTCTGGTGTACCAAAACATGGCTACTTGCTCTTCGACTATATTTCTGTTTGATAAGATTACACTAACTTACACCAACCTACACCAATAGGGATATTCCACAAAATATCAAGTAAAACTTGGTGCAAAGACATATAGCATTCTTACATTTGTGGAATCGCCCTCCTGGTGTAGGTTTGTGTTAGTTGGTGTAGTCCTATCAATCAGAGCTTACGAAAAACGCAGTTGAGTAGGTCAAGTCATCACTACGTCCTCTTCGATGGCTCATCGTCGGACCATTTTGATAATTCATCCACCTATCTGCTTCTAAATTAGAAGAGTGAACAATACTGTGATAATGTTGAAAGGGAACACCTCATACATTGGCTCCTATTCGAAGTACTCTCCGCAGGAAAACACAAAATCTGTCGCCTTTTATAGAAATCGTCATCTAGCGACAGCTGTTTACCCATCACTGCGTGAAATGTATTAGTTTTTACGATATTTCCGTACTCGAATTGCGCCTTGTTAGGACCACATTCGAAATTCGGTGAGTCCTCCTTATCTTCCAATTATCAAGTCTATATACTTGATAATCCCCAGTTTTGTCCCCTTCTTCTTTTTTTTTTCCTTCAGATTCACGCACCCGCAAAGAACTTCTATCAACAAAAGATCACCCTTCCTCGTTCGCTATGTATCCCATTATAATGCGTTGGTGAAGAGACTTTCTTTGCTTAATTTATGGTTTTTCGTCTGACAGATATATCTGTATACTTATACACACTAACTTATAACCTTGAAATTTCAAATAATAATACGCTCGAATGCGCTTATAATCAAAAGATACATGGATGGTTCGGTTTTTTTTCTTTTCTTTTTATTTTGCAACTATACATAGCGCAAATAGAAAACGACATCGTTGCAATGCTGATAGTATCAATATTTCATTGCCAAATGGTCTAACTGAGTATACGCTTAAGGGCTGAAAACTGAAATGCGACCACGCGTCGACTTCAGTGCCACATTACAAACTGCTTTTGTGCAACAAAAGTCGTAAAATGTAGCCAATTCTTTCCTTTTTATGCGACAGTTTTTTCTCTTTTTCGGCTGGAAATATCACATAATTTTGACGAGGCCTATTAACAGTTTGACGACGACGATCATGATTCGGACAGAAAAAAATAGGAAGTCAGTGTAACATAATAAAAGTTTATTAATAGTTCGACTAGCTAATGAATTAGTTCGTCAAAAAGAAGGCAGATATTATGTACAAAAATTATCATCTGTGTAGGCCTACTTTCATCACATCAAAATCGATGGTACCTAAACAAAATGGACTCGGAGTTTCGAAGGTTCAAAAGTTTACTGATCAACTGAAACTCCCAACAACTGAGCTAAGAAAAAATTTCCTTCAAAGGTAGCTTGCAATAGTTAGGGTGGAATACCCAAAAAAGCCACTTCAAGGGATTTTTTCAACTTATATTCATGATTCACCTAACATAGGTTGTTTACATATCATTCAAATATTTGTGAATTATGATACAAGTAACCTATCAAGTAGGTATAAGGCGTGACGTCCGAAAACGGATGTACATCCGAGTATAGGGGTTTGATATCACGTTTCAAAGTATATCAGGGAGTCTTGAGAAATCATAGTCAAGACCACAAGTCAGCTCAAACAGTTAGGCCACCAACCTACCAGCAAAAGCTCCCAAGGCCTATGAAGTATGTCAGGCAATTTCGAGTAAACGGTTTAAATAAGTTGGCCCACCCATTAGTACAATTCACGTTTTTTATTACAGTAAAAAGGTTACTTACAGTAGGACATAAAAATATCTGGTTATGCAGGTATCACAAAATCGTATTTCCTCATGGTCATCGATGTCAGGTGAACCAACAGATTCCAACTAAGTGTGTTCATTGTTGGAATCAAAAACAGTTTGAAAACAGACTGGTACAGGTTCTGTATTAACGGCATTCACATTTCGAATAGTTTTGGTAAAAACAACTTGAAAAAAGGTGACTTAATGTCGAAACAAAAGCTGTAGTATATTGTGAATAATAAACAGATTTCATCATGTACAAAACGAGACTGACTGTTCACAGTAGAACCAAAATTGTGAAGAGTCAAAAGAGATAAGGTGTTGGTCCATCAACGATCGAGATTCGAAGATGCACATCACCACAAATATATATAAGTAATCGGTTGATGTGTCATATTATCTTGTAGAACAGGAAGTTATTTTCATGTAGACTGTGACTTATAAGTATAATCTTAGAATTTGTGAACTGTTCCCTATTGTAAAGTATATTAACACTCAAGATTGGTGGTGATGTGAAGGGAAGGCTGTGGGTAATCAGATGTCACAAAAGAACAAGAGGTGGGTAATTTGTATACAGTGTGATGTTTGCAGCTTAAGTTTAAAGGCGAGTGATACAAATCATACCAGCCACCAGGAGTAGGCATCGGGATTTGAATCCTTTTTGCAGCTCAATATGATTTGTTATTTGGAATTAAAATTGTTGTTTGGGGCTTTTGCCCATTCTGGAATCGAAATACACCAAAAATAAGGCTTTCTTTGGCTTTTATTTTTGTTTTTTTTGTTTTACTTATGTGATTCATGATTCAATCACTTCGTGTGAGTGATTTGTGATTTAAAATAATTTTTTGGGTGATTTTGACCTCTCTTGACCACGAGGAGTAGTTAATCACCTACTTTGTACTCATTTCACATCCAATTTTTGCAACACCCCTTCAAAAAAGTTATCAAGAGGAGGGAAATACACATAGACTTTATGTATTGTCCAAGTGACAGCGGAAAAAGTGAGCAAAGTCGATAGTTCTCAAACGAGAATTCGGTACCTATATTAATAATGTATTTTATGTTGCATTGGATACGGGACCTGAACACAGAAGAAATTTTCAATTTTTGTGGGCAATTAATTTTTTCATCCCCGAACCCGAATTTCTTATCTACGGCTTTAATCATGGTGACGTTAACAAATTATGGCATCAACACCAACACCAATTTAAGCTTTGAGTGTCACGTTTGAGGGGCTGTAAAATAGGCAATAAGCCATATTTCATTCTCTTCATCAGTTTTGAACTTGACGTCTATACTGAATTAATGTACCATGAGTGGAGAATATATACTCAAATCAATTCCAAACTGAACTTTTTTCACAAAATTCGCAAACTATTAAACCAATCTAAGAGTATAAAATTTTCTTCTTTTTTCATTATTTATGGATAGGGTAAACAGATTCACTGGCAGAATAATCAAAAACTATTCCGATATTTTTGCTCTAACTTTTAGTTTCGTACTGCTCGGATGAAATTAAAATTTTGAAGAACTTCGGTTTACTTTTACCCAAGGATTCAGTTCCGAGATAAAATTAAAATGTGATCGGATGAACATTCTCCCTGGCATTTTCTTATTTTGTAAAAATTTTAATTGAACTTTAATTAATTGTCAAATAATTTGAGCGAGGAGCATTGATGAGTTGGCAACCATGACAACTAATGTACATAAAACAATTACCTAAATAGGTATGTACATATGCTATTAAAGTGTAGAAGATCTTCACTCATGATTAAAATTTATTTTTATTAAGAAAGAAAACATAAATTTGTTTTTAAAAGGAATCTAAATTTTTTGATTTCTGAGCCCATCTTAATAAGAGCAATGCTATATCTACCTTACACTACATGATGAAAATTTTCAATATAATAATTCCAAGCACGAACTGAAATCTCTGTTAAAAAAAGTCAACATACGAAATTCAAGGTAAGAACGTCTTCTGGTGAAAATTAAAACATTAAAAATCATTTAACACAGAAATTATCTGAAAAGGCTGAATAAATACCAGCATTAATAAAAATATTCATTGTTAATACCTACTACCCACTTTGAATTGCAGCTAATACTTTGTTATTGACTGCAGAAACGAATATGCGTCTTTCTTTTTAAAGCAACAAATAATTAAAATTTCTTGCACCTAATTTCGCACGGTTTTGCAGACACAACAAAAAACTGAGTAAATATTCGTAATTTCATTTTAAATAGATACAGTTTAACTTTTTTGAAGACAAAAAGACAGAATCACCAATGTTATAGTGAGGTTTTCGAGTTCAAATTCAACCGAATATCCCGATTTTGCAATTCTTCAGCCAATAAATTTTTTCAAGATGGTGGAAAATACGACAAATAAATGTTCTCAACGACGTTTTGTTTCTCAAAATGGGTACCTACTTTAAACAACGTCAAGTTTGAACGCTTTTGCTGCTAAAATGCTTTGTTTCATTTCTGTCTATCGAAATATAATTTAATTAAAATAGGTTTCTTTTCGTGCAACAACCTTTTCCTGCTTTGTGATTTCAACGTTATTTTGAAACGGAAAAAGAAAAAAATTTTCTTCGAAACTGCGCAAAAAAAAGTATTTGGTGAAAATGTTATTTTTGTTTCCCATTCACTTTAACGCTGTTTCGATTCAGCGTTATTTAACATCAACTGAAGATTAAACTGAATGAGTTTTGAATTCGAAATTCATATTTTTCGTTTTCATTTTTTGATCATCAATTAAAAAGTTGACTGAAGTAATATTTTTTATTAAAGAGAGGAAAGAAAAAGAAGAAAAAAAAACTGCTGAAATCATAAAAGTCACCTTAAAAACTTGTTTTCAATTTAGGTAGGCACCGTGAAAGAAAATGGTGAAACGAGAATTATGTCACTCTTTCTAATTATACTTTACTAATAACGCCAAACAAGGATAGCTGACGAAGGAAAATCCTGCGTTAAAGGTTAATAATAAGTTATTTAAAAAAAAATTTTGTGTGAGAAAAACTTTTTCAATTCATAGGGACAGAAATGTCCTTTCAAAAAATTTAAGACAATAGGGGTTTGTTCCAGTACCTATATTATACACATTGTGGAAAAAAAAAAAAATTAAGTGTAGGTATTTTAAAGATTAAATTTATTTTAAACAGAGAAAGAACAGCTGATTAAAATCCGGCCCAGCAATTTTGAGCTCAATAAGTGGCTGAGTCCTATATCCATGAGTTTAATAAACGAGTTCCACTATATATACGTATAATAACTTATTTTGGCCTACACAAATAAGTAATTCTTAATCACTGTTGACACTTAAATATCGGTCTTAAATTTGGGCTCTATAGTCTAAGCTTTTTTACAATGAATCTCGCCCAGCCACCAGAGTCTGAAAATTCGCGTTTTATTTACAACTCTCAATACCGAGGGTTCGGGTGTCGGTTATTGGTTGTTTTATTTTACATCATAAATTTCTTCTACTCGATCTCTCACATTACTGAACTTTATTATCTAGCAAAATTTGATGTTTTATCAAGTTAATTGAATTTTTGTAATTTTTTTCATTCATTTTCAAATAGCTTGCTGGCTACATTCATGCGAAATTAGTGGATTCGTTTTAAATTTGTTTCAGTAGCTTTTCTAGTAGGTACCTATTGAATAGATTTAAAAATTCAAATTGAAAACCTAAGGGTAATATTTGAAATATTTGTTAGTAAAAAAAGTTAATCAATAAAATTTTTTGATTTTGAGAAATATTTATGACGTTAGTAGTCACTTAAAACATATTTGTTTCACTAACACGCCTTATTTATTGCTCTCTTTAAAAAAATAAATAAAGAAAACTCGACTTCTTTGCGATAAATTGGCGTTTATAGTATTTTTTGATCAGAAACAAGTCAATTTCGTCCCATTTTCCATAGACGAAACATGGTTTTCTTTCTCAAACTAAAACTATATAGCGTTAGATACTTCCCCATTTTTACTACTGATAGGCCAAAGCAAAAAAAAAAAAAGAAAGAATTTTCAATTTTGAAATATTTTTGTTGCTTCTTTCCCTTTTTGATCTTAAGAGAGTGAAGTTTAAAGGTACTTTTCCTTCTTTAACATGGATAAAAAAAAAAATTGAAAATGATTTTCTTTAAAAAATAACTTTTTATGAGTCACTTGAGCCATAATTGCCGTTGACGGTGTGTAAGAAGGATGTGAACGAATAGAAACTTATTTTTGTACATAATGTAGTTCTGCAAGAGGATTTGAAAAAAAAAAAGCATAATATACATATATATGTACAATTACTCAGTGTGGGTCTTGTGACGTAATTCGAACGAGGTACTAGATTTTCATTCGAAGGGCTGCAAATAAATCACCCCAAGGTTTCGTAGGGATGAACCATCGTTGATTTGATGCAGTTCCGCTGAATAGGGTAGGAAAAGATCAAAAATATATTCGAAGACGTACGATCCAATAAGTTTCCCCTTTTATACTTTCATTACTCGTATTACTCAAAAGGCGCGATTCTTTACTTAGAGGCATTGTTTTACATTTTAAGTAGCACGAATGGATGGTTGAAAAGAGAAGATGAAACTGAAGGCGCGTCTTATACGGTTCGAAAAATATGCTAAATTTTCCCTTAGGTTCTTCTGTGTTCTTGTTAGCGACGTCAAGACGTTTAACGATACTTACGGTATTTTGTTTTTCACAACTTCCTCGTTTGAAAAAAAATCAGCGCATTTTTTTATTGCCTTCTCACCTTGAAATAAAAACTTTTTTCCAAATACTACATTTTTTATTATTTTTAAAATAATAATAGAAGCGCGAAAAAAAGTAACAGCTCTGAGTAAGGCTAAAAAAAAAAACAATAATATTGTGTTTTTCAACAAAGAAATGGAAAATTGGATTAAAATTAAATTTTATATGTATATATCTACGAACTGTTACCCGCAGCTTCATTTGCGTCTTTGAAGTGTCTGATAACAGTTCTCACCCCTTAGTCATAGACCCAATTAAACCCGATCAAAAACAAAAAGAAACAGTGGGGCAAAGAGAATCATGATTTATTATTTGCCTCACCAACCAGTAGTCATCAGACCATGAACAAAGAGAGAGGGAGACAGTAGCGGCCCGAGCTAATTGTGCGCCAGTGGCTCCACCATGTTTTTGCGCCCCTCATGACCTCAAAACTTGGTGCTAAAATAAATTTAAAAAAAATCGCCCTTCAGTACCAGCTAGGATGGACTGAAACATTTAATGTGGAACACATTTAAATAGCTGTCAAGCGCAACATCAGCTCCGTTAGAAAAAGTAGGTTTTTGAAAATTATAAAATTAGTCACTAAAAATTATTATTAAATTTTATAATTGTAAACGTAAAATTACGCAGTTAAAAATAATCATCGTCAAAATCTAAACAAAAATTAACTTTTGGAAATAACTTCCCACTCATCCACTCCAGAATTACTAGTATGTTGCAATAAATTATAGTTGATATTTTTTGCAAATTTCTTAGTTATTGGTTCAAAATAAAGCATTTTATAGCCAAAAAATAGCCAAAATATCGGAACTGTAAATACTGTCCGGCTGATCTGCACCAAAATCAGTAAAATGTTAGAATAGTTTATTATAAATATTTGTTCTGATTTACATTCCTATTGGTGTAGAATAAGGCATCTCTTAGCCAAAATAAAAATAGTGTTACTGAAAATACCCTACAGTCGAACAACATCAAAATTACTAGCAATTTATAATAAATTATAATAAATAGTTTGTGGAATACCTTGTCGTGAGAGATATTCACACTAGAAGGTCTTCAACAGTATTTTGCGTGTTCTGCCACTTCATACGATTAGGTATGGGAGAGCCAAATCCTCGGCGAACACTGGCGATTTTTGAGCCGGTTCTGAGAGTTTATATACCGAATTTGGCACACGCACACGGACACACATACGTACGTATGTATACGTAATTATGTCATACGTTGCGTCGTTCCTGTCTCCGTCGAGATGATAAGAAACGACGCAGTGCGTTTGGTACCGAGTCGTGACATTACCGAGATCGTTATCAGGTAATTGATCTCGACTTGTACGATGTATCTTACCTGTACGTACGTACAGGTACGAACATACAAACGCATTCGTGTGTATTAGTTTAACGTCATAGAGACGATTATTGCCAGCCTTTGGGCGGCGACTGTCGTCGAGGGGTGCGAGCCCCTAAAACCTCATACGAGTAATGTCCCCACATAGTTGTTTTGAAATTCGTAGCTATTGGTTGAAAATTAAAAATTTTTTAGCTAAAATAAAAATAAACATAGCAATATTGGAAGTACCATACGGCCAATCTGCAACAAAATCAATAGGTCAGGTTGTTGGCTAGTACTGTAGTTTATTTCAAATGTCATGACTATCAAAAACATCCTACACTGTAGTAGTAAGAAGTTGTGTTTTATATATAATTATAAATTTATATATATATATATATGGGTACTAGCTGCCCATGGTGTCAGATTTGCTTGACAAATGCCTTGGATTTCTAATCCTAACTCTGAGCTAAGTGTTCGCTGATATTATACATAATAAAATCTGAAAATAAAATATTATCCCCTTTTTGGGCCCATTGAGGGTTGAAATTGAATCTAATGATAAAATTGACATGAAATTCAAATTCAGCGCCTAAAAAAACATGTCTGATGATATATTACACAATAAAATCTGACAATAAAAAATTTTTCCCTTTTTAGCCAAATGAGGTGGAAGATCAATGGGTCCAATGATAAAATTAACATCAAATTCGAATTCAGCGCCTTAAAAAACATGTCATATGATGTATTAAAGACCAGTAAAGTATTACATAATAAAATCTGAAAATAAAAGATTCTCTTGGGCCATGCACACACACACATACAACCACGCACCTACTGATACAGACACATGCTTTTCTTCTCTCTTTCACACCTAAATTCGCAAAGTGCCAGCCATCCTGCACACTTTTTTGTTTTTACCCAAAGATAAAATAAAAATGTGTTCTACATTAAAAATAAAAACTTCTGAACAGTTGGTATGAGAAAAATATTTTTAGTTCAGGTGAATATATAAATGGATTAACTCACAAGTGAAGAGATAAAAAAAAAAAAAAAAACTCGTGAGAACGAAAGAATATTGGTGTGAAAAAAAAATCGATTTACAACTATAAACGAGGAAAAGAAAATGAAATTTAACGATGTCACAAATGTACAAAATTAACTTTTCAGTATATCCATTTGAACTCACGCAGTCTGACAGAGCACGAATTCACATAGCATATAGGTGGATCATTGAAGCAAATAGGATTTAGAATCTGAGGAGATGGCTTAGGTAAAGACATACAGCTAAAGAGAAGTCCAACGCCTGCTCAAAAACATGTCAAAGATAGAACTTTGATAAGATGTTTTGAATTCGAATATTTATTACGGCGCATGTGTTATAGCTTAATAGTGTGTATGTATTGGTATGGAGATGTCTATTTTTACAATGAAATAAATGTAGCTTTGGCTGCACAATACCTACAACTCAAATCGCTTCTGTACTATCTTCTACGTGTTTTTAAATCACATCGCGTATGGATAATTGGACATCTCTTTAGCTGCATGTCTTTGGCTTAAGTCCCTTTGATTAAAAACTCATACTAATAAAAAAAAACAGTGTCCACTGCTTGTTGAAAAATGCCTTATTACATTTATTTTTTTAATTTTTTAAGATCTTTGTGGTTATCATCCCCGTATTCAGCCCTATAATGTAGATTAAATTTCTAATCAGTTTCACAAATGAAATGGGGTTCTAAAATAAAGAATATATAAGAGCTATGACATAATATTCTACGCTTAGAGTAGTAATAAATTATAGGTATACTAGTTACTAGATGTTTTAAGAAGCATCGGCCATTCTGCTAAACTTAGGTGGTTAATGGTACTTGGGGCTAATTGGAGTAAGTAACATTTTATGTATGTGCACGATAGTGATGTCGATTTTTCAAAATTTTTTGATCCATTTTAATCGATTTAATTGAAAAGAGAATAATCGTTCTGATCGATAATCACTGTTAAAAAATATATTTATTTATCTTAAATTTTGTTTATGTAATAAAATATGAGGAACCAACTTAGAGCAAAATACTCACTAGGAAAGACGATTAAGACTATTTGATTTAGCATAGGTAATGATAGGTTATTATAAAATAAAATTGAAAAATTTGTATAAAAAAAATCGAAAATAGATTTTGCCAAAATTGTTTAATCGATCAAAAGTGATATAAATTCTAAAAATTGAAAAAAAATGATTTTTTCAAGGTCCAATTTTATTGATTATCGATTGATTAAAAAAAAAATTGACACCACTATGCACAAATTGTAAATTGCATAGCACTTCTATGTCTGAGTGCTAGTTTTACAATAGCAGCTTTAAACCAAGTTCAGAGTTTAAATTAGATTTAGAGGTAAAACATCGTTTTACAATCTGTTTAAACGAAGTCAACCATTGTGAACCTCAATAATTTAATTTTACCACTGGATTTTTGTGAGTTAACTAATGGTTCAAGTTTCTCATTGGCTGGTTCATCACGATATTTTTTTCATTGATCAACTGCAAATTTATAAGGCTGCTAAACACTATCCAATTCTCAAATATCGTTAAATATTATCATGTTATCAGTTATTTATTTATTTCATTTTGTTGTGATACCCACTAATCAATTAGTTTGATAATCGATTAATTTTTACTAAAGTAATCAATTAATTAATACTTCTAAATATTAAATTAATTGGTATTTTTATAATGTTTGGGTCAAACATATTAAATAAATTTATTATCATTTTATGTATTTTATTTTTATATTAATTTTATTATTGTTTATTTTTGTATAATAAGTATATGTAATATTTATTTTTATTATAATTAATGAATACATCATTCAGGCTCGGACAAAATTGCAAAAATTATGGAAAAATTTTCAAGGTCTTTATTTTTATACAACTTTTCCATCGAAGTATAAGGATAATGGAATAAGCACTATCATAAGCAGAATGCAAAAAAAGTGACAGCAAACTATTAAAGAGAGAAAGAGCTATTAAAAATATATTGCTATCTCTCTTTCACACATTGTAGTAAATGTAATCAGATGTTGTGATGCTTGTAAATGTTACAGATTCTTAATTCATTCATAATTGTGATTGATAAACTTATTAAAATCATATAAAAGAAAATTTAAAAAATCACATAAATTATTTTTTTTACTGCATTTAATCTAACCCCAGTAAATTTTCAATGAATGAAAGAGAGATAGTAGATTTTTTTATCTCACACACACACACACACACACATTCATGCCATTTTTATTGACATAGTGCTCATTAACATCGATTACTTGCTCTTGACTATAATCAATTAATCAGTTTTCCTAATTAATCGATTATTTGGCAATCAACTAGTCAAAATAATCGATTAATCGAACAGTTTTTGATTAATCGTGCATCATGTCACAAATTAAATTTCTACCAATTAAAACTTAGGTAATATTTCGTGAAATAATACAAAGTCTAAAAAAACATCGATTTAGTTGAACCACAGCTGATGAGGTAATTGTAAAACCAAACCAATGTTGACCATGGATAAGGTTCAGTTGAACCAGAGTTTAAACATCTATTTTAAAACACAACTGAAAAATCTACAGCTAACTTCGAGGGTAGGTCGACATATATGTGATATTCCACCTTGATGAGACCAGGAAAAAGTGATATGTACCTAATATATGGCCTATATTCCATATTAAGGGATCTATTAAATTTTTAATTTTTAATGATATTTTCGATGCAGAAATTTAGCAGTCGATTCCTGTCGTTCAAAAATTACTCCTACCACCGAGATACTATGCAAGTTTATATACGTATATACACAAAATGTAGAATATTTGTTTTACGGAGGTATTTTATTACTGTTTTCAACCACCTAAGTTTGGCAGACATTTCGTGAAACACTATCTCGGC
>WOFM01001233.1:0-27803 GCA_011428145.1 Ericerus pela
TGACAGTGAAGTGTACAAGCAGAAATTGCAAGAAATGTTATACGAAGATGATTAGATTTCCGCTCGGTATAAAAATGTATTACAAATATTTGAAATGTTCCTTTGGTTGTGAAAATTCTTATAATTAAGTGTTTATTTTTTGTTCGCCACCTTTTTGTTATATCTTGTTGATGTATTTGCAATGTATATGCTTTTAAAAATTACATTTATTCATTAAAAACTTCATGAATTTGTAATCACACCAAGAACTTTTTTTTTCAAAAGTTCAAAATTTATAGATTCTTCTTTTTTTAATTTTTCAATTTCTTAATAAATTTCACAGGAATTTTTATTAGTATATTATACAAATTTGTTATTTTGGGATGTGCGGCGATTACGAAGAAACGAAAAAGAGACAATAATATACTCTGATACGGAATTTTTAATTCGATAAATCTCGAGTGTCAAGATAAAACATTCATTTCGGTAATAGGTACTTCATCATTTTTTCTGAATATTTTTTTTGCGTCGTTCCGAAGTTATATGTACAGATATTTTTCAACGTGGACCGTTTTATCGGAAGAGTGGCAGTAGTATCCGGTTCGGGTTCTGGTATTGGAGCTGCAATTGCGGAAGAGTTGGTGAAGGCTGGACTTGTTGGGAAGATTTGGATGAAAATAAGTTAAGGGTAGCAAATTATTTTGATGTATATATTTAATACTATTTCAAATGTTTTACCTCCTATATATTTACCTACTTGAAATTTCCAAAAAAATTTTGACAGAAAATCGATGAGAATGTGAATATTAGGGGTTATAGTGGTAGATTCATCTCGAGGAAATGCGATGTTTGTGATTCGGAAGATATTGTGAAAACCTTCGAATACGTTAACAATGATGTGGGATCCATTTGGGTGTTGGTCAATTGCGCTGGAGCGCCTCTTCGAACTTCCTTACTGGGTAAAGTTTAACTTACAGTAACGAAAAGGCCAAAAATATTTCCATTTAATTTTCGCTGAGAGCTTCAAAACAGGCGGACAAATGAAATTTAATTTTGGTAAACTGTCATTACCAATGATTGCAGTTTTTCCCTAATAATACAATCTAACTGAAGTTATGTACTTCAGGCTTAATTACTGATTACAGACTCGGAATGTTTTGCTTGCTCAATGCATTAAAGTGATTCAATTTAAGTAATTGCATTATTTCTATTCATTTTTTCATATAATCGGTTATTACTCCTGTTCGCTCGCTGTTCCAATTTTTGAAATTATTACCTTGAATTTGTACTTAACGGCTGAACAGCCGAAACAGATCATTGAAGCTCATAATGTTTTTCATGTCACCCACACTCGGAGAAGAGAAAGGAGCTGGGTATACTAATCCTACGGGATAGATTTTTTGATGTGTAAATTTTTAAAAATTGAGAAAATAACCCCGTGGCCCGTTTTAATAAATGCCTCGAAATAACTCAAACTTTTTAACATTTTTGCAGATGCTAATGAGGAAAAAATTAGCAAAACATTCGACACCAACGTTAAGGGATTGCTTTTATGCGCTCAAGAAGCTACCAATTATATGATGAAGAATTCTGTCGAAGGTCACATTATAAATATTAACAGGTAATTAAAATCTAAAAATGGAAAAAAATCCGAGTTGTCATCAGTGTTCTTGTTAAAAATATATAATTAAGTCTGGAGAGGTTATCTGAAAAAATATGTTTATAATTTTATGGTATAGTCCAGTCAAATTGGCATCAAAATGAGGGGAAAAAAATTAGCACACAAACTTTAAGTATATAGGGTTTTTGGGTGAGTCTCCTGGAACAACATACTGAAAGTTGCACCCTCCCACCTCATGCATTTTTGTGGAGGAGGAAAACAATTATCATACTACTTGTGTAGATAATTTGTAAACCCAGTGTATATTTCCTACTCATCCACTTCCCTTCCATAATGCTTTACAATCCCCTTCACCTACACAATTTTTAATGTGTAAATATCTTAGAGCTCGGTGTCTACAGTAGGGGTTCAACGAGAATTATAATCGTCAGATTTACGTAACTGTAACTCTTACAATTATTGTAACTCTCATTTGTGTGCTACATGATGTGTAGGTGTGTGGTATAGCCACATTATTTTATGTTTACACATCAATCCTTCATGAGTATGCCTTAGTGGAACTTGCGCTTTTTTTTTGTCTGACACCCCCTTCCCCTCCAGAGTTTTGAAAACAACCAAATTCAACGAATATGATTGTTTTCAAGAC
Organism: Ericerus pela; assembly: GCA_011428145.1. Lineage (NCBI taxonomy): Eukaryota > Metazoa > Arthropoda > Insecta > Hemiptera > Coccidae > Ericerus > Ericerus pela. The sequence continues at coordinate 2,247 of WOFM01001233.1, forward strand.
TGTCTAGAGGAGACGGGGGCGTTGGGAAAAAAATTTCATGTAACTGTTTTGTAGGAATGGATCATGGAAGGGAGTGCATTGTTATAAAATATGTATTGGGTTTACTAATTATCTACATAGTGTGACAATCACTATGGTTACATCTCCCTTATAATGCTCTCGAATATATGCATTCATTGAAGTATGGTTGTTTTCAATACTTTCTGGAGAAAAAGGGATGGTCAGAAAAAAAATTGTCATTGACTTTTTTTGTAGAAAATTTCATGTTGAACAATTTCATAATGACCTATTTCTACCACAAAATCAACATTTTTGTTAAAAAATTCCAAAAATTTAAATTTTGGAAGATAAACATTCCCTCCATAAAAATGTAAGAGGTGGGGATGGTGTAACTTTCAGTATGTTATTCTAGGGGACCTAACCAACAAGCCTATACCTATACTTAAAGTTTGTCTGTTAATTTTAATTTTATTCTTTTGTAAGATTTGACTGGATTACCTATACTAAGAAAAGTTGATTTTTTTTTTTTCTTTATTTTCTAGTATAAATGGGCATTTCATACGAAATCGACGCGAAATTAGTGATATCATGATATATGCTGCTTCTAAACATGCTGTCACAGTTCTCACCGAAGGATTGAGGCAAGAAATGCAAAAACGAAATGAAAAAATTAAATTCACGGTAAGATATCGAACGACTGAGATGCTGAATATTTATTAAAAAATTTGCATAACATAGGTGTGTACCTACTGCGTAGTGTGTACGTACCTATTTAGAGGTTACTCGGGGATGCGAAGTCGAAAAAAATGATACGTCAAGCTACTAAAGTTTTAGATTCTATTTTTCTGAAGATACATAGCTTGGAACTTCTTGTGGCACAAAAATTTGTCAGTATTTTACCTATGAATTTCCATTTTGATCATTTTTTCTCTTTATATCTGCAAACTAAAAAAGTTATTGACGTTGAAAAATTCATACCCTGAAAATCTAAACAGAATTTTTCGAAATATAATGATAAACAATTTTAAAAACAAAAAACGAGTGAATAAAAATTTTTTACTGCATTTTGAAAAATCTATAGTTGCTGTCGTTTCATCAAGAATTTAAAAAATTAAACTCTATAAAAATTACCGATTGTTTTCAATCCGTGATTCTGAAAGTACTTTTTCAAAATCAATTTCGAAAACCTTATTGCAGAGAATTGTGTGGTTATAACTAGAAACTGTCTTCTCTACCGTATTCTTCTGAATGTTATTGGTTTTCCCTGCGGTTGATATCACATTCAGTATTAATAAATTGGAAATTAGTGTGAATGTCGACGTGTAAAATAATCTAACCTAACGCTGTGTTAAATTCAAGCGACATTTATTTCAGAGTATCAGTCCAGGGCATGTAGTGACTGAATTGACAGCTTCTTCAGGCAAACCAATACCACCAGATACTGAAGCTCTTCAGCCTGTAAATATAGCCGAAGCATGTATTGCTGTGCTTAATACTGCTCCTGTAGCAACTTGCGAGTCAAGATAAAATACAATGAAGTACGAACGTTATAATATTCACTATATGTTTATTCACTGAGGATGTACAAGCAACTAACTTGTAGTTGTATTCACATAGAAAAGTATTCGATTAATTGTCAGGTAACATATATACATATATAGAGAGATAAGTTACGGCTATACATTTTACACATTTCATATACGAGTGGGGACAGTATGCCCCCCTCAAGAAAGCTGAGCTAATCCATAATAATTTAACAGTAGTTATTATTTAAAAAAAATAATCAACAATTAATGTATGAACTTATATACGTAAAAATTTTTTTTTTTTATTGTCTATATCTTTCCGGTGGCTGCACTCTCCTTCCTGACCTGGTATAAATGACGTTATCTGTTGCATGGCCTCCATTTGCCTGTTGAGGTAGTCCAATGTGTGGTTGTATACAGGGTGGTGTTTCTTGAGAATGTGCAATAGGTTGAGGGTTATTATTATTAATTACATCATTGAATATTATAATTTTATTATTATTCATATTCATTTTTACTGTTTTCTTTTCTGTTGACATTTTATTCATGTTTATAGGTTTTAATATCGATTTTATTTTATCATTGATTAGTTCATTATTTTCACATAATATATATGCTGACTTAAGCCTATCGATGGACACCACTTCTTCTTTATCCTTTATTCTCAAATGGAACCATTTTTTTCCTTTTGATCGACTTATAACTTCATAAGATCCTTCATAGGGTGCTTCTAAAGGTTGTTTTACCCTATCTATTCTTACAAAAACGTGTGATGTCGTATAAAGATCTTTATGAATGAAGGTGGGTTTATTTTTATTTCTTTCTCTTGTTGTAGGGCAAATTAATTGGAAAGATTTACGTAACTTTTTCACATACTCAGTCTTATCTACTTTATTTTCCTCTTTAGACTCCCATATTTCGCCTGGTAGTTTAATTTTCTCTCCAAATGCTAACTCAAACCTAGAGATTTTTGTATCTTCTGAAGGAGTAGCTCTAATTCCCATTAATACAGTTGGTAAATGGTTATACCAGTCTCTACCTGTACATGCTAAAGCTGCTTTTAATTGCCTGTGCAACCTCTCTATCTTGCCATTTGCTTGTGCATGATAGCTTGTAGTTTTGAAGTGCTCAGAACCTAAAAGTTTATTTAGTTCTTGAAATAGTTCCGATATGAATTGAGCACCTCTATCAGTGGTAATTCTTAGTGGGGTACCATATCGAGTGACCCACTGATTTATGAATTGTTTTGCTATGGTGGAGGCTAGTATGTTTTTTAAAGGTATTGCTTCTATCCAGCCTGAGAATCGATCAATTATTGTTAGTAAGTATAAATAATTATTTGAGTTATTTAGATGGACTATATCTATGTGAATATGCTCAAATTTCTGTGATGGTAAGAAGCTTGCTGGTGCTGTCTTTACATAGCGTGATATTTTTTGTTTTTACACGCAATGCAGGACCTACACCATTCTCTCACATCCTTTGCCATCCCTGGCCAAAAATATTTTTCTTTCAATAGCTGCAGGGTTGGTTTAAAACTAGGGTGAGCTAGTCCATGTATTTGTTGAAATATCATTTTGCGAAGTTTTAGGGGGATTAGGGGGTAATTTTTATTATTTTCATGATTACATAAGATTGCTAAATTATCTGTGTCACTTAGAAAGACTCTTTGTAATTTACAATTATAGTATCCTTCTTTTTCAAGCCTAATTATTTCTAGATCGTCATTTTGGGCCTTACTAATTATTTCTAGAGTGACTGGAGCATTAATAGCATCAATGTTAGGGCGACTCAAGGCATCTGCAACAATATTGCTAGAACCTGAAATATGATGAATTTCAGTTGTAAATTGAGATATATATTCAATTTGTCTAGAACGCCTTTCTAACTTAGTATTTTTATTTGTAGAAAACATATAAATTAGTGGTTTATGGTCAGTATAGATGACCAGTTCTCTACCTTCTATTTCATGTTGAAAATATTCGATTGCTGCATATATAGCAAGCAATTCTTTGTCATATGTACTATATTTTTGTTGTGTTACATTTAACTTTTTTGAATAGAACCCTAAAGGCTGACAAATTCCATTTTTTTCTTGATCTAGCACTGCCCCTATGGCTGTATTGGAAGCATCACATCTGAGGCGAAGTAATGCTCCAGGGTCTGGGTAGTGCAGAATAGTTGAATTTATTAATGCATTTTTTGCAGTTTGGAAAGCATCTAGCAATGTTGGGGTCCATATTATTAGTGTTTTATCTCGTTTTTTTGTATGCCCCTTAAGTAGGTCATTTAAAGGAGCTAGTTCGTGTGCTGCATGGTGGTGAAATTGTCTATAAAAACCAAACATACCCAACAAACTACAGAGGCCTGCAACAGTTTTTGGCAATTTTAGGTCTTTTATAATTGTATTTTTTTATCAGTTGGCATAAAACCATTTTCTGTTATTTTATGCCCTAAAAAATTTACAGAATTTGAAACAAAATTACACTTATTAAAATTAATGGAGAGGCCATAAGTGGCGAGGCGTTTAAATACTTCATCTATATACTTGTAATGTTCCTCCTCACTCCTGGAAAAAATTAATAAATCGTCAATATATGTAAATACGTAAGGAAGGTCTCCTAGAATCGAATTTAAAAAACGCTGAAAGGAAGAAGGGGCATTTTTTAGCCCAAATGGCATACGCAGGTATTCATGCAGGCCACACGGAGATATGACAGCTGTTTTTTGTACATCCTCCCTAAATATAGGAATATTATGAAATGCTCGTATTAAGTCTAAGTTTGAAAAAAATTTACAGCCATACAACCTTTGAGTACTATCTCGTAGATCAGGCAGTGGGTAGCAGTCTGACAATGTGTGGCTGTTCAAGGCTCTGTAGTCTCCTATAATACGAATTTGTTTACCTTTTTTTCTTTGAACAACTATTGGAGACGCCCATTGAGACTTGGAGATGCGGCAAGTTCCATTTTGGGTAATTTTCCCAAACTCTGCACGCACTTCTTGTAGAATTTCATGATGTAGGCGGCGTGATTTTGCATGGCAGGGTGGTCCTGTAGTTGTTATGTGGTATACAACATCATGCGGTGGCGTTGAATGGTATTGAGGTGGCAATAGAATCTGCTTATATTTTTGTAGGAGTTGGCTTATTTTTTTTGGCAGCTGGTTATCACTTGTCAGTACTGACACACTTGGAATTGTGGACTGTTTAGTGTTACCAATACCACTGCACAAGGTGTCACCATCAACCAACCTGGAGCGAGTTAAATCTGGCAGAAGATGGTGTGCTTTTAGGAAATCGGCGCCAATTATTGGGTGAGAAACTGAGGCTAGTACGAAATTCTAGGTATAGGTTTTGGGTAGGCCAATGTTAAGTATCATTTTTTTCAAACCATACGTTTTTATTGAACTACCATTGACTGCTGACAAGGTGTATTTTGTAGGTTTTAGCTCACAGTTGGTTGGACATGACACAGCTGAGATGTCAGAGCCAGAGTCAATGAGGTATTCAATATTTGTTTTTCAATCTGTAATGAAGAGTTGCGGCAATTTCAGGGTTTGGGGCACGTTTGCCGCATCCATGTTCCCCTTTATTAGTTTTCCTCTAGTCTGTTTGTTGCCATAGTGCACCCATTTATTGCACACTTTGTAGAAGCATCACCAAATTGATAATGGTACCAACAAAGGGTGTGGTATAGACGAGAGGTACTGCTTTCACGGCGATGACGACTATGGTGGCTCATCCTTTTATTATGTGGTGAAATGGAGTGACAATAAGAGCTGCAACAATGCTGGGGCGACTTTGGGCGTGATTCACAGACAGCTTTAATTTGTTCTTTTATTTCAGCATTTTCTGTACGTGAAGCTGCTATTTGGAAATTTAAATTTTGTAACTGGTGTTTTAATTCAGTATCTGTTTTTGAAAATGAACTACAGCTGGCAGGATTATTAGATATTGTTGCAACTTGGTCACGATTAGAGAAAATGGATTTGTAGGCGCGATCTGCCATTTTACATAGGATGGCTGTTCTTGATTAACAGAGATAACAAATGCGATTTCTTTTTGAATTTTCGAAAGCCAGATACTTTTTAAAAGATTGTCACAAGCAGTTGTCCCAGCTCTGTCTTTTAGGATGTGAAGAACTGATGATGGTTAACAGTTGACTGGTATATCAGCTCCGGATAATAATTTATTTATTTTCGATTCTTTTGACTCACCAATTGCAGTAATGATGACAGTCTTTGCTCTTGTGTAGCCCTCTGCAGCAACAGCTGGATTGTTTGTGGTTAATAGATGCGAAATTAGTTTAGCTATAGATGGGTCAAGTTTTTGAAGCAGGCAAGAAAATCTGCGGCTTTCATCATTAATAATATTATTTCTAAATATTACCTCTGCCATGTTAAACCAGAGTTCGGGATCATCTCTGTTAAAGTCAGGCAATGTTATTAAACGAGTGATTTGTTGCACTTGTGCAGGATTAACGTTTATATCATCATCCATTTTAAATTTTATTTATATATTAATTTTTTTTTCTTTTTATTTTTTCACTTTTAACTGTACGAAAAAACCAAAAAATTAGTTTGAAATTTACGAAAAGACACAAGAAAAGCAGAAAATCATACGTTGAAATTGTTAAAATTTAAAAGCGAGCATAAATCGGCAGGAAAAAACACAGTTCACAGTCGCCACTGTAGCAACTTGCGAGTCAAGATAAAATACAATGAAGTACAAACGTTATAATATTCACTATATGTTTATTCACTGAGGATGTACAAGCAACTAACTTGTAGTTGTATTCACATAGAAAAGTATTCGATTAATTGTCAGGTAACATATATACATATATAGGGAGATAAGTTACAGCTATACATTTTACATATTTCATATACGAGTGTGGACACTCCTACTGTATTGGTAAGCTCACTTCACATTTAGTTTTTCTAAAAATTGATTAACTATGCATAAATCTTATAATTTCTTTAAAATTTATAGATAGGAGTTGACCATCATGGGAATATTTCAAGAAATTTAAATTCGCTTCATTTGTTACACATTTCGCCCAAATGTGAAATATTATTTTTTCTCTGTTCTCATTTATTACAAGTTTTCTTTGATTTTCTCCATCAATAAACTTCTTTGCTTCAGTTACGTGTATATATTTCATTTATTTATTTATTTTTTGTCCCTGAATTCTTTTGAAAAATAAGTTTTAGAAATTCAAATTCGCTGCTTTCCTCTTCCTAATCGATTACCATTCTTCAAAGTCATGCAAAAATTCGTATTGTAACTATGAAACATCATATTGAAACTTTACAAATGAAAAATGGAAAAATTTCACGTTTTCATATTTAATTCGACAAATTATACGGTTTTCTAGTTGCTGAGCAACCGTTTTGTCCCTGAAATTTATATGAAATCAAATCAATTAATTATGAATAGAGAAGTTCCAAAATAAGCTGTTTTTCCACGCAACAGCTTTTATAGTGATACTCTTTTAGTCAGACCAATATAGAAAACTCGTTCGGTTTAAATTCGTCAGTTTGAATCCGTTTCCCTTGCGTCTATTCCAACAATATAAAAATGGAAAGATTTGTTGATAAAACAGCTGTGGTTACCGGTGCCAGTGCTGGAATTGGCAAGGCAATCGTGAAAGAACTGTTGCAGAAGGAAGTAAATGTAATTGGATTAGCCCGAAGGATCGAAAAATTGGAGGTAAACTACGCGATTATGCAGTCACAATTGTAAAATTTCACAGCAACTGATTTCTTTTTTTTTTCTTTTAATGTTATGATCAGGAAATGAGTGAGGAATTTTTAGCAGAGCCAGAGTTGTATTTAGGCAAATTTATTCCACTCAAATGTGATATATCCGATGCGAACGAAATACGAGAAGCGTTTCAATGGATTGGCACCAATGTTGGTCCCGTGTCTATACTAATTAATAATGCTGGAGTGTTGGTGCCGAAAAGTTTGTTTGGTAGGTGTTTTTATTCATCATTAAAAATCTACATAACCTTTCATCTAAAAACTTAAACGTCTAATTCTATCCAGTCATACGTTGTAAAAATGATAAGACTCATTTTGTAGAAAAAATTAATTTCTGGTGATTTTGGTTCCCATTTTTTTCAACGAAAGAACAGAACTAGTCAAAATTTATTGCTTAAGGTGAAAAATAAGTGGAGCTGCATATCAAGGGGTTATAATAATACCAAGTTTGAAAAGTATATTTCGTTTATCATAACCATATGTAAAAATTAAGGATTTTGAATTAACGTGGCTCATTTATTGAGACAAAATACATGAAAAAAATAAATAAAAAAGAAACCATTCAGAAATAACGGCAGTACAAATTAGTTAAACTACCTAAAATCAGGAATAAATTAAAATTTTTGACTGTACTAAAACCAATAACACATAATAATAATATTATTATACGTTTAGTGAAATTATAATTACCAGGGCGTGTATTATACTCGTTTTCAGTTTCATTGTTATAGGTATCGGAGAAATTAATCTACAAGAATATTTCTTCATTAAAAGTGAATCAAGGTTTTTTCATCTTCAGAGCGAAAAAAGAACGAGGTTTACGTCTTTACGACAATGGAGTAGATCATGGGTAAAATTTTGTGCACAAAAAAAAAAGAAAATACGAAACCGAATTAAAAATCTTCTTTACAGCCCAAAAATTGCATAAACTTTTGTTACGTACATCTCCAAAAAAATTATATCAGTTAACACGCAATTTGAGTGATTAATTTTTTCAAGAGGAAATTTTCACAGCAATTTTATTGGTGCTAAACCTAAAACAAACTCCAAAATAGCTCCATTTTTCGTTTTAAATGTATGGCTTACTAAATCAATTATGGTATCGCAATTTCAAAGTAATATGTAGCACAGTTGGCATGATTCGAATAGGTAAGGTAATAATGGTTTTCTTTTTACACGCAATGTCGTATAACGTGACTGGTTTACAGACTTGGACGAAAAATCATTTGATGACACATTCGGCACAAACGTTAAAGGGCTGATGTTATGCTCGAAGGAGGCGATCGACATGATGATTGGAAGCGACAGTGGCAGTCATATTATAAATATCAACAGGCGAGTTATTTTATGCTTAAAATTAGACCCTCCTTTACGCCATTGATCTTTATTCGCAAATTAAATTCATCTTCGGTTTGCAGTATGTTAGGTCATTATTTGATTCAATTTGGAGAGAATCTACACTTTCTGTACGCCGTATCGAAGCACACGGTTACAGCTTTGAGCGAAGCACTCAGACGTGAAGTTACATGCAAAAAAGCGGCCATTAAAATTTCGGTATACTTCGACTGCAACAGAAATGTACATCAGTAAAGGGGCCACTATTGACCAGTTTTTCATTTTTCTGCGCAGAACGTGAGCCCCGGCATTGTCGAAACTGATTTCAGTGCCGAAGAAACAGCAATGATATCCGAAAACCAAAAGTTGCAGCCTGAAGATGTTGCACGAGCCTGTATCGCTGTTTTAGATACACCATCTCACGTTTTAGTGAGTACAAAATTTTAGTCTTCTACAGTATACTACGAGTAAATTATATCGAACCCAATAATATAATGTACCTGAACAGGAAAATTAATGTTTGAAGATATTTAAAAAAAATCTTTCGTTATTAATATTTCCAATTTCATGGCTGCGCAGTCTGATAGTAATATCATGACGGTGCTGCTAATTCTCGAGATGCCTTTTAAAGTTGCAATAGCCTCATCATTTATCAATAAATTTAGCATTCAAGGATAAACATAATACGATTGTGTAATAAACATGCGCGTTGTATTTCAGATATCCGAACTAACAATATCGGGAATTCATCAAATGATGTAAATGATTCACCATATAATTCAACACATGCAAAAAAATTAACAAGTTCGACGCAACAGTAATATTAAAAGAATTAAATTTTATATTTCACACAGAGTAAAACAAATTGAATATATCACAATCATATATAACTTCTGAAAACAAATTGCACTGAATTTTTGAATATAAAAAAAAGGGACATGAAAAATATGATGTTGAAAAGTATTTGAACTAAAACATCGAACTTAAACATTTTGCTAGAAAATACAGTATTAGTTACCATATTTCATAAGTGCCAGCTAACTTTTCGATGAATTGAAATGAAGAACTGACAACAAATGCAACGATCAAGTGGATTTATCGTTGCTAAACTAAGAAAACTGCAACACTACAACGTAAATATTAATTAGATATTGAATTTTACAACCGTAATGTTAAATAGCTGCACTTTTAGGAAGCCATGAAGTCAAAAAGTATAATATAGTTCTGAGTGAAATCGATTTTTTCGTTCGTATCTTGTCAAATTTTCAAGGACGAATCAAATGAGACCCTTAATTTACCTTAATAATAATAACGCTTCATTTCCAACGTTTACAAATCGCTTTTGAAGTTAAACAAATGAAAGGCGGTAGGTTTTTTTTTTTTTTTTTTTTCAAATAAATGCTTGTTAACTAGATGAAGATCCATTAAAATTAAAGATGAAATTAACTTGTTTCAGTAAACAGTCATTTTCATAGACTGTAACCAAATTATGCAAATTTGTATGAATTGATAGTGATAAAGGATAGTAGAAAGAAAATATTTTCATCAAAATATAAAAAACGAGCTGTTACCTGCAGCCACACTTGGGTACCCAGGGTCTATTCATCTGCGTCAACCTTCCCTTATTTTAATAAACTTTTTGTGGCTTTCAATGTTTCAACAATAATTACTGTTTCGATTAAAAATTGGACCATACTGAAAAATATAACCTGTGATGATGTATCACTCAATAATATACAAAAAAATTACATCTACCTCCTTCTTGTGACCCAAAAGGGTCACAGAATTTTTAGATTTAATCCAAAATTGGGCTGGAAATAGAAAAAATTATTTTAACCTCAGTTTTTATAAACCAAAATGCAACCCGATAGAAAAGCGAAACAGAGAGAAAATAAAGCGCCTCACCAACCAGCAAACGACGAAAAAAGAGAGAAATTTTTTCCAATTCTCTCTTACTCATTTTCGATTGATACAAGATAGATTTCTTCTGTTTTCACAATTGGTGAAAATTAGCAACTTTGCCCACTGGGAAACTACGGACTTCCACGGTGGCCATAAAATCTTCCATAGAATAACACAATTTTTCCTGAAAAATTTCATGAAAATTTGTCCAACAGTTCTGCAATGCTAGTGTTTCCAACAGTTTTTAACTCTTAATCCATCCATATTAATAATACTCAATGTACGTATATATGTTCCTCCGTAACTTCAGAACCGCTTGACTGGTCGAGATGAAATTTTCAGCATTTATTTATGTTATTACGAGGCATGTTTGAAGCCATCGTTGAAGTCTCTAGCCCCTCTGGGAGTAAAGTTGTCCATTTTCACAAAAATTTATCATTTACGGTACAAAGGTGAATAAGAACGAACCAAAGGCAGAGAGAGAGAATGAAAACAGCGGCGAATCGCGGGTGAAAAGTAGGCGAAGCTGCGGATAACATCTGATATATTTTAATATGTAGAGATAACAACTGAAAATGTTTTCAAATTTTTCAGTTTTTTTAACAAATTTATTTCCCATTTGAAAATTATTATCATAATTTTTTTGGAAAATGAAATTTATAAATCCCTTTACAAACAATTACAATTAATTACGCATATTAACACTTAGGTACTAATATATTATTTAGTAATCAACGAATGGTCAACGGTAAAATTTGTTGAATTATGGAAGGACTCGGAAACAACGGTCTTCATTAAAAGAAACCAAATAGTCGATAACGTCAAGTTTTACAAACACAAAGGCTATGGTATACGGGAAAGAAATATTCTAAAAAGTGATTGAAAATTTAAACTTTTTTCGTTGACATACTCGTTAGTTCTGCTAATCTTTCGTCCGACAGACGACCTTTTACACAGTAGGCTGGCAACAGCTCGGTTGCGGCTAAAATTAAACCCAAAAATGGTGGACTAGGTTTCAACGGGCGGCTCAAATACTCTGGATGAAACTGAGTTGCCACATAAAATGGATGGCCAGCCAACTCCAGAATCTCCATACGTTGTTCACTTTCATCAGTAGCTGAAAATATTACATCAATGAAGTTGTATTTGACTTTTGGTCCCTTGCACAACACATAAGTGCAATAGGACAGTTTCAGACGATGATTTTTGTAACTACTGTGCATCTTCAATCATTCAATATTACCAACTATGTTTTCTAATATATTAATTTATACTAATGTTTAATAAACTATATTCAAGATAAATTTTTGAAAATTTCTTGAACAATTCAATACAATTTCGTAAGTTGAAAATGATTTTTCAGTATACTGCCACTTCTAAATTTTATTTCAGCATTTATTCGCAGCAGAGAGAACTTTGAGTGTAACTGGCTACTTGGATAAGGAATATTTTCCTTTAACATCCATTCAACAATATTTTCAACATATTTCCCATCATAGGCAGTATCTTTAATATCAGATAGAATATTTTTCAATAACTGACAAGTACATTTATCCAAATAAGCTGGATTGGCAATCACAGAAAAGTTGAATCGGAACAACTTTCTCTTTAAAAAATAAATTAAGCGATTAAAATTAGGTACTCCACGAACATATATATTGATGATTGTCATAAATTTAATTTAATCGTACTGCAAGAAATGAGTGATTTTTTTTTTTTTGAATTTTCTTCTTATATTCACGCTTATTTTCATTTTCAACTTTCAGAAAAATTAACTGGCAAAAATACATTGTAAATAAGACGGTTGCCCCTTCAAAATGTTAATTTACCACAATGAGTTGCTTTGGGCTCATGAAAAATTTGGATGTACTTACCAACAAAAAGCAAATTTTTCTCCTCCATCATTTTCACATAATTTCGATTAACTTCGTACCTGTGTCGATGCCTTTCTTCAATAACATCTTTTTTGTATAATTCATCTAAAACCGATATGAAATAAGTTAAAATGTAGAAATGAATAATGCAATAATGTATGATTGAACTTACGCATAATGGACTGATCTTTTTTATCTTTGACGAAAAATGTTTTCCGTTTGCCTAAACGCATAGTTCCTCCCTTATCACCATTAGTATGCTCAGGCATATCTATAATGAAATCCGCTGATTCAGCCTCCAACTTTTGCCAATTTTTAAATTCTGAACTGTCTGCATTTTCAATACCAAGTACGTTTCTGAAGAGGGCAGGAAAGTACAAAATATAATTAGTATTTTAATATAAACTTACAAAAACTAACGAGACTAAAATATTTCTTACCGAGCAAATTCAATAACGGCAACTTGCAACCCAAGACAAATACCTAAAAATGGTATTCTATGTTCACGACAATGTTTGCAGGCAGCAATTTTACCTTCGGCACCTCTCGGTCCGAAACCTCCCGGAACGATGACCCCTCTAAATTAAAATCATGGATATTAAAATGAAATATTTCAACGGAATGAAAATAATGGGCTTGGGAGATGTTTTTACAAATCTATTATCGTGATAAGTTTTTAAAATAATTCTATGGATATTTCGGGATTGTTCTTAGGGACACAAAAAAGCAATATTTTTTCAAGCTATTCGATTGAATGGCAAGAGGATTTTGGTTTAACTACTTTGGCAAGAATATCGATGACATTTTATCTGAGGCTAAAAAAGTAATCATGATTTCATTATTCGGTAGAGAAATCTAAGGCAGTTAATAAAATTTTAAGACGTTAGCCTCTATCCATCTTCAATAATTCAAACCAATAAACTGAAAATTCTCACAAACTTTGAGTTGAAAAATTAAAATGACAAAATGAAAATAATCAGAACACATACTGGCTGGAACATAAATCTCTCCAAGCTTTATGATAAACTACGTGATTACTGCGATCTTCGTCTTTCAACATATCTTCCTCCAAATGATCAGCTTCTATATACTAGAAATTTAAGAACTAATTACAGAATTTTCTTCATTTTTAGTCTTTCATAATTTTTTACTTAGTACTTACAGTTAATTTTAATTTATAACCAACTTCCATGGATGCATGTTGCAAAGCTCGAGTAAGCGAGGCATAAGCATCTTCAAGTTTGGTGTATTTTCCAACGATACTAATTCGAATTTCTTTGTTCAAATTTTCGGATCTATAAAAAAAAGAAATGAGATAACACAACTAAGAAAATGTTACAAATCGAGTCAATTGTAAATGAAACTCACCTGTTAGCCAGAACCTGCCACTGACTTAAATCAGATTTTAATGAAGGTTGCACTCTATCAAGATGCAAAATCTTACTAAAGAGTTCCACAATGTTTTGAGACTCAACTAAAACAGGAACTTTATAAATAGAACTGAGGTCATGAACGCATATAACCTAAATGAAAAATTGTTCAATATAGGACAGATTTGAAAATTTGTAACTAAACTACTGCATCAAGTACCTACATGCTTGGGTTCTACATGACAAAAATTTGAAATTTTCTCCTTAACTTCTTCACTGATAGGAGTTTCACTGCGACAAACAATGATGTCTGGGGTTAATCCCAAACTACGAAGCTCTCGAATACTGGACTGAGTAGGTTTTGTTTTATGCTCCCCCGTAGATCTTGGCTGCAAAAAATAATTTTTGAAATACATACACAGTTTTATTTTAATTGACAAAATGATGGCCAATTTACTTGAGGAAGTAGTGAAACATGAACAAGGCAAAAATTTGTTTTTTTCACACGGAATTGGAATTGTCGGAATGCCTCCACAAAAGGCATTCCTTCAATATCTCCTATTGTTCCTCCTAGTTCAATGATACATACCTGAAATAATTTGTCCCAAAATTAAAAATTCTAAATTAAACTTAAAATGGTAACAATTATATCAAATAATATACATCTGGAAGTTTCCCATCATTTGATACTGGATTATTAGCGACACGACTGATCCACGACTGAATAGCATCAGTAATATGAGGCACCACTGTAAAATGGGTTAAAGATAATAAAAATTAAAACTAAATAAAGTAATTAATTACAGACTATGGAAAAAATAAATACGAACCTTGAACTGTTTTACCAAGATACTCTCCTTTTCTCTCTTTTTGAATAACATGTTGATAAATTTTACCAGTAGTGAGATTGTTGTCTTTATGTAAGGTAGCATCTAGAAAACGTTCGTAATTTCCTAAATCAAGATCAACTTCACTTCCATCGTCCAAAACATACACCTCCCCTAAAACAATTTAATTACACATTGGATTAAAAACTACAAAGAGATTTAACTGAAAAATTAAGAATTCTTCACTCACCATGCTCATACGGCGAAAATGTCCCTGCATCAATATTGATGTATGGATCAATTTTAATTGACGTAACAGTCAATCCACATGATTTCAAAATTGTACCAAAGGAACTTGCAATGATTCCTTTCCCTACTCCACTTATAACACCGCCAGTTACTAAAATATACTTCATATTAGGATTAACAATGGCTGTATTAACCGAACTACCATCACCATTTCCAGCTGTTGAAGGATCCATCTTACACCTGATTCAAAAAGATAATCAGATATAATTATTCAAATAAGCTTAAAAATAACAATTAATTAAGAGTACAAGTAAATATATCTGCAAAAAATGTACATTAAATCAGGAAGCCATAAGTCTTCAGAAATTATTACTTACTGTTAGTCAAGTAAAAATTACTCAAGCAACAGTCGAAAGGTTTATACAGAGGCGTCGACGCGGTATAGTTCTGCTGTTGAAATAAACTGATTCTATTAGCAGTTCTTGTAATCACCCACTGATAATTGATTGCACAAAATCGAAATAGAATGATCGATATAACCATTAATTAACATACTTATTTAAGTAAAATGCAACTGGAAAATTGAATCATAATTCACTATTTCAATGGAAAATTAATTTGAAAATTTGATTTTTTATTTAAAAATCCCGCACTGCATGCGCGCGTACATGCGTCGCATTATTGCCACTAACTCGTGATATTTGATAAATGATAAATGATAAAGCATGTGTAGTGAGATCAAATATAAATGAGCGTGTTGAATACACGTTCGTCACCATCTTTGACTATATACATACTGGACTGCTAATACTGATAAAAAGCTGTGTTCAAAACAAACAGGCGTATCCCTGTTCAAAATGTTAGTTCATTATCAAATTTATTAATACTTATTAGAGATGTGCGTTTTAGTTCATTTGGGGGATTTAGTTCAACAGGTCTCGGTCTTTTGAATGAACTAGTTCAGTGAACTAGTTCAAAATGAACGAAATGAGCTGCATGAATCAAACCTTTGAGTATGTATTATTTCATACGGAGAGCAACTCGTATACATTTTCTATACGTAGTTACTTTCAGACATAGAAAGCGCTTTCATTCCCCAAAAACGCTTACAATTTCGTTTCGTTTTTTGTTGATTGATAAGAAATTCCACTCATCCAGTGATTAACAACAATGCTGTGACGTATAAGAGTGAACTAGCTTGTAGGTCTATACAATATAACTTTGATTTGATAATATCTTTTAGTTCAAAATGAACTAGTTCATCCTCATCTTTCGGTCTCGTTCATTTAGGTCTTTCAAAAGATTAGTTCAAATGAATTAGTTCTCGGTCAACCGACACATCTCTACTTATTGTCTTTTCCTTTGACTAGGTCTCTTCTTACCACAATTATTGCTTTTAATTACGAATTAAATCGGTAATATTATAGTTTTATAAAACTCAGAAGTTCAAAAATTTCAGTTAAATCAATTTAAAATTTGATTTATTGATGCATAAAAATAATATTTTTTGTTGCTGTATGACGAATGTTTTTATCTACTTGCGAAATATTCTTACAAATATGTCTAATTCTAATTTTTACATAGAAATTTGTAATTGATTCGGTTAAATGCGGATCAGGTAGTTCTATGTTTTTAAACAGCCAACCAGTAAACTAACATTTTGAACGGGGATACGGGTGTCTGACTCAACTTCACCGGTTGTTCATTAGACTCTGTTATTCTTATCAGTATTAGCAGTCCAGTATGTATATAGTCAAAGGTCACCATTAGCCGAATGACGCAGTTCGTCTTGCTCTTCACGAACTTGTCCGTTTTGTCTGTGTTGTGGTGGTAGTCATACAACCTTGCTCACATCGTCACCTAACTACACGGTAACACTGAATCATTCTTTTCCCACTATTATTCAAACTAAATTAGAAGGAGATTACTCATCTTAGTTTCTTGCTTTTTTATTCCGTTTTGTTACGATCTCAGTTAAAGTTCAATACTTTAAATTATTGACTTAATTTTTATATTGTTATTAAGTTGTTGAAGTTTGTACAATAAAACAAATTCTTTTTCGTGTTATATATTTTCGTTCGTTTATTCATTTTTCAAATTTCACCCGGAAATTAATTCGCATCCTCGGCCAAGAAAACTTAATCATCAGATAGGTCTGAGATTAAAGCTTTTCACTTCATGGTAGCATCGCTTTGTGATCATTTTTTCATTCTTTTCAAGCAATCATTGTGTAAATTGAGATAATTTACAAAGAACTGGGATAGTTCTTCACCCACCGAGTTTCGTTTTTGTGCTGAAAACTGAAAATTTCACCGAATAAACGCCAATAAGTATTGGTCAACTGGTCACCAAAAGTTGCAAAATAATCTTCGAAAGCTGAGTTCAACGTCCAAAATGGTAATCATCAGAGTCATTGGTATGTCAAAACGTCTTTAAAAAGTGTGAAAATTGTAATGGTCATCGAGTTCAACCAGTAAATTCAGCCCAAAATCATCAAAATCCAATCATCACCAGATTAAATCTTTGCTGAAAATCGCTAGTATTTCATTGGTTTGCAACAACTTGTTCAACATTGTAATTGGTAATTGTAATCCTATTCAGGTAACAAAGTATCATGATCATTTAATGTTGTTTTCTATTGTTCTGTTGTGCCAACTATGTCAAGTTACTACTAAATTTTTCTGAAAATTTTTGCTTCATTCCTGAAAGTGGCAAAGTACATTCGAGAATATTCGTTTAATTCTTGAATATACATCAAATAGTATTGAAATTTAATTAAAACAAATCGAAATTATTTTTTTTTTTTGAAATTATTTTTATTATTTTTGAAATTTTATTTGGTAATTTAATTTCACTTTCGTTTTCTCGAAATTCTGAATTGATTTTATCAAAAAAATCCTCTCGAAATTTTAATTTTTCTTCTACTAATAAATGATCTTACAAAAAGGTCAGACTATTTTGAGCAAAAAAGATTTAAAAAGATTAAGAAAAGCCACTGAAGAAAAAGAAAAGGTCACCAATTTTAAAATAATTTGGGGTGAATACCTAAACAAACAAATTAGTTTCTATTCTACAATTTACTACGAATCTTATAAATTAGACATTTTAGGAAAAATAGTTGAGCACAACAATTATATTTTTATTTTGGATTTTTATACTATAACCAAACAAATTGATGGTTTTATGTGCATAACTAATAATTGCTGGCAGAAATATTTAACATATCGGGCAACTGGAATTGGTATTCAACAATTCTGAAATTGAAATCAGAATAGTAATTTCATTTTTGTTTCCATAAAATACAACCATTAACAATTTCAATTTATAATTTGCCACTGGGTACATAGAACAATTTCAGAAAATTTAATGTTCATATTTTAGATTGATTATTTTTATATTACTATTTATTTAGTTACCAAAATACGGTAAACTGGATCAAATTGAATTACCCTTTGATAAAAATAGTGAAAATTTAGCATTCCTTGATGATCTAATTCAAAAAGAAAATAAAGGTTTTGAGATAGCAATAAGTATTAGAAGAGGAATCATTGAAATTAGAAAAACTAAGTCCAGTCAAATAGAGTCAGAGAAATTTACACTGGCTCCAACTACACCAAAAGCTACGAAAACTTCCAATAAAAGTAAAAATAAACCAATTAGAGCTGAAGCTGATTCACCAAATAAAAGTACAATTTCAGATAAAACCAAAAAAACTCCAGTGAGAAAAGAACTTTTTGTGAGTAGTAATCAAGATAGTGAGGATTTACAAACTGAACAAGGTCAATCAGATAGTCCATTAGAAAGTTATTTTGAAACTATTGACAATATGCCTTCTCAAAAAGAAAAAGAAAAAATTAAACCTATTACCTCAGCTGAAACTAAAATTTTTGATGGGAGATTTTATCAACAATGGCGTCAAATAATAAAATATGCTATAAATGGTGCGGAGTACTACAGCGTCTGGCAAAAAAATCATGCATCTTGAAACTATTACATTGAAAATTGTGAAAAAGATATAATCCATCACTTGAACATAGATCCTTCTGTGTAATGCAAGAAAATGCAAAACATTTCATTATAAACAAAGTATCTCCTCAAATAGCTATACAAATTCGTAGCTTGAAAACAGTAGACCATATTTTTGACAAATTAGATTCTGCTTATGGAGCAATTACTGAGGTTGTAGCTAGTCAATCCTACAGTAAATGGGTTGCTTTTAAATGTAAACCTGAAGGTAATATAAATGTATATATCCAAAGATTTGAAGAATTATTACAAGAAGTAAGAGATTCAGGAATGATAATAGAGCCCCAACAAGAATTAAACCAATTTTACAGTGGTCTATGTCGTGACCAAGCTATTCCAAAATTAATTTTTAATGTTTTACCTCAGGAGCAGAAAACCATAGAAAAATTGAAAAGATTAATTATAGAGGATTATGAAAGTAAAAACGAGACAGTTTTTTTAAAAAACTTCGGAAATTTTAATTTAAATCATAATAATAATGGTCAAAATTATAGAGGCAATAACAGACAAAATTTTCTAGCTAGAAGAAATTTTAATAAGGGATATAATAACAATAATTCTCGTAGCAATTATAATGGATTTAGAAACAATAATGGAAGAAACTTTAATAATGGTTCAAACTCAAATTTTAATGGGCAAAGACATAATAACTATGGTCCTTTTCAAAATAATAGAGGTACTTATGGTCCATATAACAGATTTAATGGCAATAATAATGGATACAATAACAACAATTATTGTGGGAATAATTACAAAAATTATGGGAATAACAGACCTCAGAATTACAGCAATAATAGGCAAAATAGTAATGAGGAAGAAGTAAAAACAAATTTAAAATGTTTTGAATGTAATGAAAGAGGACATTTACAAAAAGATTGCCCAAAAATAGCTAAAATTACAAACAACAGAAACCCCAATCCAAACAAAAAAAACAATAAAGGGAATAAAAAAGAACCCAAACTTTTAAATATGGTCATTAAAAAACCAAACAGATTATGTCTACAAAAAAAATTATTATTGGATAGTGGAGCTGAAGTAAACATTACGTTTGACCTTAAAAAATTAAGAAATATAAAAAAACTAAAAAAACCAAGGCAATTTTTAGTTGCAATAAAAGAAAATTATCTTGAGGCAACTCACGTTGGTGAATTATTAATCGTAGTGGAAAATCGTTATGGCAACCAAATTGAAATCAAATTGAGTGAAGTCTTTTATGTCCCAGAACTGGCACTAGACATAATGTCTGGAATAAAAATAACAGAAAATGGAAATTATGGTATCAATCAGAAACAGTTTGAAGCAGATATTTATGAAATTGAGTCAGGAGAAATAATTTTAACAGAAAAAAAAGAATGTGGAGTCTTTTATGTCAAATATGAAATAATTGAGGAAAAAGAAAAGGCAATGCCAATTGTGGAAAATGAAGAGGATGAATGGAATAATTACAAAATTAAGGAAGAAATAGTCGATTCAGAAAATGAATGGGATGAATATGAAATTAGTGAAGAAATAGTAGAAGATGATAATAAAGAATTATCTCAAAATAACGATAAAACAAAAGATAACCTAGTAAATATCCAAGATCAACCAAACATCCATACTAGCCAAGAGGCTGAACCTTCACATTATCCAACTAATTGGCAAAATGACTCAAATCCCAGTGAAATTTCCGAAATACTTATTGATTATGATCATAATGAAAATATTGATAATCAAAACTCCAATGAACCTCCTGAAATCAATAATAATGAAATTGAAATTAATAATTTTTCTAAAAATAATGAAAATTCTGATCGAAAAAAATACCTTTGGCATAGTAGATTAGCTCATATTAATGGAAGATATCTAAAAATTTTGCAAAAAATGCAAGTAGGGATACCAAAAAACTTAAAATTTAATGATACAGATTTTTTAAATTGTGAAATTTGCAAACTTGCAAATTCATAAAGACTCAGCCACAATAAAAAAAGAAATAGGCCTAACAGAAAATTGGAAATAATGTCCTCAGATATCATGGGTCCTTTCACAACAGCTATAGGGGGGCAGAAATACATTCTGACCTTTATAGACCATTTTTCGAAATATACCTTTGTGGTACCAATAATTGATAGAAGCCAAACCTACAAAAGATTTATTGAGTTTACAAAAAGCCTGAAAAACAAATTTCCTGATGAACCAATAGCAGTATTAAGAACTGACAATGCAAAAGAATATTTAGACACTAGATTAAGAAAATTCTGTGAAGATGAAGGTATAGAATTAGACCAAGTCATACCCTATTCACCAGAACTAAATGGCATGGCGGAACGCCAAAATTGGACAATAATGAAGAGAGTAAGAACCATGTTGATAGAAAGTAGACTAGAAATTGAATTTTGGTCATATGCTGTTCCAACAGCCGCATACATAATTAATAGATCGCCAACTAGAGCACATGAGAGAAATAAAACTCCTTACAAACTTTTTTTCGGAAGAAAACCTAATATCCAAAATTTAAAAGTATTTGGATGTGTTGCTTATCGCCACATACCTGTAGAAGTTTGTAAACAAACAGCAACAAAAGCTATTAGAAGAAAAACAAAAAAAATTGATCCTAAATTAGCTCCTCGTGCCAAAAAAAATTTATTAGTTGGGTATACTAATACGGGATATGCCTTAAGAAATCCTTACACCACTGACACACATAATGCTTGTGATGTCAAATTTGATGAAGAAAAAAATATCATGCATCTTAAAAAAGAAAAATTAATCGTTAAACCTGCAGAATATGTCGAAAATCTAAACCTTACTGAAAACGAAAATTTAGTTGCAAATGTAATAAGTCAAAATAAAATTTATTTTTTAGAGGACCATATACCTAAAAATTTCCACGATATAAAGAACAACCCTTTTAAAAATGAATGGTTGGAAGCCATAAAAGACAAATTTGAATCCATGGATGAATTAAACATCTGGAAAATTGTACCAAAAGAAAAAGATGTAAGCATAGTAGATGCAAGATGGATCTTCACTTGTAAAAATGACAAAAATGGCGACATGAAAGCCAAAGCCAGATTAGTTGCTTGTGGCTTTAAAGACAGAAATGAATATAATTTAAACCAAACTTTTGCACCTGTAATTCCTACTTGGTTAATAAGATGGCTATTATCCACTGCTAACAAATATGAACTAAAACTTCGTCAATTTGATGTAAAAACAGCCTTTTTAAACTCGCCCATAATTAAACCAGTATACATTAGAATTCCGGAAGGTTGTCCTGCAAATAAAGAAAAACACCTCCTAAAATTAAATAAATCAATCTATGGTTTAAAAACTTCGTCAAGAAGCTGGTTTGACTTATTAGATGGCACTTGTAAAGAAATTGGTTTAGTGTAATCAAAAATTGATCGATGTTTATATTGCAAAAATAATGAAAAAGGAAATTATTTATTCTTTATTATTTATGTAGATGATATTCTCGTGGCATCTAACTCTGATCAGATGCTCGATGAAATAACACAAAAACTTCAAAACTCATTCACCCTAAAAATAACCGAAAATCCAAAGTTCTTTGTGGGTTTTGAAATAAATAGGGATCTAAAAAAGAAAACCATTTCATTAAACCAATCAAAATATATCGACAAAATTTAAAAAAAATTTAATTTAAATAAGTCCAAACCACATTATACCCCATGGAGACAAATTTAAAAATTTCCAAACCTGAAAATGGCCAAGACGATACCGAATTTAGATCTATGATTGGTGCACTCCTTTATCTTGCACGAATAACAAGACCTGACATTTTATTTTCTGTAAATTTTCTATCAAGATATCAAACATGCTCAAATGAGCAAATTACAAATTATGCAAGAAGAGTCTTTAAATATGTTAAAAATACCAGAAATTACGTTTTAAAGTTTAATTCAGATGAAAAAGGAATACACTCATACATCGATGCCTCATATGCTCCAGAAATAGACAACTCAAAAAATATTGAAATTACTGATTTAAATAAAGGCTAAAGCATTACTGGGTACCTCATATACAATAATGAAGACTTATTAAACTGGAATGTACACAAAGTATTATAGCCACATCATCTACAGCAGCAGAAACAATAGCAATTTTTGATGCTCTAGAAGATTTAAAACTTATGTGGTATCTCGAAAAATTTATTTTTGGACTTAGTGAACCAGTAACAATTTTTGAAGATAATATTAGCGCTTGGAGAATTTGCTCGGGAGGTGGCCAAAAAAGGGCAAGAGCATTGATGATTAAGTGCTACTTGATTTTAGAAGCCATAAATGAAAAAATTATCGAAATTAAATTTGTCAGATCAAAGGATCAATTAGCCGATATCATGACCAAAGCTCTTGATAAAACTAGTTATTTAAATTTAATCAATCAAATCTTTGATACTTCTATTTTCTGAAATTATTCAAGAAAAGGAAATCGTTTTAATTACACCCATAGGGGGTTAGTACCCAAGAAAATGTGCTAAATTTTTATTCAGTACATTATTATCTTATAATTCCTATTGTGAAAAACGTATTTTTTATTTTTTATTTAGTATTATTATTTATTACACTAAATTTGATAAAATATAAAGGTGAAATAAACCTAAATCTCATCTTTATTTTTCATTTTCATACTCGTTTCTTATTGTATTTTGTACGTTACTCGAATGTGATAGATGAAACCAAACATGTTTACATTATTCAACTTTAAGAATTTCAGCCTTTTTTTTTTTCATTGTTGATTTTTCTATAAGTTTTAAAATCTTTATGTTTAGAATAATAAGATATCGCTTTCACAAATCGTTTTAGAGTCTACGATATATTCCATTTAATTTAATTTTATTTCATCTCACAACTAAACCAAATTCATGCTCGTAAATTGTCAATTATTGAAAATGTAGATAGAATATGAATAAAAATACTTGTCAAAATTGGTAAAAATAAACCTTTTAATCTGATAATTATTTCAGATACTTGTATATTTTCGATCAAAACTGGTAAAATTCGGTTGAATTATACATTCTTCTTTCTATTTGACCAGAACCTGAAAAATGAATAAGTTCTTTCTATAACAAAAGATATACACTATGTAGAGATAAATACTTTGGAAATTAACCTGTTTGATTCTGCTTCATATTCGTTGGAGAATAAATTCTTCACTTAGTTATTGTTATCTGAAACAGAAAAAGAGAATAAAATATTAGTTAGATTGCATGAACTTGAAAAAATACTTTAAAATATTTGATAAAATTCTTTACTTACTTGCGTTCAAAATAAATTGAAAGTAAAAGTTCATCGTATTCAATGATCATCCATTTGTGTGATGAAAAATCGAAGATTTATTTTATTTTATTCACTTCCTATTTTACATTGTTATTTACTTTCATTTTTATTGCAATAATTTGAGTAATCTTGATAAAAACTAATAAACGTTTCTGGGGAATGTTAAAATTGGGTGATATCATGTTTTCACTCAGTAATAAATATTTACCTTTTTTCGAAAACATAAATATATAAGTAAAACTAGATAGGGCATTCTAGAAAATGGGAACTTAGTCTCGATGCGAACTTTGGATGCAAGACTATAGGGGGTGTTGTGGTGGTAGTCATGCAACCTCGCTCACATCGTCACCTAACTACACGGTAACACTGAATCATTCTTTTTCCACTTTTATTCAAACTAAATTAGAAGGAGATTACTCATCTTAGTTTCTTGCTTTTTTATTCCGTTTTGTTACGATCTCAGTTAAAATCCAATACTTTAAATTGTTGACTTAATTTTTATATTGTTATTATGTTGTTGAAGTTTGTACAATAAAACAAATTCTTTTTCGTGTTATATATTTTCGTTCGTTTCTTCATTTTTCAAATTTCACAAGGAAATTAATTCGCATCTTCGGCCAAGAAAACTTAATCATCAGATAGGTCTGAGATTAAAGCTTTTCACTTCAGTCTGTGTTTGTGTAAGTTGTTCACGGTTTGTTCTACTGATGTCATTGAGTTGATCAATGACGTCATTGAGATATCGATATTGTCGTACTTATCGATATCGAATCGTGTACGACTCCGTCGTTCACGATACTTGGGGGGGAGTTGAAGTCTTTCCCAGTCTACCTTCCATGTATCAAGTCAATGTGGGAATTTCGTCTTTTTGTTTATGTATTATCTGTGTATAAAGCAGAAATAGAAAAAAAATTTTTTTTTTATGTTTGTTATTGTGAAGAAATAGGAATTATCAACTGGTCGAACTAGATGAAAATGACGACGAAAGACTTTAGTTGAACGATGACATCGAAAGAAGATTAGACACACATATTATGAACACATAAATAATACACCAAATATTCACTTTCACGAACTTTTATTTTCACACAAGATGGTGAAGATGTTAATTCATCAATGTTTGATGAGCGACAAGACGCACACAAAATATATTATCACAGTTGGGTTTCAAACATAAAATCACAGATTACAAATAATACTAAAAACAGTGTTACCACAACAACAAATGATATGTGAGAATAATAAGCCAACGTATAATATAATTTGCTATCATTCTCACACGCCTCCTCAAATTATAATTATACGAATTGTCAATATAAAATAAATTACTAAATTAACGACATAAAACAATAAGTTGGACATTACACAAAAAATGACAAAAGTCAACAACAAAAAATTACAAT
>WOFM01001234.1:0-90978 GCA_011428145.1 Ericerus pela
TTCCTATGTACTAAGGACTGCCAAAGTACTAAGGACTGCTTTGTACTAAGAACTGCCGACATACCAAGGAATGCTTACATACTAAGGACTGCTTAAGTAGTAAAGACTGTAGATATACTAAGGACTGTTTATGTACTAAGGACTGCCTATGTTCTAAGGACGACTTATGTACTAAGGACTGCTTACGTACTAAGGACTGCTTACATAATAAGAACTGCCTACATACTAGGGACTGCTTATGTACTAAGGACTGATTATGAACTAAGAACTGCCTACGTACTAAGGACTGCCTATGAACTAAGGACTGCCTACATAGTAAGGACTGCCTAAGTAAGTACTAAGGAATGCCTACAAACTAAGGACAGCCTACGTACTAAGGACTGCCTAAGTACTAAGGACTGCCTACAAACTAAGGACTGCTTACATATAAGGACTGCTTACATTCTAAGGACTGCTTAAGTACTAAGGACTACCTACGTACTAAGAACTGCTTATAGATACTAAGGACTGCCTTAAGTACTAAGGACTGCCTACAAACTAAGGACTGCTACGTACTAAGGACTTCTTACATACTAAGGACTGCCTATGTACTAAGTTTGCCTATGTACTAAGGACAGCCTACATAGCAGGACTGCCTACGTACTAAGGACTGCCTACATACTAAGGACTGCCTACATCGTAAGGACTGCCTACGTTTTAAGAACTGCCTACGTACTAAGGACTGACAATACTAAGAACTGCTTATGTACTAAGGACTGCTTACTTACTAACGGCTGCTTACGTACTAAGGACTGCCTACGTACTAAAGAAGCTTATGTACTAAGGACTGCTTACATACTAAGGACTGCTTATGTACTAAGGACTGCCTAATACTAAGGAGTGCCAACTAATACCTACGGAACTGCCCTTATGTACTAAGGACTGTGACTTAGAAGGACTGCTTACTACTAAGGACTGCTACAAACTAAAAACTTCCTACTCACTAAGGACTGCTTATGTACTAAGGACTGCCTACATATAAGGACTGCCTACATACTAAGGACTGCCCACGTACTAAGGTGCTTAAGTACTAATGACTGCTCATGTACTAATGACTGCTTATGTACTAAGGACTGCTTACGTACTAAGGATGCCTACGTATTAACTGCTTAATGACTAAGGACTACCAACGTACTAAGGACTGCTTACTACTAAGGACTGCCTACATACTAAGGACTGCTTACTTACTAAGGGCTGCTTAGTACTAAGGACTGCCTAACGTACTAAAGACTGCTTAGGTACTAAGGACTGCCCAATGTACTAAGGACTGCTTACGTACTAAGGACTGCCTATATACTAAGGACTTCCTACATACTAAGGACTGCCAAAGTACTAAGGACTGCTTATGTACTAAGGACTGCCGACATACTAAGGACTGCCTATTTAGCAAGGAATCCCTACTACAAGGACTGCTTATGTACTAAGTACTGCTACATACTAAGGAGCTTAAGAACTAAGGACTGCTTATGTACTAGGACTGCTTATGTACTAAGGACTGCCTATTTACTAAGGACTGCTTATGTACTAAGGACTGCTATTTACTAAGGACTGCTTATGTACTAAGGACTGCTTACATACTAAGGACTGCCTACTACTAAGGACTGCCTATGTACTAAGGACTGCCTACGTACTAAGGACTGCTTACGTATAAGGACTGCCTAAGTATTAATGACTGCTTATGTACTAAGGACTACCAATATACTAAGGACTGCTTACATACTAAGGACTGCCTACATACTAAGGACTGCTTACTTACTAAGGGCTGCTTACGTACTAAGTACTGCCTATGTACTAAAGACTGCTTATGTACTAAGGACTGCTTAGGAAACTATTGACTGCTTATGTACTAAGGACTGCTTAAGTACTAAGGACTGCCAAGTAATAAGGACTGCTTATGTACTATAGGACTCTGACATACTAAGGACTGCTTACTTACTAAGGACTGCCTACGTACTGACTGCCTACATACTAAGGACTGCTTAGTACTAAGGACTGCTGACTATAAGGATGCTTACGTACTAAGGACTGCTTATGTACTAAAGACTGCTGATATTTACTAAGGACTGCTTATTTACTAAGGACTGCTGAGATACTAAGGATTGCTTACGTACTAAGGACTGCCTACTTCTAAGGACTGCCTACTTACTAAGGACTGCTTACATAATAAGGACTGCTTAGGTACTAATGACTGCTATGTACTAACAACTGCTATGTTCTAATGACTGCTTACATTCTAAGGACAGCTTAAGTACTAAGGACTGCTTACTTACAAAGGACTGCTTACGTACTAAGGACTGCCTAAGTAATTAATGACTGCTTATGTACTAAGGACTACCAACGTACTAAGTACTGCCTACATACTAAGGACTGCTTACTTACCACGGGCTGCTTACGTACTAAGGACTGCCTACATACTAAAGGACTGCTTATGTACTAAGGACTGCTTAGGTACTAAGGACTGCCTATGTACTAAGGACTGCTGAAGTAATAAGGACTGCCAAAGTAATAAGGACTGCCGACATACTAAGGACTGCATACTTACTAAGGAGTGCCTACGTACTGACTGCCTTCATAATAAGGACTGCTTATGTACTAAGGACTGCTGACATACTAAGGAATGCTTATGTACTAAGGACTGCTTATGTACTAAAGACTGCTGAATACTAAGGACTGTTTACGTACTAAGGACTGCTTATTTCTAAGGACTGCTTACATACTAAGGACTGCCTATGTACTAAGGACTGCTTATGTACTAAGGACTGCTTACATACTAAGGACTGCCTACATACTAAGGACTGCCTATGTACTAAGGATTGCTGACATACTATGGAATGCTTACTTACTAAGGACTGCTTATGTACTAAGGATTGCTGACATACCAAGGAATGCTTACATACTAAGGACTGCTTACGTAGTAAAGACTGTAGATATACTAAGGACTGTTTATGTACTAAGGACTGCCTACAAACTAAGGACTGCTTACGTACTAAGTACTGCTTACATTCTAAGGGCTGCTTAAGTACTAAGGACTAACTACGTACTATGAACTGCTTAGATACTAAGGACTGCTTAAGTACTAAGGACTGCCTACAAACTAAGGACTGCTTACGTACTAAGGACTACCAACATACTAAGGACTCTTACATACTAAGGACTGCCTATGTACTAAGGACTGCCTATGTACTAGGACTGCCTACGTACTAAGGACAGCCTACCTGAGCAGGACTGCCTACGTACTAAGGACTGCCTACATACTAAGGACTGCCTACTACTAAGGACTGCCTACATACTAAGGACTGCCTACGTACTAAGGACTGCCCTACGTACTAAGGACTGCTTATGTACTAAGGACTGCTTACGTACTAAGGACTGCCTACATTCTAAGGACTGCCATATCTACGGACTGCCTACGTACTAAGACTACCTACATACTAAGGCCTGCCTACGTACTAAGGACTGCTTATGTACTAAGGACTGCTTACGTACTAGGACTGCCTACGTATTAATGACTGCCTATGTACTAAGGACTACCACACGTACTAAGGACTGCTTACATTACTAAGGACTGCCTACATACTAAGGACTGCTTACTTACTAAGGGCTGCTTATGTACTAAGGACTGCCTACGTACTAAAGACTGCTTATGTACTAAGGACTGCCAATTACTAAGGACTGCTACGTACTAAGGACTGCCTACATACTAAGGACTTCCTACATACTAAGGACTGCCAAAGTACTAAGGACTGCTTATGTACTAAGGACTGCCGACATACTAAGGACTGCTTATTAGCAAGGAATCCCTACTTACTAAGGACTGCTTATGTACTAAGTACTGCTTACTACTAAGGACTGCCTACATACTAAGGACTGCCTACGTACTAAGGACTACTACATACTAAGGCCTGCTACGTACTAAGGACTGCTTATGTACTATGGACTGCTTACGTACTAAGGACTGCCTACGTATTAATGACTGCCTATGTACTAAGGACTACCAACGTACTAGGCATCTTACATACTAAGGACTGCCTACATACTAAGAACTGCTTAATTACTAAGGGCTGCTTACGTACTAAGGACTGCCTACATACTAAAGACTGCTTATGTACTAAGGACTGCTTAGTACTAAGGACTGCCTATGTAATAAGGACTGCTTAAGTACTAAGGACTGCCAACAGTACTAAGGACTGCTGACATAATAAGGACTGCTTATGTACTAAGGACTGCCTACGTACTGACTGCCTACATACTAAGGACTGCTTATGTACTAAGGATTGCTGACATACTAAGGAATGCTTACGTACTAACGGACTGCTTATGTACTAAAGACTGCTGATATACTAAGGACTGTTACGTACTAAGGACTGCCTATGTTCTAAAGACTGCTTATGTACTAAGGACTGCTTACGTACTAAGGACTGCTTACGTTAAGAACTGCCTACATACTAAGGACTGCTTATGTACTAAGGACTGCCGACATACTAAGGACTGCTTACGTACTAAGGACTGATTATGTACTAAGAACTGCCTACGTATTAAGGACTGCCTATGTACTAAGGACTGCCTACATAGTAAGGACTGCCTATGTTTTAAGAACTGCCTCCGTACTAAGGACTGACAATGTACTAAGAACTGCTTATGTACTAAGGACTGCTTACTTACTAACGGCTGCTTACGTACTAAGGACTGCCTACGTACTAAGACAGCTTATGTATAAGGACTGCTTACATACTAAGGACTGCTTATGTACTAGAGACTGCCTAAGTACTAAGGAGTGCCAAAGTACTAAGGACTGCCTATGTACTAAGGACTGCTTAAGTACTAAGGACTGCCAAAGTACTAAGGACTGCCGACATACTAAGGACTGCTTACGTATTAAGGACTGCCTACGTACTGACTGCCTACATATTAAGGACTGCTTATGTACTAAGGATTGCTGACATACCAAGGAATGCTTACGTACTAAGGACTGCTTACTTACTAAGGGCTGCTTATGTACTAAGGACTGCCTACGTACTTAAGGCTGCTTATGTACTAAGGACTGCCAATGTACTAAGGACTGCTTACGTACTAAGGACTGCCTACATACTAAGGACTTCCTACGTACTAAGGACTGCCAAGTACTAAGGACTGCTTATGTACTAAGGACTGCCGACATACCAGAATGCTTACTACTAAGGACTGCTTAAGTAGTAAAGACTGTAGATATACTAAGGACTGTTTATGTACTAAGGACTGCCTATGTTCTAAGGACTGCTTATGTACTAAGGACTGCTTACGTACTAAGGACTGCTTACATAATACGAACTGCCTACATACTAGGGACTGCTTATGTACTAAGGACTGATTATGAACTAAGAACTGCCTACGTACTAAGGACTGCCCTATGTACTAAGAACTGCTTATGTACTAAGGACTGCTTACTACTAACGGCTGCTTACGTACTAAGGACTGCCTACGTACTAAAGACAGCTTATGTACTAAGGACTGCTTACAACTAAGGACTGCTTATGTACTAGAGACTGCCTAAGTACTAGGAGTGCCAAAGTACTAAGGACTGCTATGTTACTAAGGACTGCTTAAGTACTAAGGACTGCCAAAGTACTAAGGACTGCCGACATACTAAGGATGCTTAGTATTAAGGACTGCCTACGTACTGACTGCCTACATATTAAGGACTGCTTATGTACTAAGGATTGCTGACATACCGGACTTGCTACGTACTAAGGACTGCTTAAGTACTAAATACTGTAGATATACTAAGGACTGTTTACGTACTAAGGACTGCCTACATACTAAGGACTGCCTACATACTAAGGACTGCCTATGTACTAGACTGCTTATGTACTAAGGACTGCTTATGTACTAAGGACTGCTTCAAGGTCACTGTATCGAGTTCGGAACGATTCGATGCGGTCTTTGTACGGTACGAACGAAATTACGTTCGAATCGGCTCTTTTTTCAAAATTCAATCGAAACTTAAAAGTGCGATAACTTTTGATCTAATTGAGCTACAGCTTCGGCAATAGGCTCATTCGATTCGTCACAAAAAAATGGACCAATTTCATGTGTCATAAGTATAATTTTGTCGAATCGAAATCGATTAATTCGATATTTGCGATTTTATTACTTCGAACGCCGACTGAAATCGCGAATAGGCGAAAGTCGCCGCTTTGGGGAGCCGATTTGTTTACGTGTACGTCACGCGCCAATCATTTTCAAGGTCACTGTATCGAGTTCGGAACGATTCGATGCGGTCTTTGTACGGTACGAACGAAATTACGTTCGAATCGGCTCTTTTTTCAAAATTCAATCGAAACTTAAAAGTGCGATAACTTTTGATCTAATTGTCCAACGTACTAAGGACTGCTTACATACTAAGAACTGCCTACATACTAGGGACTGCTTATGTACTAAGGACTGCCGACATAAAAAGGACTGCTTACATACTAAGGACTGCCTACAAACTAAAAACTTCCTACTCACTAAGGACTGCTTATGTACTAAGGACTGCCTACATATAAGGACTGCCTACATACTAAGGACTGCCCACGTACTAAGGACTGCTTAAGAACTAATGACTGCTCATGTACTAATGACTGCTTATGTACTAAGGACTGCTTACGTACTAAGGACTGCCTACGTATTAATGACTGCTTAATGACTAAGGACTACCAACGTACTAAGGACTGCTTACATACTAAGGACTGCCTACATACTAAGGACTGCTTACTTACTAAGGGCTGCTTATGTACTAAGGACTGCCTACGTACTAAAGACTGCTTATGTACTAAGGACTGCCAATGTACTAAGGACTGCTTACGTACTAAGGACTGCCTACATACTAAGGACTTCCTACATACTAAGGACTGCCAAAGTACTAAGGACTGCTTATATACTAAGGACTGCCGACAACTAAGGACTGCCTACGTACTAAGGACTACCTACATACTAAGGCCTGCCTACGTACTAAGGACTGCTTATGTACTAAGGACTGCTTACGTACTAAGGACTGCCTACGTATTAATGACTGCCTATGTACTAAGGACTACCAACGTACTAAGGACTTCTTACATACTAAGGACTGCCTACATACTAAGAACTTGCTTACTTACTAAGGGCTGCTTACGTACTAGGACTGCCTACATACTAAAGACTGCTTATGTACTAAGGACTGCTTAGGTACTAAGGACTGCCTATGTAATAAGGACTGCTTAAGTACTAAGGACTGCCAAAGTACTAAGGACTGCTGACATACTAAGGACTGCTTACGTACTAAGGACTAGGACTGCCTACGTACTGACTGCCTTACATACTAAGGACTGCTTATGTACTAAGGATTGCCTAAGTATTAATGACTGCTTATGTACTAAGGACTACCAACGTACTAAGGACTTCTTACATACTAAGGACTGCCTACATACTAAGAACTGCTTACTTACTAAGGGCTGCTTACGTACTAAGGACTGCCCTACATACTAAAAGACTGCTTATGTACTAAGGACTGCTTAGGTACTAAGGACTGCTATGTAATAAGGACTGCTTAAGTACTAAGGACTGCCAAAGACTAAGGACTGCTGACATACTAAGGACTGCTTACGTACTAGGACTGCCTACGTACTGACTGCTACATACTAAGGACTGCTTACGTACTAAGGACTGCCTAAGTATTAATGACTGCTTATGTACTAAGGACTACCAACGTACTAAGTACTGCCTACATAGCTAAGGACTGCTTACTTACTAATGACTGCTTACTTACTAAGGACTGCTGACATACTAAGGACTGCTTATGTACTATAAGACTGCTGATATACTAAGGACTGCTTATGTACTAAGGACTGCTGAGATACTAAGGAATGCTTACAGTACTAAGGACTGCCTACTTCTAAGGACTGCCTATTTACTAAGGACTGCTTATGTACTAAGGACTGCTTACATACTAAGGACTGCCTACATACTAAAGGACTGCCTATGTACTAAGGACTGCCTACGTACTAAGGACTGCTTACGTAATAAGGACTGCCTAAGTATTAATGACCGCTTATGTACTAAGGACTACCAATATACTAAGGACTGCTTACATACTAAGGACTGCCTACATACTAAGGACTGCTTACTTACTAAGGGCTGCTTACAGTACTAAGTACTGCCTATGTACTAAAGACTGCTTATGTACGAAGGACTGCTTAGGAAACTATTGACTGCCTATGTACTAAGGAAGACTGCTTAAGTACTAAGGACTGCAATAGTAATAGGGACTGTTTATGTACTAAGGACTGCCGACATACTAAGGACTGCTTACTTACTAAGGACTGCCTACGTACTGACTGCCAACATACTAAGGACTGCTTATGTACTAAGGACTGCTGACATACTAAGGAATGCTTACGTACTAAGGACTGCTTATGTACTAAAGACTGCTGATATACTAAGGACTGCTTATGTACTAAGGACTGCCTACGTTCTAAGGACTGCCTACTTACTAAGGACTGCTTACATAATAAGGACTGCTTAAGTACTAATGACTGCTTATGTACTAACAACTGCTTATGTTCTAATGACTGCTTACATTCTAAGGACAGCTTAAGTACTAAGGACTGCTTACTTACAAAGGACTGCTTACATACTAAGGACTGCCTAAGTATTAATGACTGCTTATGTACTAAGGACTACCAACGTACTAAGTACTGCCTACATACTAAGGACTGCTTACTTACTAAGGGCTGCTTACGTACTAAGGACTGCCTACGTACTAAAGACTGCTTATGTACTAAGGACTGCTTAGGTACTAAGGACTGCCTATGTACTAAGGACTGCTGAAGTAATAAGGACTGCCAAAGTACTAAGGACTGCCGACATACTAAGGACTGCTTACTTACTAAGGAGTGACTACGTACTGACTGCCTACATACTAAGGACTGCTTATGTACTAAGGACTGCTGACATACTAAGGAATGCTTATGTACTAAGGACTGCTTATGTACTAAAGACTGCTGATACACTAAGGACTGTTTACGTATAAGGACTGCTTATGTTCTACGCACTGCTTACATACTAAGGACTGCCTATGTACTAAGGACTGCTATGTACTAAGGACTGCTTACATACTAAGGACTGCCTACCATACTAAGGACTGCCTATGTACTAAGGATTGCTGACATACTAAGGAATGCTTACGTACTAAGGACTGCTTATGTACTAAGGATTGCTGACATACCAAGGAATGCTTACATACTAAGGACTGCTTAAGTAGTAAAGACTGTAGATATACTAAGGACTGTTTATGTACTAAGGACGGCCTATGTTCTAAGGACTGCTGAAGTAATAAGGACTGCCAAAGTACTAAGGACTGCCCGACATACTAAGGACTGCTTACTTACTAAGGAGTGACTACGTACTGACTGCCTACATACTTAAGGACTGCTTATGTACTAAGGACTGCTGACATACTAAGGAATGCTTATGTACTAAGGACTGCTTATGTACTAAAGGACTGCTGATACACTAAGGACTGTTTACGTACTAAGGACTGCTTATGTTCTAAGGACTGCTTACATACTAAGACTGCCTATGTACTAAGGACTGCTTATGTACTAGGACTGCTTACATACTAAGGACTGCCTACATACTAAGGACCTGCCTATGTACTAAGGATTGCTGACATACTAAGGAATGCTTACGTACTAAGGACGGCTTATGTACTAAGGATTGCTGACATACCAAGGAATGCTTACATACTAAGGACTGCTTAAGTAGTAAAGACTGTAGATATACTAAGGACTGTTTATGTACTAAGGACCGGCCTACAAACTAAGGACTGCTTAGTACTAAGTACTGCTTATGTACTAAGTACTGCTTACATACTAAGGACTGCCTACATACTAAGGACTGCCTACGTACTAAGGACTACCTACATACTAAGGCCTGCCTACGTACTAAGGACTGCTTATTACTATGGACTGCTTACGTACTAAGGACTGCCTACGTATTAATGACTGCCTATGTACTAAGGACTACCAACGTACTAAGGACTTCTTACATACTAAGGACTGCCTACATACTAAGAACTGCTTAATTACTAAGGGCTGCTTACGTACTAAGGACTGCCTACATACTAAAGGACTGCTTATGTACTAAGGACTGCTTAGGTACTAAGGACTGCCTATGTTAATAAGGACTGCTTAAGTACTAAGGACTGCCAAAGTACTAAGGACTGCTGAATACTAAGGGACTTGCTTATGTACTAAGGACTGCCTACGTACTGACTGCCTACATACTAAGGACTGCTTATGTACTAAGGATTGCTGACATACTAAGGAATGCTTACGTACTAAGGACTGCTTATGTACTAAAGACTGCTGATATACTAAGGACTGTTTACGTACTAATGACTGCCTATGTTCTAAAGACTGCTTATGTACTAAGGACTGCTTACGTACTAAGGACTGCTTACGTAATAAGAACTGCCTACATACTAAGGACTGCTTATGTACTAAGGACTGCCGACATACTAAGGACTGCTTACGTACTAAGGACTGATTATGTACTAAGAACTGCCTACGTATTAAGGACTGCCTATGTACTAGGACTGCCTACATAGTAAGGACTGCCTATGTTTTAAGACGCCTACGTACTAAGGACTGACAATGTACTAAGAACTGCTTATGTACTAAGGACTGCTTACTTACTAACGGCTGCTTACGTACTAAGGACTGCCTACGTACTAAAGACAGCTTATGTACTAAGGACTGCTTACATACTAAGGACTGCTTATGTACTAGAGACTGCCTAAGTACTAAGGAGTGCCAAAGTACTAAGGACTGCCTATGTACTAAGGACTGCTTAAGTACTAAGGACTGCCAAAGTACTAAGGACTGCCGACATACTAAGGGACTGCTTACGTATTAAGGACTGCCTACGTACTGACTGCCTACATATTAAGGACTGCTTATGTACTAAGGATTGCTGACATACCAAGGAATGCTTACGTACTAAGGACTGCTTACTTACTAAGGGCTGCTATGTACTAAGGACTGCCTACGTACTTAAGGCTGCTTATGTACTAAGACTGCCAATGTACTAAGGACTGCTTACGTACTAAGGACTGCCTACATACTAAGGACTTCCTACGTACTAAGGACTGCCAAAGTACTAAGGACTGCTTATGTACTAGGACTGCCGACATACCAAGGAATGCTTTACATACTAAGGACTGCTTAAGTAGTAAAGACTGTAGATATACTAAGGACTGTTTATGTACTAAGGACTGCCTATGTTCTAAGGACTGCTTATGTACTAAGGACTGCTTACGTACTAAGGACTGCTTACATAATAAGAACTGCCTACATACTAGGGACTGCTTATGTACTAAGGACTGATTATGAACTAAGAACTGCCTACGTACTAAGGACTGCCTATGTACTAAGAACTGCTTATGTACTAAGGACTGCTTACTTACTAACGGCTGCTTACGTACTAAGGACTGCCTACGTACTAAAGACAGCTTATGTACTAAGGACTGCTAACATACTAAGGACTGCTTATGTACTAGAGACTGCCTAAGTACTAAGGAGTGCCAAAGTACTAAGGACTGCCTATGTACTAAGGACTGCTTAAGTACTAAGGACTGCCAAAGTACTAAGGACTGCCGGACTACTAAGGACTGCTTACGTATTAAGGACTGCCTACGTACTGACTGCATACATATTAAGGACTGCTTATGTACTAAGATTGCTGACATACCAAGGAATGCTTACGTACTAAGGACTGCTTAAGTACTAA
Organism: Ericerus pela; assembly: GCA_011428145.1. Lineage (NCBI taxonomy): Eukaryota > Metazoa > Arthropoda > Insecta > Hemiptera > Coccidae > Ericerus > Ericerus pela. The sequence continues at coordinate 11,824 of WOFM01001234.1, forward strand.
ATACTGTAGATATACTAAGGACTGTTTACGTACTAAGGACTGCCTACATACTAAGGGACTGCCTACATACTAAGGATGCCTATGTACTAAGGATGCTTATGTACTAAGGACTGCTTATGTACTAAGGACTGCTTTCAAGGTCACGTATCGAGTTCGGAACGATTCGATGCGGTCTTTGTACGGTACGAACGAAATTACGTTCGAATCGGCTCTTTTTTCAAAATTCAATCGAAACTTAAAAGTGCGATAACTTTTGATCTAATTGAGCTACAGCTTCGGCAATAGGCTCATTCGATTCGTCATAAAAAAATGGACCAATTTCATGTGTCATAAGTATAATTTTGTCGAATCGAATCGATTAATTCGATATTTGCGATTTTATTACTTCGACGCCGACTGAAATCGCGAATGGCGAAAGTCGCCGCTTTGGGGAGCCGATTTTTTTACGTGTACGTCACGGGCCAATCATTTTCAAGGTCACTGTATCGAGTTCGGAACGATTCGATGCGGTCTTTGTACCGTACGAACGAAATTACGTTCGAATCGGCTCTTTTTTCAAAATTCAATCGAAACTTAAAAGTGCGATAACTTTTGATCTAATTGTCCAACGTACTAAGGACTGCTTACATACTAAGAACTGCCTACATACTAGGGACTGCTTATGTACTAAGGACTGCCGACATAAAAAGGATGCTTACATACTAAGGGACTGCCTACAAACTAAAAACTTCCTACTCACTAAGGACTGCTTATGTACTAAGGACTGCCTACATATAAGGACTGCCTACATACTAAGGACTGCCCACGTACTAAGGACTGGCTTAAGAACTAATGACTGCTCATGTACTAATGACTGCTTATGTACTAAGGACTGCTTACGTACTAAGGACTGCCTACGTATTAATGACTGCTTAATGACTAAGGACTACCAACGTACTAAGGACTGCTTACATACTAAGGGACTGCCTACATACTAAGGACTGCTACTTACTAAGGGCTGCTTATGTACTAAGGACTGCCTACGTACTAAAGACTGCTTATGTACTAAGGACTGCCAATGTACTAAGGACTGCTTACGTACTAAGGACTGCCTACATACTAAGGACTTCCTACATACTAAGGACTTGCCAAAGTACTAAGGACTGATTATATACTAAGGACTGCCGACATACTAAGGACTGCCTACGTACTAAGGACTACCTACATACTAAGGCCTGCCTACGTACTAAGGACTGCTTATGTACTAAGGACTGCTTACGTACTAAGGACTGCCTACGTATTAATGACTGCCTATGTACTAAGGACTACCAACGTACTAAGGACTTCTTACATACTAAGGACTGCCTACATACTAAAACTGCTTACTTACTAAGGGCTGCTTACGTACTAAGGACTGCCTACATACTAAAGACTGTTATGTACTAGGACTGCTAGGTACTAAGGACTGCCTATGTAATAAGGACTGCTTAAGTACTAAGGACTGGCCAAAGTACTAAGGACTGCTGACATACTAAGGACTGCTTACGTACTAAGGACTGCCTACGTACTGACTGGCCTACATACTAAGGACTGCTTATGTACTAAGGATTGCCTAAGTATTAATGACTGCTTATGTACTAAGGACTACCAACGTTACTAAGGACTTCTTACATACTAAGGACTGCCTACATACTAAGAACTGCTTACTTTACTAAGGGCTGCTGCTTACGTACTAAGGACTGCCTACATACTAAAGACTGCTTATGTACTAGGACTGCTTAGGTACTAAGGACTGCCTATGTAATAAGGACTGCTTAAGTACTAAGGACTGCCAAAGTACTAAGGACTGCTGACATACTAAGGACTGCTTACGTACTAGGACTGCCTACGTACTGACTGCCTACATACTAAGGGACTGCTTACGTACTAAGGACTGCCTAAGTATTAATGACTGTTATGTACTAAGGACTACCAACGTACTAAGTACTGCCTACATACTAAGGACTGTTACTTACTAAGGACTGCTTACTTACTAAGGACTGCTGAATACTAAGGACTGCTTATGTACTATAGACTGCTGATATACTAAGGACTGCTTATGTACTAAGGACTGCTGAGATACTAAGGAATGCTTACGTACTAAGGACTGCCTACGTTCTAAGGACTGCCTATTTACTAAGGACTGCTTATGTACTAAGGACTGCTACATACTAAGGACTGCCTACATACTAGGACTGCCTATGTACTAAGGACTGCCTACGTACTAAGGACTGCTTACGTAATAAGGACTGCCTAAGTATAATGACCGCTTATGTACAAGGACTACCAATATACTAAGGACTGCTTACATACTAAGGACTGCCTACATATAAGGACTGCTTACTTACTAAGGGCTGCTTACGTACTAAGTACTGGCCTATGTACTAAAGACTGCTTATGTACTAAGGACTGCTTAGGAACTATGACTGCCTATGTACTAAGGACTGCTTAAGTACTAAGGACTGCAATAGTAATAAGGACTGTTTATGTACTAAGGACTGCCGACATACTAAGGACTGCTTACTTACTAAGGACTGCCTACGTACTGACTGCCAACATACTAAGGACTGCTTATGTACTAAGGACTGCTGACATACTAAGGAAGCTTACGTACTAAGGACTGCTTATGTACTAAAGACTGCTGATATACTAAGGACTGCTTATGTACTAAGGACTGCCTACGTTCTAAGGACTGCCTACTTACTAAGGACTGCTTACATAATAAGGACTGCTTAAGTACTAATGACTGCTTATGTACTAACAACTGCTATGTTAATGACTGCTTACATTCTAAGGACAGCTTAAGTACTAAGGACTGCTTACTTACAAAGGACTGCTTACATACTAAGGACTGCCTAAGTCTTAATGACTGCTTATGTACTAAGGACTACCAACGTACTAAGTACTGCCTATACTAAGGACTGCTTACTTACTAAGGGCTGCTTACGTACTAAGGACTGCCTACGTACTAAAGACTGCTTATGTAACTAGGACTGTTAGGTACTAAGGACTGCCTATGTACTAGGACTGCTGAAGTAATAAGGGACTGCCAAAGTACTAAGGACTTGCCGACATACTAAGGACTGCTTACTTACTAAGGAGTGACTACGTACTGACTGCCTACATACTAAGGACTGCTTATGTACTAAGGACTGCTGACATACTAAGGAATGCTTATGTACTAAGGACTGCTTATGTACTAAAGACTGCTGATATACTAAGGACTGTTTACGTACTAAGGACTGCTTATGTTCTAAGGACTGCTTACATACTAAGGACAGCCTATGTACTAAGGACTGCTTATGTACTAGGACTGCTTACATACTAAGGACTGCCTACATACTAAGGACTGCCTATGTACTAAGGATTGCTGACATACTAGGAATGCTTACGTACTAAGGACTGCTTATGTACTAAGGATTGCTGACATACCAAGGAATGCTTACATACTAAGGACTGCTTAAGTAGTAAAGACTGTAGTACTAAGGACTGTTTATGTACTAAGGACTGCCTACAACTAAGGACTGCTTACGTATAAGACTGCTTACATTCTAAGGGCTGCTTAAGTACTAAGGCCTAAACTACGTACTATGAACTGCTTAGATTACTAAGACTGCTTAAGTACTAGGACTGCTACAAACTAAGGACTGCTTACGTACTAAGGACTACAACATTACTAAGGACTTTACATACTAAGGATGCCTATGTACTAAGGACTGCTATGTACTAAGGACTGCCTATGTACTAAGGACTGCCTACGTACTAAGGACAGCTACTTAGCAAGGATGCTACGTACTAAGGACTGCCTACATACTAAGGACTGCCTACATACTAAGGACTGCCTACTACTAAGGACTGCCTACGTACTAAGGACTGCTTATGTACTAAGGACTGCTTACGTACTAAGGACTGCCTACATTCTAAGGACTGCCTAATACTAAGGACTGCCTACGTACTAAGGACTACCTACATACTAAGGCCTGCCTACGTACTAAGGACTGCTTATGTACTAAGGACTGCTTACGTACTAAGGACTGCCTACGTATTAATGACTGCCTATGTACTAAGGACTACCAACGTACTAAGGACTGCTTACATACTAAGGACTGCCTACATACTAAGACTGCTTACTTACTAAGGGCTGCTTATGTACTAAGGACTGCCTACGTACTAAAGACTGCTTATGTACTAAGGACTGCCAATGTACTAAGGACTGCTTACGTACTAAGGACTGCCTACATACTAAGGACTTCCTACATACTAAGGACTGCCAAAGTACTAAGGACTGCTTATGTACTAAGGACTGCCGACATACTAAGGACTGCTTATTTAGCAAGGAATCCCTACTTACTAAGGACTGCTTATGTACTAAGTACTGCTTACATACTAAGGACTGCCTACATACTAAGGACTGCCTACGTACTAAGGACTACCTACATACTAAGGCCTGCCTACGTACTAAGGACTGCTTATGTACTATGGACTGCTTACGTACTAAGGACTGCCTACGTATTAATGACTGCCTATGTACTAAGGACTACCAACGTACTAAGGACTTCTTACATACTAAGGACTGCCTACATACTAAGAACTGCTTAATTACTAAGGGCTGCTTACGTACTAAGGACTGCCTACATACTAAAGACTGCTTATGTACTAAGGACTGCTTAGGTACTAAGGACTGCCTATGTAATAAGGACTGCTTAAGTACTAAGGACTGCCAAAGTACTAAGGACTGCTGACATAATAAGGACTGCTTATGTACTAAGGACTGCCTACGTACTGACTGCCTACATACTAAGGACTGCTTATGTACTAAGGATTGCTGACATACTAAGGAATGCTTACGTACTAAGGACTGCTTATGTTACTAAAGACTGCTGATATACTAAGGACTGTTTACGTACTAAGGACTGCCTATGTTCTAAAGACTGCTTATGTACTAAGGACTGCTTACGTACTAAGGACTGCTTACGTAATAAGAACTGCCTACATACTAAGGACTGCTTATGTACTAAGGACTGCCGACATACTAAGGACTGCTTACGTACTAAGGACTGATTATGTACTAAGAACTGCCTACGTATTAAGGACTGCCTATGTACTAAGGACTGCCTACATAGTAAGGACTGCCTATGTTTTAAGAACTGCCTACGTACTAAGGACTGACAATGTACTAAGAACTGCTTATGTACTAAGGACTGCTTACTTACTAACGGCTGCTTACGTACTAAGGACTGCCTACGTACTAAAGACAGCTTATGTACTAAGGACTGCTTACATACTAAGGACTGCTTATGTACTAGAGACTGCCTAAGTACTAAGGAGTGCCAAAGTACTAAGGACTGCCTATGTACTAAGGACTGCTTAAGTACTAAGGACTGCCAAAGTACTAAGGACTGCCGACATACTAAGGACTGCTTACGTATTAAGGACTGCCTACGTACTGACTGCCTACATATTAAGGACTGCTTATGTACTAAGGATTGCTGACATACCAAGGAATGCTTACGTACTAAGGACTGCTTACTTACTAAGGGCTGCTTATGTACTAAGGACTGCCTACGTACTTAAGGCTGCTTATGTACTAAGGACTGCCAATGTACTAAGGACTGCTTACGTACTAAGGACTGCCTACATACTAAGGACTTCCTACGTACTAAGGACTGCCAAAGTACTAAGGACTGCTTATGTACTAAGGACTGCGACATACCAAGGAATGCTTACATACTAAGGACTGCTTAAGTAGTAAAGACTGTAGATATACTAAGGACTGTTTATGTACTAAGGACTGCCTATGTTCTAAGGACTGCTTATGTACTAAGGACTGCTTACGTACTAAGGACTGCTTACATAATAAGAACTGCCTACATACTAGGGACTGCTTATGTACTAAGGACTGATTATGAACTAAGAACTGCCTACGTACTAAGGACTGCCTATGTACTAAGAACTGCTTATGTACTAAGGACTGCTTACTTACTAACGGCTGCTTACGTACTAAGGACTGCCTACGTACTAAAGACAGCTTATGTACTAAGGACTGCTTACATACTAAGGACTGCTTATGTACTAGAGACTGCCTAAGTACTAAGGAGTGCCAAAGTACTAAGGACTGCCTATGTACTAAGGACTGCTTAAGTACTAAGGACTGCCAAAGTACTAAGGACTGCCGACATACTAAGGACTGCTTACGTATTAAGGACTGCCTACGTACTGACTGCCTACATATTAAGGACTGCTTATGTACTAAGGATTGCTGACATACCAAGGAATGCTTACGTACTAAGGACTGCTTAAGTACTAAATACTGTAGATATACTAAGGACTGTTTACGTACTAAGGACTGCCTACATACTAAGGACTGCCTACATACTAAGGACTGCCTATGTACTAAGGACTGCTTAGTTACTAAGGACTGCTTATGTACTAAGGACTGCTTTCAAGGTCACTGTATCGAGTTCGGAACGATTCGATGCGGTCTTTGTACGGTACGAACGAAATTACGTTCGAATCGGCTCTTTTTTCAAAATTCAATCGAAACTTAAAAGTGCGATAACTTTTGATCTAATTGAGCTACAGCTTCGGCAATAGGCTCATTCGATTCGTCACAAAAAAATGGACCAATTTCATGTGTCATAAGTATAATTTTGTCGAATCGAAATCGATTAATTCGATATTTGCGATTTTATTACTTCGAACGCCGACTGAAATCGCGAATAGGCGAAAGTCGCCGCTTTGGGGAGCCGATTTGTTTACGTGTACGTCACGCGCCAATCATTTTCAAGGTCACTGTATCGAGTTCGGAACGATTCGATGCGGTCTTTGTACGGTACGAACGAAATTACGTTCGAATCGGCTCTTTTTTCAAAATTCAATCGAAACTTAAAGTGCGATAACTTTTGATCTAATTGTCCAACGTACTAAGGACTGCTTACATACTAAGAACTGCCTACATACTAGGGACTGCTTATGTACTAAGGACTGCCGACATAAAAAGGACTGCTTACATACTAAGGACTGCCTACAAACTAAAAACTTCCTACTCACTAAGGACTGCTTATGTACTAAGGACTGCCTACATATAAGGACTGCCTACATACTAAGGACTGCCCACGTACTAAGGACTGCTTAAGAACTAATGACTGCTCATGTACTAATGACTGCTTATGTACTAAGGACTGCTTACGTACTAAGGACTGCCTACGTATTAATGACTGCTTAATGACTAAGGACTACCAACGTACTAAGGACTGCTTACATACTAAGGACTGCCTACATACTAAGGACTGCTTACTTACTAAGGGCTGCTTATGTACTAAGGACTGCCTACGTACTAAAGACTGCTTATGTACTAAGGACTGCCAATGTACTAAGGACTGCTTACGTACTAAGGACTGCCTACATACTAAGGACTTCCTACATACTAAGGACTGCCAAAGTACTAAGGACTGCTTATATACTAAGGACTGCCGACATACTAAGGACTGCCTACGTACTAAGGACTACCTACATACTAAGGCCTGCCTACGTACTAAGGACTGCTTATGTACTAAGGACTGCTTACGTACTAAGGACTGCCTACGTATTAATGACTGCCTATGTACTAAGGACTACCAACGTACTAAGGACTTCTTACATACTAAGGACTGCCTACATACTAAGAACTGCTTACTTACTAAGGGCTGCTTACGTACTAAGGACTGCCTACATACTAAAGACTGCTTATGTACTAAGGACTGCTTAGGTACTAAGGACTGCCTATGTAATAAGGACTGCTTAAGTACTAAGGACTGCCAAAGTACTAAGGACTGCTGACATACTAAGGACTGCTTACGTACTAAGGACTGCCTACGTACTGACTGCCTACATACTAAGGACTGCTTATGTACTAAGGATTGCCTAAGTATTAATGACTGCTTATGTACTAAGGACTACCAACGTACTAAGGACTTCTTACATACTAAGGACTGCCTACATACTAAGAACTGCTTACTTACTAAGGGCTGCTTACGTACTAAGGACTGCCTACATACTAAAGACTGCTTATGTACTAAGGACTGCTTAGGTACTAAGGACTGCCTATGTAATAAGGACTGCTTAAGTACTAAGGACTGCCAAAGTACTAAGGACTGCTGACATACTAAGGACTGCTTACGTACTAAGGACTGCCTACGTACTGACTGCCTACATACTAAGGACTGCTTACGTACTAAGGACTGCCTAAGTATTAATGACTGCTTATGTACTAAGGACTACCAACGTACTAAGTACTGCCTACATACTAAGGACTGCTTACTTACTAAGGACTGCTTACTTACTAAGGACTGCTGACATACTAAGGACTGCTTATGTACTATAGACTGCTGATATACTAAGGACTGCTTATGTACTAAGGACTGCTGAGATACTAAGGAATGCTTACGTACTAAGGACTGCCTACGTTCTAAGGACTGCCTATTTACTAAGGACTGCTTATGTACTAAGGACTGCTTACATACTAAGGACTGCCTACATACTAAGGACTGCCTATGTACTAAGGACTGCCTACGTACTAAGGACTGCTTACGTAATAAGGACTGCCTAAGTATTAATGACCGCTTATGTACTAAGGACTACCAATATACTAAGGACTGCTTACATACTAAGGACTGCCTACATACTAAGGACTGCTTACTTACTAAGGGCTGCTTACAGTACTAAGTACTGCCTATGTACTAAAGACTGCTTATGTACTAAGGACTGCTTAGGAACTATTGACTGCCTATGTACTAAGGACTGCTTAAGTACTAAGGACTGCAATAGTAATAAGGACTGTTTATGTACTAAGGACTGCCGACATACTAAGGACTGCTTACTTACTAAGGACTGCCTACGTACTGACTGCCAACATACTAAGGACTGCTTATGTACTAAGGACTGCTGACATTACTAAGGAATGCTTACGTACTAAGGACTGCTTATGTACTAAAGACTGCTGATATACTAAGGACTGCTTATGTACTAAGGACTGCCTACGTTCTAAGGACTGCCTACTTACTAAGGACTGCTTACATAATAAGGACTGCTTAAGTACTAATGACTGCTTATGTACTAACAACTGCTTATGTTCTAATGACTGCTTACATTCTAAGGACAGCTTAAGTACTAAGGACTGCTTACTTACAAAGGACTGCTTACATACTAAGGACTGCCTAAGTATTAATGACTGCTTATGTACTAAGGACTACCAACGTACTAAGTACTGCCTACATACTAAGGACTGCTTACTTACTAAGGGCTGCTTACGTACTAAGGACTGCCTACGTACTAAAGACTGCTTATGTACTAAGGACTGCTTAGGTACTAAGGACTGCCTATGTACTAAGGACTGCTGAAGTAATAAGGACTGCCAAAGTACTAAGGACTGCCGACATACTAAGGACTGCTTACTTACTAAGGAGTGACTACGTACTGACTGCCTACATACTAAGGACTGCTTATGTACTAAGGACTGCTGACATACTAAGGAATGCTTATGTACTAAGGACTGCTTATGTACTAAAGACTGCTGATACACTAAGGACTGTTTACGTACTAAGGACTGCTTATGTTCTAAGCACTGCTTACATACTAAGGACTGCCTATGTACTAAGGACTGCTTATGTACTAAGGACTGCTTACATACTAAGGACTGCCTACATACTAAGGACTGCCTATGTACTAAGGATTGCTGACATACTAAGGAATGCTTACGTACTAAGGACTGCTTATGTACTAAGGATTGCTGACATACCAAGGAATGCTTACATACTAAGGACTGCTTAAGTAGTAAAGACTGTAGATATACTAAGGACTGTTTATGTACTAAGGACGGCCTATGTTCTAAGGACTGCTGAAGTAATAAGGACTGCCAAAGTACTAAGGACTGCCGACATACTAAGGACTGCTTACTTACTAAGGAGTGACTACGTACTGACTGCCTACATACTAAGGACTGCTTATGTACTAAGGACTGCTGACATACTAAGGAATGCTTATGTACTAAGGACTGCTTATGTACTAAAGACTGCTGATACACTAAGGACTGTTTACGTACTAAGGACTGCTTATGTTCTAAGGACTGCTTACATACTAAGGACTGCCTATGTACTAAGGACTGCTTATGTACTAAGGACTTGCTTACATACTAAGGACTGCCTACATACTAAGGACTGCCTATGTACTAAGGATTGCTGACATACTAAGGAATGCTTACGTACTAAGGACTGCTTATGTACTAAGGATTGCTGACATACCAAGGAATGCTTACATACTAAGGACTGCTTAAGTAGTAAAGACTGTAGATATACTAAGGACTGTTTATGTACTAAGGACGGCCTACAAACTAAGGACTGCTTACGTACTAAGTACTGCTTATGTACTAAGTACTGCTTACATACTAAGGACTGCCTACATACTAAGGACTGCCTACGTACTAAGGACTACCTACATACTAAGGCCTGCCTACGTACTAAGGACTGCTTATGTACTATGGACTGCTTACGTACTAAGGACTGCCTACGTATTAATGACTGCCTATGTACTAAGGACTACCAACGTACTAAGGACTTCTTACATACTAAGGACTGCCTACATACTAAGAACTGCTTAATTACTAAGGGCTGCTTACGTACTAAGGACTGCCTACATACTAAAGACTGCTTATGTACTAAGGACTGCTTAGGTACTAAGGACTGCCTATGTAATAAGGACTGCTTAAGTACTAAGGACTGCCAAAGTACTAAGGACTGCTGACATAATAAGGACTGCTTATGTACTAAGGACTGCCTACGTACTGACTGCCTACATACTAAGGACTGCTTATGTACTAAGGATTGCTGACATACTAAGGAATGCTTACGTACTAAGGACTGCTTATGTACTAAAGACTGCTGATATACTAAGGACTGTTTACGTACTAAGGACTGCCTATGTTCTAAAGACTGCTTATGTACTAAGGACTGCTTACGTACTAAGGACTGCTTACGTAATAAGAACTGCCTACATACTAAGGACTGCTTATGTACTAAGGACTGCCGACATACTAAGGACTGCTTACGTACTAAGGACTGATTATGTACTAAGAACTGCCTACGTATTAAGGACTGCCTATGTACTAAGGACTGCCTACATAGTAAGGACTGCCTATGTTTTAAGAACTGCCTACGTACTAAGGACTGACAATGTACTAAGAACTGCTTATGTACTAAGGACTGCTTACTTACTAACGGCTGCTTACGTACTAAGGACTGCCTACGTACTAAAGACAGCTTATGTACTAAGGACTGCTTACATACTAAGGACTGCTTATGTACTAGAGACTGCCTAAGTACTAAGGAGTGCCAAAGTACTAAGGACTGCCTATGTACTAAGGACTGCTTAAGTACTAAGGACTGCCAAAGTACTAAGGACTGCCGACATACTAAGGACTGCTTACGTATTAAGGACTGCCTACGTACTGACTGCCTACATATTAAGGACTGCTTATGTACTAAGGATTGCTGACATACCAAGGAATGCTTACGTACTAAGGACTGCTTACTTACTAAGGGCTGCTTATGTACTAAGGACTGCCTACGTACTTAAGGCTGCTTATGTACTAAGGACTGCCAATGTACTAAGGACTGCTTACGTACTAAGGACTGCCTACATACTAAGGACTTCCTACGTACTAAGGACTGCCAAAGTACTAAGGACTGCTTATGTACTAAGGACTGCCGACATACCAAGGAATGCTTACATACTAAGGACTGCTTAAGTAGTAAGACTGTAGATATACTAAGGACTGTTTATGTACTAAGGACTGCCTATGTTCTAAGGACTGCTTATGTACTAAGGACTGCTTACGTACTAAGGACTGCTTACATAATAAGAACTGCCTACATACTAGGGACTGCTTATGTACTAAGGACTGATTATGAACTAAGAACTGCCTACGTACTAAGGACTGCCTATGTACTAAGAACTGCTTATGTACTAAGGACTGCTTACTTACTAACGGCTGCTTACGTACTAAGGACTGCCTACGTACTAAAGACAGCTTATGTACTAAGGACTGCTTACATACTAAGGACTGCTTATGTACTAGAGACTGCCTAAGTACTAAGGAGTGCCAAAGTACTAAGGACTGCCTATGTACTAAGGACTGCTTAAGTACTAAGGACTGCCAAAGTACTAAGGACTGCCGACATACTAAGGACTGCTTACGTATTAAGGACTGCCTACGTACTGACTGCCTACATATTAAGGACTGCTTATGTACTAAGGATTGCTGACATACCAAGGAATGCTTACGTACTAAGGACTGCTTAAGTACTAAATACTGTAGATATACTAAGGACTGTTTACGTACTAAGGACTGCCTACATACTAAGGACTGCCTACATACTAAGGACTGCCTATGTACTAAGGACTGCTTATGTACTAAGGACTGCTTATGTACTAAGGACTGCTTTCAAGGTCACTGTATCGAGTTCGGAACGATTCGATGCGGTCTTTGTACGGTACGAACGAAATTACGTTCGAATCGGCTCTTTTTTCAAAATTCAATCGAAACTTAAAAGTGCGATAACTTTTGATCTAATTGAGCTACAGCTTCGGCAATAGGCTCATTCGATTCGTCACAAAAAAATGGACCAATTTCATGTGTCATAAGTATAATTTTGTCGAATCGAATTCGATTAATTCGATATTTGCGATTTTATTACTTCGAACGCCGACTGAAATCGCGAATAGGCGAAAGTCGCCGCTTTGGGGAGCCGATTTGTTTACGTGTACGTCACGCGCCAATCATTTCAAGGTCACTGTATCGAGTTCGGAACGATTCGATGCGGTCTTTGTACGGTACGAACGAAATTACGTTCGAATCGGCTCTTTTTTCAAAATTCAATCGAAACTTAAAAGTGCGATAACTTTTGATCTAATTGTCCAACGTACTAAGGACTGCTTACATACTAAGAACTGCCTACATACTAGGGGACTGCTTATGTACTAAGGACTGCCGACATAAAAAGGACTGCTTACATACTAAGGACTGCCTACAAACTAAAAACTTCCTACTCACTAAGGACTGCTTATGTACTAAGGACTGCCTACATATAAGGACTGCCTACATACTAAGGACTGCCCACGTACTAAGGACTGCTTAAGAACTAATGACTGCTCATGTACTAATGACTGCTTATGTACTAAGGACTGCTTACGTACTAAGGACTGCCTACGTATTAATGACTGCTTAATGACTAAGGACTACCAACGTACTAAGGACTGCTTACATACTAAGGACTGCCTACATACTAAGGACTGCTTACTTACTAAGGGCTGCTTATGTACTAAGGACTGCCTACGTACTAAAGACTGCTTATGTACTAAGGACTGCCAATGTACTAAGGACTGCTTACGTACTAAGGACTGCCTACATACTAAGGACTTCCTACATACTAAGGACTGCCAAAGTACTAAGGACTGCTTATATACTAAGGACTGCCGACATACTAAGGACTGCCTACGTACTAAGGACTACCTACATACTAAGGCCTGCCTACGTACTAAGGACTGCTTATGTACTAAGGACTGCTTACGTACTAAGGACTGCCTACGTATTAATGACTGCCTATGTACTAAGGACTACCAACGTACTAAGGACTTCTTACATACTAAGGACTGCCTACATACTAAGAACTGCTTACTTACTAAGGGCTGCTTACGTACTAAGGACTGCCTACATACTAAAGACTGCTTATGTACTAAGGACTGCTTAGGTACTAAGGACTGCCTATGTAATAAGGACTGCTTAAGTACTAAGGACTGCCAAAGTACTAAGGACTGCTGACATACTAAGGACTGCTTACGTACTAAGGACTGCCTACGTACTGACTGCCTACATACTAAGGACTGCTTATGTACTAAGGATTGCCTAAGTATTAATGACTGCTTATGTACTAAGGACTACCAACGTACTAAGGACTTCTTACATACTAAGGACTGCCTACATACTAAGAACTGCTTACTTACTAAGGGCTGCTTACGTACTAAGGACTGCCTACATACTAAAGACTGCTTATGTACTAAGGACTGCTTAGGTACTAAGGACTGCCTATGTAATAAGGACTGCTTAAGTACTAAGGACTGCCAAAGTACTAAGGACTGCTGACATACTAAGGACTGCTTACGTACTAAGGACTGCCTACGTACTGACTGCCTACATACTAAGGACTGCTTACGTACTAAGGACTGCCTAAGTATTAATGACTGCTTATGTACTAAGGACTACCAACGTACTAAGTACTGCCTACATACTAAGGACTGCTTACTTACTAAGGACTGCTTACTTACTAAGGACTGCTGACATACTAAGGACTGCTTATGTACTATAGACTGCTGATATACTAAGGACTGCTTATGTACTAAGGACTGCTGAGATACTAAGGAATGCTTACGTACTAAGGACTGCCTACGTTCTAAGGACTGCCTATTTACTAAGGACTGCTTATGTACTAAGGACTGCTTACATACTAAGGACTGCCTACATACTAAGGACTGCCTATGTACTAAGGACTGCCTACGTACTAAGGACTGCTTACGTAATAAGGACTGCCTAAGTATTAATGACCGCTTATGTACTAAGGACTACCAATATACTAAGGACTGCTTACATACTAAGGACTGCCTACATACTAAGGACTGCTTACTTACTAAGGGCTGCTTACGTACTAAGTACTGCCTATGTACTAAAGACTGCTTATGTACTAAGGACTGCTTAGGAACTATTGACTGCCTATGTACTAAGGACTGCTTAAGTACTAAGGACTGCAATAGTAATAAGGACTGTTTATGTACTAAGGACTGCCGACATACTAAGGACTGCTTACTTACTAAGGACTGCCTACGTACTGACTGCCAACATACTAAGGACTGCTTATGTACTAAGGACTGCTGACATACTAAGGAATGCTTACGTACTAAGGACTGCTTATGTACTAAAGACTGCTGATATACTAAGGACTGCTTATGTACTAAGGACTGCCTACGTTCTAAGGACTGCCTACTTACTAAGGACTGCTTACATAATAAGGACTGCTTAAGTACTAATGACTGCTTATGTACTAACAACTGCTTATGTTCTAATGACTGCTTACATTCTAAGGACAGCTTAAGTACTAAGGACTGCTTACTTACAAAGGACTGCTTACATACTAAGGACTGCCTAAGTATTAATGACTGCTTATGTACTAAGGACTACCAACGTACTAAGTACTGCCTACATACTAAGGACTGCTTACTTACTAAGGGCTGCTTACGTACTAAGGACTGCCTACGTACTAAAGACTGCTTATGTACTAAGGACTGCTTAGGTACTAAGGACTGCCTATGTACTAAGGACTGCTGAAGTAATAAGGACTGCCAAAGTACTAAGGACTGCCGACATACTAAGGACTGCTTACTTACTAAGGAGTGACTACGTACTGACTGCCTACATACTAAGGACTGCTTATGTACTAAGGACTGCTGACATACTAAGGAATGCTTATGTACTAAGGACTGCTTATGTACTAAAGACTGCTGATACACTAAGGACTGTTTACGTACTAAGGACTGCTTATGTTCTAAGCACTGCTTACATACTAAGGACTGCCTATGTACTAAGGACTGCTTATGTACTAAGGACTGCTTACATACTAAGGACTGCCTACATACTAAGGACTGCCTATGTACTAAGGATTGCTGACATACTAAGGAATGCTTACGTACTAAGGACTGCTTATGTACTAAGGATTGCTGACATACCAAGGAATGCTTACATACTAAGGACTGCTTAAGTAGTAAAGACTGTAGATATACTAAGGACTGTTTATGTACTAAGGACGGCCTATGTTCTAAGGACTGCTGAAGTAATAAGGACTGCCAAAGTACTAAGGACTGCCGACATACTAAGGACTGCTTACTTACTAAGGAGTGACTACGTACTGACTGCCTACATACTAAGGACTGCTTATGTACTAAGGACTGCTGACATACTAAGGAATGCTTATGTACTAAGGACTGCTTATGTACTAAAGACTGCTGATACACTAAGGACTGTTTACGTACTAAGGACTGCTTATGTTCTAAGGACTGCTTACATACTAAGGACTGCCTATGTACTAAGGACTGCTTATGTACTAAGGACTGCTTACATACTAAGGACTGCCTACATACTAAGGACTGCCTATGTACTAAGGATTGCTGACATACTAAGGAATGCTTACGTACTAAGGACTGCTTATGTACTAAGGATTGCTGACATACCAAGGAATGCTTACATACTAAGGACTGCTTAAGTAGTAAAGACTGTAGATATACTAAGGACTGTTTATGTACTAAGGACGGCCTACAAACTAAGGACTGCTTACGTACTAAGTACTGCTTATGTACTAAGTACTGCTTACATACTAAGGACTGCCTACATACTAAGGACTGCCTACGTACTAAGGACTACCTACATACTAAGGCCTGCCTACGTACTAAGGACTGCTTATGTACTATGGACTGCTTACGTACTAAGGACTGCCTACGTATTAATGACTGCCTATGTACTAAGGACTACCAACGTACTAAGGACTTCTTACATACTAAGGACTGCCTACATACTAAGAACTGCTTAATTACTAAGGGCTGCTTACGTACTAAGGACTGCCTACATACTAAAGACTGCTTATGTACTAAGGACTGCTTAGGTACTAAGGACTGCCTATGTAATAAGGACTGCTTAAGTACTAAGGACTGCCAAAGTACTAAGGACTGCTGACATAATAAGGACTGCTTATGTACTAAGGACTGCCTACGTACTGACTGCCTACATACTAAGGACTGCTTATGTACTAAGGATTGCTGACATACTAAGGAATGCTTACGTACTAAGGACTGCTTATGTACTAAAGACTGCTGATATACTAAGGACTGTTTACGTACTAAGGACTGCCTATGTTCTAAAGGACTGCTTATGTACTAAGGACTGCTTACGTACTAAGGACTGCTTACGTAATAAGAACTGCCTACATACTAAGGACTGCTTATGTACTAAGGACTGCCGACATACTAAGGACTGCTTACGTACTAAGGACTGATTATGTACTAAGAACTGCCTACGTATTAAGGACTGCCTATGTACTAAGGACTGCCTACATAGTAAGGACTGCCTATGTTTTAAGAAACTGCCTACGTACTAAGACTGACATGTACTAAGAACTGCTTATGTACTAAGGACTGCTTACTTACTAACGGCTGCTTACGTACTAAGGACTGCCTACGTACTAAAGACAGCTTATGTACTAAGGACTGCTTACATACTAAGGACTGCTTATGTACTAGAGACTGCCTAAGTACTAAGGAGTGCCAAAGTACTAAGGACTGCCTATGTACTAAGGACTGCTTAAGTACTAAGGACTGCCAAAGTACTAAGGACTGCCGACATACTAAGGACTGCTTACGTATTAAGGACTGCCTACGTACTGACTGCCTACATATTAAGGACTTGCTTATGTACTAAGGATTGCTGACATACCAAGGAATGCTTACGTACTAAGGACTGCTTACTTACTAAGGGCTGCTTATGTACTAAGGACTGCCTACGTACTTAAGGCTGCTTATGTACTAAGGACTGCCAATGTACTAAGGACTGCTTACGTACTAAGGACTGCCTACATACTAAGGACTTCCTACGTACTAAGGACTGCCAAAGTACTAAGGACTGCTTATGTACTAAGGACTGCCGACATACCAAGGAATGCTTACATACTAAGGACTGCTTAAGTAGTAAAGACTGTAGATATACTAAGGACTGTTTATGTACTAAGGACTGCCTATGTTCTAAGGACTGCTTATGTACTAAGGACTGCTTACGTACTAAGGACTGCTTACATAATAAGAACTGCCTACATACTAGGGACTGCTTATGTACTAAGGACTGATTATGAACTAAGAACTGCCTACGTACTAAGGACTGCCTATGTACTAAGAACTGCTTATGTACTAAGGACTGCTTACTTACTAACGGCTGCTTACGTACTAAGGACTGCCTACGTACTAAAGACAGCTTATGTACTAAGGACTGCTTACATACTAAGGACTGCTTATGTACTAGAGACTGCCTAAGTACTAAGGAGTGCCAAAGTACTAAGGACTGCCTATGTACTAAGGACTGCTTAAGTACTAAGGACTGCCAAAGTACTAAGGACTGCCGACATACTAAGGACTGCTTACGTATTAAGGACTGCCTACGTACTGACTGCCTACATATTAAGGACTGCTTATGTACTAAGGATTGCTGACATACCAAGGAATGCTTACGTACTAAGGACTGCTTAAGTACTAAATACTGTAGATATACTAAGGACTGTTTACGTACTAAGGACTGCCTACATACTAAGGACTGCCTACATACTAAGGACTGCCTATGTACTAAGGACTGCTTATGTACTAAGGACTGCTTATGTACTAAGGACTGCTTTCAAGGTCACTGTATCGAGTTCGGAACGATTCGATGCGGTCTTTGTACGGTACGAACGAAATTACGTTCGAATCGGCTCTTTTTTTTCAAAATTCAATCGAAACTTAAAAGTGCGATAACTTTTGATCTAATTGAGCTACAGCTTCGGCAATAGGCTCATTCGATTCGTCACAAAAAAATGGACCAATTTCATGTGTCATAAGTATAATTTTGTCGAATCGAAATCGATTAATTCGATATTTGCGATTTTATTACTTCGAACGCCGACTGAAATCGCGAATAGGCGAAAGTCGCCGCTTTGGGGAGCCGATTTGTTTACGTGTACGTCACGCGCCAATCATTTTCAAGGTCACTGTATCGAGTTCGGAACGATTCGATGCGGTCTTTGTACGGTACGAACGAAATTACGTTCGAATCGGCTCTTTTTTCAAAATTCAATCGAAACTTAAAAGTGCGATAACTTTTGATCTAATTGTCCAACGTACTAAGGACTGCTTACATACTAAGAACTGCCTACATACTAGGGACTGCTTATGTACTAAGGACTGCCGACATAAAAGGACTGCTTACATACTAAGGACTGCCTACAAACTAAAAACTTCCTACTCACTAAGGACTGCTTATGTACTAAGGACTGCCTACATATAAGGACTGCCTACATACTAAGGACTGCCCACGTACTAAGGACTGCTTAAGAACTAATGACTGCTCATGTACTAATGACTGCTTATGTACTAAGGACTGCTTACGTACTAAGGACTGCCTACGTATTAATGACTGCTTAATGACTAAGGACTACCAACGTACTAAGGACTGCTTACATACTAAGGACTGCCTACATACTAAGGACTGCTTACTTACTAAGGGCTGCTTATGTACTAAGGACTGCCTACGTACTAAAGACTGCTTATGTACTAAGGACTGCCAATGTACTAAGGACTGCTTACGTACTAAGGACTGCCTACATACTAAGGACTTCCTACATACTAAGGACTGCCAAAGTACTAAGGACTGCTTATATACTAAGGACTTGCCGACATACTAAGGACTGCCTACGTACTAAGGACTACCTACATACTAAGGCCTGCCTACGTACTAAGGACTGCTTATGTACTAAGGACTGCTTACGTACTAAGGACTGCCTACGTATTAATGACTGCCTATGTACTAAGGACTACCAACGTACTAAGGACTTCTTACATACTAAGGACTGCCTACATACTAAGAACTGCTTACTTACTAAGGGCTGCTTACGTACTAAGGACTGCCTACATACTAAAGACTGCTTATGTACTAAGGACTGCTTAGGTACTAAGGACTGCCTATGTAATAAGGACTGCTTAAGTACTAAGGACTGCCAAAGTACTAAGGACTGCTGACATACTAAGGACTGCTTACGTACTAAGGACTGCCTACGTACTGACTGCCTACATACTAAGGACTGCTTATGTACTAAGGATTGCCTAAGTATTAATGACTGCTTATGTACTAAGGACTACCAACGTACTAAGGACTTCTTACATACTAAGGACTGCCTACATACTAAGAACTGCTTACTTACTAAGGGCTGCTTACGTTACTAAGGACTGCCTACATACTAAAGACTGCTTATGTACTAAGGACTGCTTAGGTACTAAGGACTGCCTATGTAATAAGGACTGCTTAAGTACTAAGGACTGCCAAAGTACTAAGGACTGCTGACATACTAAGGACTGCTTACGTACTAAGGACTGCCTACGTACTGACTGCCTACATACTAAGGACTGCTTACGTACTAAGGACTGCCTAAGTATTAATGACTGCTTATGTACTAAGGACTACCAACGTACTAAGTACTGCCTACATACTAAGGACTGCTTACTTACTAAGGACTGCTTACTTACTAAGGACTGCTGACATACTAAGGACTTGCTTATGTACTATAGACTGCTGATATACTAAGGACTGCTTATGTACTAAGGACTGCTGAGATACTAAGGGAATGCTTACGTACTAAGGACTGCCTACGTTCTAAGGACTGCCTATTTACTAAGGACTGCTTATGTACTAAGGACTGCTTACATTACTAAGGACTGCCTACATACTAAGGACTGCCCTATGTACTAAGACTGCCTACGTACTAAGGACTGCTTACGTAATAAGGACTGCCTAAGTATTAATGACCGCTTATGTACTAAGGACTACCAATACTAAGGACTGCTTACATACTAAGGACTGCCTACATACTAAGGACTGCTTACTTACTAAGGGCTGCTTACGTACTAAGTACTGCCTATGTACTAAAGACTGCTTATGTACTAAGGACTGCTTAGGAACTATTGACTGCCTATGTACTAAGGACTGCTTAAGTACTAAGGACTGCAATAGTAATAAGGACTGTTTATGTACTAAGGACTGCCGACCTAAGGACTGCTTACTTACTAAGGACTGCCTACGTACTGACTGCCAACATACTAAGGACTGCTTATGTACTAAGGACTGCTGACATACTAAGGAATGCTTACGTACTAAGGACTGCTTATGTACTAAAGACTGCTGATATACTAAGGACTGCTTATGTACTAAGGACTGCCTACGTTCTAAGGACTGCCTACTTACTAAGGACTGCTTACATAATAAGGACTGCTTAAGTACTAATGACTGCTTATGTACTACAACTGCTTATGTTCTAATGACTGCTTACATTCTAAGGACAGCTTAAGTACTAAGGACTGCTTACTTACAAGGACTGCTTACATACTAAGGACTGCCTAAGTATTAATGACTGCTTATGTACTAAGGACTACCAACGTACTAAGTAACTGCCTACATACTAAGGACTGCTTACTTACTAAGGGCTGCTTACGTACTAAGGACTGCCTACGTACTAAAGACTGCTTATGTACTAAGGACTGCTTAGGTACTAAGGACTGCCTATGTACTAAGGACTGCTGAAGTAATAAGGACTGCCAATACTAAGGACTGCCGACATACTAAGGACTGCTTACTTACTAAGGAGTGACTACGTACTGACTGCCTACATACTAAGGACTGCTTATGTACTAAGGACTGCTGACATACTAAGGAATGCTTAGTACTAAGGACTGCTTATGTACTAAAGACTGCTGATACACTAAGGACTGTTTACGTACTAAGGACTGCTTATGTTCTAAGCACTGCTTACATACTAAGGACTGCCTATGTACTAAGGACTGCTTATGTACTAAGGACTGCTTACATACTAAGGACTGCCTACATACTAAGGACTGCCTATGTACTAAGGATTGCTGACATACTAAGGAATGCTTACGTACTAAGGACTGCTTATGTACTAAGGATTGCTGACATACCAAGGATGCTTACATACTAAGGACTGCTTAAGTAGTAAGACTGTAGATATACTAAGGACTGTTTATGTACTAAGGACGGCCTATGTTCTAAGGACTGCTGAAGTAATAAGGACTGCCAAAGTACTAAGGACTGCCGACATACTAAGGACTGCTTACTTACTAAGGAGTGACTACGTACTGACTGCCTACATACTAAGGACTGCTTATGTACTAAGGACTGCTGACATACTAAGGAATGCTTATGTACTAAGGACTGCTTATGTACTAAAGACTGCTGATACACTAAGGACTGTTTACGTACTAAGGACTGCTTATGTTCTAAGGACTGCTTACATACTAAGGACTGCCTATGTACTAAGGACTGCTTATGTACTAAGGACTGCTTACATACTAAGGACTGCCTACATACTAAGGACTGCCTATGTACTAAGGATTGCTGACATACTAAGGAATGCTTACGTACTAAGGACTGCTTATGTACTAAGGATATGCTGACATACCAAGGAATGCTTACATACTAAGGACTGCTTAAGTAGTAAAGACTGTAGATATACTAAGGACTGTTTATGTACTAAGGACGGCCTACAAACTAAGGACTGCTTACGTACTAAGTACTGCTTATGTACTAAGTACTGCTTATACTAAGGACTGCCTTACATACTAAGGACTGCCTACGTACTAAGGATACCTACATAGGCCTGCCTACGTACTAAGGACTGCATGTACTATGGACTGCTTACGTACTAAGGACTGCCTACGTATTAATGACTCCTATGTACTAAGGACTACCAACGTACTAAGGACTTCTTACATACGAAACTGCCGACATACCAAGGAACTGCTTAATTACTAAGGGCTGCTTACGTACTAAGGAATGCCTACATACTAAAGACTGTTATGTACTAAGGACTGCTTAGGTACTAAGGACTGCCTATGTAATAAGGACTGCTTAAGTACTAAGGACTGCCAAAGTACTAAGGACTGCTGACATAATAAGGACTGCTTATGTACTAAGGACTGACGTACTGACTGCCTACATACTAAGGACTGCTTATGTACTAAGGATTGCTGACATACTAAGGAATGCTTACGTACTAAGGACTGCTTATGTACTAAAGACTGCTGATATACTAAGGACTGTTTACGTACTAAGGACTGCCTATGTTCTAAAGACTGCTTATGTACTAAGGACTGCTTACGTACTAAGGACTGCTTACGTAATAAGAACTGCCTACATACTAAGGACTGCTTATGTACTAAGGACTGCCGACATACTAAGGACTGCTTACGTACTAAGGACTGATTATGTACTAAGAACTGCCTACGTATTAAGGACTGCCTATGTACTAAGGACTGCCTACATAGTAAGGACTGCCTATGTTTTAAGAACTGCCTACGTACTAAGGACTGACAATGTACTAAGAACTGCTTATGTACTAAGGACTGCTTACTTACTAACGGCTGCTTACGTACTAAGGACTGCCTACGTACTAAAGACAGCTTATGTACTAAGGACGCTTACATACTAAGGACTGCTTATGTACTAGAGACTGCCTAAGTACTAAGGAGTGCCAAAGTACTAAGGACTGCCTATGTACTAAGGACTGCTTAGTACTAAGGACTGCCAAAGTACTAAGGACTGCCGACATACTAAGGACTGCTTACGTATTAAGGACTGCCTACGTACTGACTGCCTACATATTAAGGACTGCTTATGTACTAAGGATTGCTGACATACCAAGGAATGCTTACGTACTAAGGACTGCTTAAGTACTAAATACTGTAGATATACTAAGGACTGTTTACGTACTAAGGACTGCCTACATACTAAGGACTGCCTACATACTAAGGACTGCCTATGTACTAAGGACTGCTTATGTACTAAGGACTGCTTATGTACTAAGGACTGCTTTCAAGGTCACTGTATCGAGTTCGGAACGATTCGATGTGGTCTTTGTACGGTACGAACGAAATTACGTTCGAATCGGCTCTTTTTTCAAAATTCAATCGAAACTTAAAAGTGCGATAACTTTTGATCTAATTGAGCTACAGCTTCGGCAATAGGCTCATTCGATTCGTCATAAAAAAATGGACCAATTTCATGTGTCATAAGTATAATTTGTCGAATCTAAATCGATTAATTCGATATTTGCGGTTTTATTACTTCGAACGCCGACTGAAATCGCGAATAGGCGAAAGTCGCCGCTTTGGGGAGCCGATTTTTTTACGTGTACGTCACGGGCCAATCATTTTCAAGGTCACTGTATCGAGTTAGGAAACGATTCGATGCGGGGTCTTTGTACGGTACGGACGAAATACGTTCGAATCGGCTCTTTTTTTTACAAATTCAATCGAAACTTAAAAGTGCGATAAACTTTTGATCTAATTGAGCTACAGCTTCGGCATAGGCTCATTCGATTCGTCATAAAAAAATGGACCAATTTCATGTGTCATAAGTATAATTTTGTCGAATCGAAATCGATTAATTCGATATTTGCGATTTTATTACTTCGAACGCCGACTGAAATCGCGAATAGGCGAAAGTCGCCGCTTTTGGGAGCCGATTTTTTTACGTGTACGTCACGGGCCAATTCATTTTCAAGGTCACTGTATCGAGTTCGGAACGATTCGATGCGGTCTTTGTACGGTACGAACGAAATTACGTTCGAATCGGCTCTTTTTTCAAAATTCAATCGAAACTTAAAAGTGCGATAACTTTTGATCTAATTGTCCAACGTACTAAGGACTGCTTACATACTAAGAACTGCCTACATACTAGGGACTGCTTATGTACTAAGGACTGCCGACATAAAAAGGACTGCTTACGTACTAAGGACTGATTATGTACTAAGAACTGCCTACGTACTAAGGACTGCCTATGTACTAAGGACTGCCTACATAGTAAGGACTGCCTACGTTTAAGAACTGCCTACGTACTAAGGACTGACAATGTACTAAGAACTGCTTATGTACTAAGGACTTCTTACTTACTAAGGCTGCTTACGTACTAAGGACTGCCTACGTACTAAAGACAGCTTATGTACTAAGGACTGCATACATACTAAGGACTGCTTATGTACTAAGGACTGCCTAAGTACTAAGGAGTGATAAAGTACTAAGGACTGCTTATGTACTAAGGACTGCCGACATACTAAGGACTGCTTACGTACTAAGGACTGCCTATGTACTAAGAACTGCTTATGTACTAAGGACTGCTGACATAGAAAGGACTGCTTACATACTAAGGACTGCCTACAAACTAAAAACTTCCTACTCACTAAGGACTGCTTATGTACTAAGCACTGCCTACATATAAGGACTGCCTACATACTAAGGACTGCCTACGTACTAAGGACTGCTTAAGTACTAATGACTGCTCATGTACTAATGACTGCTTATGTACTAAGGACTGCTTACGTACTAAGGACTGCCTACGTATTAATGACTGCTTAATTACTAAGGACTACCAACGTACTAAGGACTGCTTACATACTAAGGACTGCCTACATACTAAGGACTGCTTACTTACTAAGGGCTGCTTATGTACTAAGGACTGCCTACGTACTAAAGCCTGCTTATGTACTAAGGACTGCCAATGTACTAAGGACTGCTTACGTACTAAGGACTGCCTACATACTAAGGACTTCCTACGTACTAAGGACTGCCAAAGTACTAAGGACTGCTTATGTACTAAGGACTGCCGACATACTAAGGACTGCTTATTTAGCAAGGAATCCCTACTTACTAAGGACTGCTTATGTACTAAGTACTGCTTACATACTAAGGACTGCTTAAGAACTAAGGACTGCTTATGTACTAAGGACTGCTTATGTACTAAGGACTGCCTATTTACTAAGGACTGCTTATGTACTAAGGACTGCTTACATACTAAGGACTGCCTACATACTAAGGACTGCCTATGTACTAAGGACTGCCTACGTACTAAGGACTGCTTACGTAATAAGGACTGCCTAAGTATTAATGACTGCTTATGTACTAAGGACTACCAATATACTAAGGACTTCTTACATATAATGACTGCCTACATAACTAAGGGACTGCTTACTTACTAAGGAACTGCTGACATTAATAAGGACTGCTTATGTACTAAGGACTGCCTACGTACTGACTGCCTACATACTAAGGACTGCTTATGTACTAAGGATTGCTGACATACTAAGGAATGCTTACGTACTAAGGACTGCTTATGTACTAAAGACTGCTGATATACTAAGGACTGTTACGTACTAAGGACTGCCTATGTTCTAAGGACTGCTTATGTACTAAGGACTGCTTACGTACTAAGGACGGCTTACGTAATAAGAACTGCCTACATACTAAGGACTGCTTATGTACTAAGGACTGCCGACTACTAAGGACTGCTTACGTACTAAGGACTGATTATGTACTAAGAACTGCCTACGTACTAAGGACTGCCTATGTACTAAGGACTGCCTACATAGTAAGGACTGCCTATGTTTTAAGAACTGCCTACGTACTAAGGACTGACAATGTACTAAGAACTGCTTATGTACTAAGGACTGCTTACTTACTAACGGCTGCTTACGTACTAAGGACTGCCTACGTACTAAAGACAGCTTATGTACTAAGGACTGCTTACATACTAAGGACTGCTTATGTACTAAAGACTGCCTAAGTACTAAGGAGTGCCAAAGTACTAAGGTTTGCCTATGTACTAAGGACTGCTTAAGTACTAAGGACTGCCAAAGTACTAAGGACTGCCGACATACTAAGGACTGCTTACGTATTAAGGACTGCCTACGTACTGACTGCCTACATATTAAGGACTGCTTATGTACTAAGGATTGCTGACATACCAAGGAATGCTTACGTACTAAGGACTGCTTAAGTACTAAATACTGTAGATATACTAAGGACTGTTTACGTACTAAGGACTGCCTACATACTAAGGACTGCCTACATACTAAGGACTGCCTATGTACTAAGGACTGCTTATGTACTAAGGACTGCTTATGTACTAAGGACTGCTTTCAAGGTCACTGTATCGAGTTCGGAACGATTCGATGTGGTCTTTGTACGGTACGAACGAAATTACGTTCGAATCGGCTCTTTTTTCAAAATTCAATCGAAACTTAAAAGTGCGATAACTTTTGATCTAATTGAGCTACAGCTTCGGCAATAGGCTCATTCGATTCGTCATAAAAAAATGGACCAATTTCATGTGTCATAAGTATAATTTTGTCGAATCGAAATCGATTAATTCGATATTTGCGATTTTATTACTATCGAAACGGCCGACTGAAATCGCGAATAGGCGAAAGTCGCCGCTTTGGGGAGCCGATTTTTTACGTGTACGTCACGGGCCAATCATTTTCAAGGTCACTGTATCGAGTTAGGAACGATTCGATGCGGTCTTTGTACGGTACGAACGAAATTACGTTCGAATCGGCTCTTTTTTCAAAATTCAATCGAAACTTAAAAGTGCGATAACTTTTGATCTAATTGAGCTACAGCTTCGGCAATAGGCTCATTTCGATTCGTCATAAAAAAATGGACCAATTCATGTGTCATAAGTATAATTTTGTCGAATCGAAATCGATTAATTCGATATTTGCGATTTTATTACTTCGAACGCCGACTGAAATCGCGAATAGGCGAAAAGTCGCCGCTTTGGGGAGCCGATTTTTTTACGTGTACGTCACGGGCCAATCATTTTCAAGGTCACTGTATCGAGTTCGGAACGATTCAGATGCGGTCTTTGTACGGTACGAACGAAATTACGTTCGAATCGGTTCTTTTTTCAAAATTCAATCGAAACTTAAAAGTGCGATAACTTTTGATCTAATTGTCCAACGTACTAAGGACTGCTTACATACTAAGAACTGCCTACATACTAGGGACTGCTTATGTACTAAGGACTGCGCATAAAAAGGACTGCTTACGTACTAAGGACTGATTATGTACTAAGAACTGCCTACGTACTAAGGACTGCCTATGTACTAAGGACTGCCTACATAGTAAGGACTGCCTACGTTTTAAGAACTGCCTAAGTACTAAGGACTGACAATGTACTAAGAACTGCTATGTACTAAGGACTTCTTACTTACTAAAGGCTGCTTACGTACTAAGGACTGCCTACGTACTAAAGACAGCTTATGTACTAAGGACTGCTTACATACTAAGGACTGCTTATGTACTAAGGACTGCCTAAGTACTAAGGAGTGATAAAAGTACTAAGGACTGCTTATGTACTAGGACTGCTGACATACTAAGGACTGCTTACGTACTAAGGACTGCCTATGTACTAAGACTGCTTATGTACTAAGGACTGCTGACATAGAAAGGACTGCTTACATACTAAGGACTGCCTACAACTAAAAACTTCCTACTCACTAAGGACTGCTTATGTACTAAGCACTGCCTACATATAAGGACTGCCTACATACTAAGGACTGCCTACGTACTAAGGACTGCTTAAGTACTAATGACTGCTCATGTACTAATGACTGCTTATGTACTAAGGACTGCTTACGTACTAAGGACTGCCTACGTATTAATGACTGCTTAATTACTAAGGACTACCAACGTACTAAGGACTGCTTACATACTAAGGACTGCCTACATACTAAGGACTGCTTACTTACTAAGGGCTGCTTATGTACTAAGGACTGCCTACGTACTAAAGCCTGCTTATGTACTAAGGACTGCCAATGTACTAAGGACTGCTTACGTACTAAGGACTGCCTACATACTAAGGACTTCCTACGTACTAAGGACTTGCCAAAGTACTAAGGACTGCTTATGTACTAAGGACTGCCGACATACTAAGGACAGCTTATTTAGCAAGGAATCCCTACTTACTAAGGACTGCTTATGTACTAAGTACTGCTTACATACTAAGGACTGCTTAAGAACTAAGGACTGCTTATGTACTAAGGACTGCTTATGTACTAAGGACTGCCTATTTACTAAGGACTGCTTATGTACTAAGGACTGCTTACATACTAAGGACTGCCTACATACTAAGGACTGCCTATGTACTAAGGACTGCCTACGTACTAAGGACTGCTTACGTAATAAGGACTGCCTAAGTATTAATGACTGCTTATGTACTAAGGACTACCAATATACTAAGGACTGCTTACATACTAAGGACTGCCTACATACTAAGGACTGCTTACTTACTAAGGGCTGCTTACGTACTAAGTACTGCCTATGTACTAAAGACTGCTTATGTACTAAGGACTGCTTAGGAACTATTGACTGCCTATGTACTAAGGACTGCTTAAGTACTAAGGACTGCTTAAGTACTAAGGACTGCCATAGTAATAAGGACTGTTTATGTACTAAGGACTGCCGACATACTAAGGACTGCTTACTTACTAAGGACTGCCTACGTACTGACTGCCTACATACTAAGGACTGCTTATGTACTAAGGACTGCTGACATACTAAGGAATGCTTACGTACTAAGGACTGCTTATGTACTAAAGACTGCTGATATACTAAGGACTGCTTATGTACTAAGGACTGCCTACGTTCTAAGGACTGCCTACTTACTAAGGACTGCTTACATAATAAGGACTGCTTAAGTACTAATGACTGCTTATGTACTAACAACTGCTTATGTTCTAATGACTGCTTACATTCTAAGGACAGCTTAAGTACTAAGGACTGCTTACTTACAAAGGACTGCTTACATACTAAGGACTGCCTAAGTATTAATGACTGCTTATGTACTAAGGACTACCAACGTACTAAGTACTGCCTACATACTAAGGACTGCTTACTTACTAAGGGCTGCTTACGTACTAAGGACTGCCTACGTACTAAGGACTGCTTATGTACTAAGGACTGCTTAGGTACTAAGGACTGCCTATGTACTAAGGACTGCTGAAGTAATAAGGACTGCCAAAGTACTAAGGACTGCCGACATACTAAGGACTGCTTACTTACTAAGGAGTGACTACGTACTGACTGCCTACATACTAAGGACTGCTTATGTACTAAGGACTGCTGACATACTAAGGAATGCTTATGTACTAAGGACTGCTTATGTACTAAAGACTGCTGATACACTAAGGACTGTTTACGTACTAAGGACTGCTTATGTTCTAAGGACTGCTTACATACTAAGGACTGCCTATGTACTAAGGACTGCTTATGTACTAAGGACTGCTTACATACTAAGGACTGCCTACATACTAAGGACTGCCTATGTACTAAGGATTGCTGACATACTAAGGAATGCTTACGTACTAAGGACTGCTTATGTACTAAGGATTGCTGACATACCAAGGAATGCTTACATACTAAGGACTGCTTAAGTAGTAAAGACTGTAGATATACTAAGGACTGTTTATGTACTAAGGACGGCCTACAAACTAAGGACTGCTTACGTACTAAGTACTGCTTATGTACTAAGGACTGCTTACTTACTAAGGGCTGCTTATGTACTAAGGACTGCTACGTCCTAAAGGCTGCTTATGTACTAAGGACTGCCAATGTACTAAGGACTGCTTACGTACTAAGGACTGCCTACATACTAAGGACTTCCTATGTACTAAGGACTGCCAAAGTACTAAGGACTGCTTATGTACTAAGGACTGCCAACATACCAAGGAATGCTTACATACTAAGGACTGCTTAAGTAGTAAAGACTGTAGATATACTAAGGACTGTTTATGTACTAAGGACTGCCTATGTTCTAAGGACTGCTTATGTACTAAAGGACTGCTTACGTACTAAGGACTGCTTACATAATAAGAACTGCCTACATACTAGGGACTGCTTATGTACTAAGGACTGATTATGAACTAAGAACTGCCTACGTACTAAGGACTGCCTATGTACTAAGGACTGCCTACATAGTAAGGACTGCCTAAGTACTAAGGAATGCCTACAAACTAAGGACAGCCTACGTACTAAGGACTGCCTAAGTACTAAGGACTGCCTACAAACTAAGGACTGCTTACGTACTAAGGACTGCTTACATTCTAAGGACTGCTTAAGTACTAAGGACTACCTACGTACTAAGAACTGCTTAGATACTAAGGACTGCTTAAGTACTAAGGACTGCCTACAAACTAAGGACTGCTTACGTACTAAGGACTTCTTACATACTAAGGACTGCCTATGTACTAAGGACTGCCTACGTACTAAGGACAGCCTACATAGCAAGGACTGCCTACGTACTAAGGACTGCCTACATACTAAGGACTGCCTACATAGTAAGGACTGCCTACGTTTTAAGAACTGCCTACGTACTAAGGACTGACAATGTACTAAGAACTGCTTATGTACTAAGGACTGCTTACTTACTAACGGCTGCTTACGTACTAAGGACTGCCTACGTACTAAAGACAGCTTATGTACTAAGGACTGCTTACATACTAAGGACTGCTTATGTACTAAGGACTGCCTAAGTACTAAGGAGTGCCAAATACTAAGGACTGCTTATGTACTAAGGACTTCCGACATACTAAGGACTGCTTATGTACTAAGGACTTAATATGTACTAAGAACTGCTTATGTACTAAGGACTGCTGACATAGAAAGGACTGCTTACATACTAAGGACTGCCTACAAACTAAAAACTTCCTACTCACTAAGGACTGCTTATGTACTAAGGACTGCCTACATATAAGGACTGCCTACATACTAAGGACTGCCCACGTACTAAGGACTGCTTAAGTACTAATGACTGCTCATGTACTAATGACTGCTTATGTACTAAGGACTGCTTACGTACTAAGGACTAGCCTACGTATTAATGACTGCTTAATGACTAAGGACTACCAACATACTAAGGACTGCTTACATACTAAGGACTGCCTACATACTAAGGACTGCTTACTTACTAAGGGCTGCTTATGTACTAAGGACTGCCTAAGTACTAAAGACTGCTTATGTACTAAGACTGCCAATGTACTAAGGACTGCTTACGTACTAAGGACTGCCTACATACAAAGGACTTCCTACATACTAAGGACTGCCAAAGTACTAAGGACTGCTTATGTACTAAGGACTGCCGACATACTAAGGACTGCTTATTTAGCAAGGAATCCCTACTTACTAAGGACTGCTTATGTACTAAGTACTGCTTACATACTAAGGACTGCTTAAGAACTAAGGACTGCTTATGTACTAAGGACTGCTTATGTACTAAGGACTGCCTATATTACTAAGGACTGCTTATGTACTAAGGACTGCCTATTTACTAAGGACTGCTTATGTACTAAGGACTGCTTACATACTAAGGACTGCCTACATACTAAGGACTGCCTATGTACTAAGGACTGCCTACGTACTAAGGACTGCTTACGTAATAAGGACTGCCTAAGTATTAATGACTGCTTATGTACTAAGGACTACCAATATACTAAGGACTGCTTACATACTAAGGACTGCCTACATACTAAGGACTGCTTACTTACTAAGGGCTGCTCACGTACTAAGTACTGCCTATGTACTAAAGACTGCTTGTGTACTAAGGACTGCTTAGGAACTATTGACTGCCTATGTACTAAGGACTGCTTAAGTACTAAGGACTGCAAAGTAATAAGGACTGCTTATGTACTAAGGACTGCCGACATACTAAGGACTAGCTTACTTACTAAGGACTGCCTATGTACTGACTGCCTACATACTAAGGACTGCTTATGTAACTAAGGACTGCTGACATACTAAGGAATGCTTACGTACTAAGGACTGCTTATGTACTAAAAGACTGCTGATATACTAAGGACTGCTTATTTACTAATGACTGCTGAGATACTAAGGATTGCTTACGTACTAAGGACTGCCTACGTTCTAGAGGACTGCCTACTTACTAAGGACTGCTTACATAATAAGTACTGCTTAGGTACTAATGACTGCTTATGTACTAACAACTGCTTATGTTCTAATGACTGCTTACATTCTAAGGACAGCTAAGTACTAAGGACTGCTTACTTACAAGGACTGCTTACGTACTAAGGACTGCCTAAGTATTAATGACTGCTTATGTACTAAGGACTACCAACGTACTAAGTACTGCCTACATACTAAGGACTGCTTACTTACTAAGGGCTGCTTACGTACTAAGGACTGCCTACATACTAAAGACTGCTTATGTACTAAGGACTGCTTAGGTACTAGGACTGCCTATGTACTAAGGACTGGCTGAAGTAATAAGGACTGCCAAAGTACTAAGGACTGCCGACATACTAGGACTGCGTTACTTACTAGGAGTGCCTACGTACTGACTGCCTTCATAATAAGGACTGCATATGTACTAAGGACTGCTGACATACTAAGGAATGCTTATGTTTCTAAGGACTGCTTATGTACTAAAGACTGATGATATACTAAGGACTGTTTACGTACTAAGGACTGCTTATGTTCTAAGGACTGCTTACATACTAAGGACTGCCTATGTACTAAGGACTGCTTATGTACTAAGGACTGCTTACATACTAAGGACTGCCTACATACTAAGGACTGCTTATGTACTAAGGATTGCTGACATACCAAGGAATGCTTACATACTAAGGACTGCTTAAGTATTAAGACTGTAGATATACTAAGGACTGTTTATGTACTAAGTACTGCTTACATTCTAAGGAACTGCTTAAGTACTAAGGACTACCTACGTACTAAGAACTGCTTAGATACTAAGGACTGCTTAAGTACTAAGGACTGCCTACAAACTAAGGACTGCTTACGTACTAAGGACGACCACATACTAAGGACTTCTTCCATACTAAGACTGCCTATGTACTAAGGACTGCCTATGTACTAAGGACTGCCTACGTACTAAGGACAGCCTACTTAGCAAGGACTGCCTACTACTGAGGACTGCCTACGTACTAAGGACTGCTGTATGTACTAAGGACTGCTTAGCGTACTAAGGACTGCCTACATTCTAAGGACTGCCTACATACTAAGGACTGCTTAAGTACTAATGACTGCTTATGTACTAACAACTGCTTATGTTCTATGACATGTATACATTCTAAGGACAACCTAAGTAACTAAGGACTGCTTACTTACAAAGGACTGCTTACGTACTAAGGACTGCTTAGGTACTAAGGACTGCCTATGTACTAAGGACTGCTGAAGTAATAAGGACTGCTAAAGTACTAAGGACTGCCGACATACTAAGGACTGCTACTTACTAAGGAGTGCCTACGTACTGACTGCCTACATACTAAGGACTGCTTATGTACTTAGGACTGCTGACATACTAAGGAATGCTTATGTACTAAGGATTGCCTAAGTACTAAGGACTGCCTACAAACTAAGGACTGCTTACGTACTAAGGACTGCTTACATTCTAAGGACTGCTTAAGTACTAAGGACTACCTACGTACTAAGAACTGCTTAGATACTAAGGACTGCCTAAGTACTAAGAACTGCCTACAAACTAAGGACTGCTTACGTACTAAGGACTACCAACGTACTAAGGACTGCTTACATACTAAGGACTGCCTATGTACTAAGGACTGCCTACGTACTAAGGACAGCCTACATAGCAAGGACTTCCTATGTACTAAGGACTGCCTACATACTAAGGACTGCCTACATACTAAGGACTGTCTACGTACTAAGGCCTGACTACGTACTAAGGACTGCTTAAGTACTAATGACTGCTTATGTACTAATGACTGCTTATGTATTAAGGACTGCTTATGTACTAAGGACTGCTTACGTACTAAGGACTGCCTACGTATTAATGACTGCTTATGTACTAACGACTACCAACGTACTAAGGACTGCTTACATACGTAGGACTTTCTACATACTAAGGACTGCTTACTTACTAAAGGCTGCTTACGTACTAAGGACTGCCTACATACCAAAGACTGCCTATGTACTAAGGACTGCTTAGGTACTAAGGACTGCCTATGTACTAAGGACTGCTTAAGTACTAAGGACTGCCAAAGTACTAAGGACTGCTGACATACTAAGGACTGCATACGTACTAAGGACTGCCTACGTACTGACTGCCTACATACTAAGGACTGCTTATGTACTAAGGATTGCTGACATACCAAGGAATGCTTACATACTAAGGACTGCTTAAGTAGTAAAGACTGTAGATATACTAAGGACTGTTTATGTACTAAGGACTGCCTATGTTCTAAGGACTGCTTATGTACTAAGGACTGCTTAAGTACTAATGACTGCTTATGTACTAACAACTGCTTATGTTCTAATGACTGTATACATTCTAAGGACAGCTTAAGTACTAAGGACTGCTTACTTACAAAGGACTGCTTATGTACTAAGGACTGCCTAAGTATTAATGACTGCTTATGTACTAAGGACTACCAACGTACTAAGTACTGCCTACATACGGACTGCTTACTTACTAAGGACTGCTTACTTACTAAGGACTGCCTACGTACTGACTGCCTACATACTAAGGACTGCTTATGTACTAAGGACTGCTGACATACTAAGGACTGCTTATGTACTAAGAATGCTGATAACTAAGGACTGCTTATGTACTATGGACTGCTGAGATACGAAGGAATGCTTACGTACTAAGGACTGCCTAAGTATTAATGACTGCTTAGTACTAAGGACTACCAACGTACTAAGTACTGCCTACATACTAAGGACTGCTTACTTACTAAGGGCTGCTTACGTACTAAGGACTGCCTACGTACTAAAGACTGCTTATGTACTAAGGACTGCTTAGGTACTAAGGACTGCCTATGTACTAAGGACTGCTGAAGTAATAGGACTGCTAAAGTACTAAGGACTGCTGACATACTAAGGACTGCTTACTTACTAAGGAGTGCCTACTACTGACTGCCTACATACTAAGGACTGCTTATGTACTAAGGACGGCTGACATACTAAGGAAGCTTATGTACTAAGGACTGCTTAGTACTAAGACTGCTGATACACTAAGGACTGTTACGTACTAAGGACTGCTTATGTTCTAAGGACTGCTTACATACTAAGGACTGCCTATGTACTAAGGACTGCTTATGTACTAAGGACTGCTACATACTAAGGACTGCCTACATACTAAGGACTGCCTATGTACTAAGGATGCTGACATACTAAGGATGCTTACGTACTAAGGACTGCTTATGTACTAAGGATTGCGACATACCAAGGAATGCTTACATACTAAGGACTGCTTAAGTAGAAAGACTGTGATATACTAAGGACTGTTATGTACTAAGGACGGCCTACAAACTAAGGACTGCTTACGTACTAAGTACTGCTTATGTACTAAGGACTGCTTACTTACTAAGGGCTGCTTATGTACTAAGGACTG
Organism: Ericerus pela; assembly: GCA_011428145.1. Taxonomy (NCBI): domain Eukaryota; kingdom Metazoa; phylum Arthropoda; class Insecta; order Hemiptera; family Coccidae; genus Ericerus; species Ericerus pela. The sequence goes on from WOFM01001234.1 coordinate 47,939, forward strand.
CCTACGTCCTAAGGCTGCTTATGTACTAAGGACTGCCAATGTACTAAGGACTGCTTACGTACTAAGGACTGCCTACATACTAAGGACTTCCTATGTACTAGGACTGCCAAAGTACTAAGGACTGCTTATGTACTAAGGACTGCCGACTACCAAGGAATGCTTACATACTAAGGACTGCTTAAGTAGTAAAGACTGTAGATATACTAAGGACTGTTTATGTACTAAGGACGCCTAGTTCTAAGGACTGCTTATGTACTAAGGACTGCTTACGTACTAAGGACTGCTTACATAATAAGAACTGCCTACTAGGGGACTGCTTATGTACTAAGGACTGATTATGAACTAAGAACTGCCTACGTACTAAGGGACTGCCTATGTACTAAGGACTGCCTACATAGTAAGGACTGCCTAAGTACTAAGGAATGCCTACAAACTAAGGACAGCCTACGTACTAAGGACTGCCTAAGTAAGGACTGCTACAAACTAAGGACTGCTTACGTACTAAGGACTGCTTACATCTAAGGACTGCTTAAGTAAAGGACTACCTACGTACTAAAACTGCTTAGATCTAAGGACTGCTTAAGTACTAAGGACTGCTACAAACTAAGGACTGCTTACGTACTAAGGACTTCTTACATACTAAGGACTGCCTATGTACTAAGGACTGCCTACGTACTAAGGACAGCCTACATAGCAAGGACTGCCTACGTACTAAGGACTGCCTACATACTAAGGACGCCTACATATAAGGACTGCCTACGTTTTAAGAACTGCCTACGTACTAAGGACTGACAATGTACTAAGAACTGCTTATGTACTAAGGACTGGCTTACTTACTAACGGCTGCTTACGTACTAAGGACTGCCTACGTCTAAAGACAGCTTGTACTAAGGACTGCTTACATACTAAGGACTGCTTATGTACTAAGGACTGCCTAAGTACTAAGGAGTGCCAAAATACTAAGGACTGCTTATGTACTAAGACTTCCGACATACTAAGGACTGCTTTGTACTAAGACTTAATATGTACTAAGAAATGCTTATGTACTAAGGACTGCTGACATAGAAAGACTGCTTACATACTAAGGACTGCCTACAACTAAAAACTTCCTACCACTAAGGACTGCTTGTACTAAGGACTGCCTACATATAAGGACTGCCTACATACTAAGGACTGCCCACGTACTAAGGACTGCTTAAGTACTAATGACTGCTCATGTACTAATGACTGCTTATGTACTAAGGACTGCTTACGTACTAAGGACGCCTACGTATTAAATGACTGCTTAATGACTAAGGACTACCAACATACTAAGGACTGCTTACATACTAAGGACTGCCTACATACTAAGGACTGCTTACTTACTAAGGCTGCTTATGTAATAACTGCCTAAGTACTAAAGACTGCTTAGTACTAAAGACTGCCAATGTACTAAGGACTGCTTACGTACTAAGGACGCCTACATACAAAGGACTCCTACATACTAAGACGCCAAGTACTAAGGACTGCTTATGTACTAAGGACTGCCGACATCTAAGGACTGCTTATTTAGCAAGGAATCCTACTTACTAAGGACTGCTTATGTACTAAGTACTGCTTACATACTAAGGACTGCTTAAGAACTAAGGACTGCTTATGTACTAAGGACTGCTTATGTACTAAGGACTGCCTATATACTAAGGACTGCTTATGTACTAAGGACTGCCTATTTACTAAGGACTGCTTATGTACTAAGGACTGCTTACATACTAGGACTGCCTACATACTAAGGACTGCCTATGTACTAAGGACTGCCTACGTACTAAGGACTGCTTACGTAATAAGGACTGCCTAAGTATTAATGACTGCTTATGTACAAGGACTACCAATATACTAAGGACTGCTTACATACTAGGACTGCCTACATACTAAGGACTGCTTACTTACTAAGGGCTGCTCACGTACTAAGTACTGCCTATGTACTAAAGACTGCTTGTGTACTAAGGACTGCTTAGGAACTATTGACTGCCTATGTCTAAGGACTGCTTAAGTACTAAGGACTGCCAAAGTAATAAGGACTGCTTATGTACTAAGGATGCCGACATACTAAGGACTGCTTACTTACTAAGGACGCCTATGTACTGACTGCCTACATACTAAGGACTGCTTATGTACTAAGGACTGCTGACATACTAAGGAATGCTTACGTACTAAGGACTGCTTATGTACTAAAGACTGCTGATATACTAAGGACTGCTTTTACTAAGGACTGCTGAGATACTAAGGATTGCTTACGTACTAAGGACGCCTACGTTCTAAGGACTGCCTACTTACTAGGACTGCTTACATAATAAGGACTGCTTAGGTACAATGACGGCTTGTGTACTAACAACTGCTTATGTTCTAATGACTGCTTACATTCTAAGGACACTTAAGTACTAAGGACTCTTACTTACAAAGGACTGCTTACGTTAGGACGCCTAAGTATGAATGACTGCTTATGTACTAAGGACTACCCAACGTACTAAGTACTGCCTACATACTAAGGACGCTTACTTACTAAGGGCTGCTTACGTACTAAGGACTGCCTACATACTAAAGACTGCTTATGTACTAAGTACTGCTTAGGTACTAAGGACTGCCTATGTACTAAGGACTGCTGAAGTAATAGGACGCCAAAGTACGAAGGACTGCCGACATACTTAGGACTGCTTACTTACTAAGGAATGCCTACGTACTGACTGCCTTCATAATAAGGACTGCATATGTACTAAGGACTGCTGACATACTAAGAATGCTTATGTACTAAGGACTGCTTATGTACTAAAGACTGATGATATACTAGGACTGTTTACGTACTAAGGACTGCTTATGTTCTAAGGACTGCTTACATACTAGGACTGCCTATGTACTAAGGCTGCTTATTACTAAGGACTGCTTACATACTAAGGACTGCCTACATAACTAAGGACTGCTTATGTACTAAGGATTGCGACATACCAAGGAATGCTTACATACTAAGGACTGCTTAAGTAGTAAGACTGTAGATATACAAGGACTGTTTATGTACTAAGTACTGCTTACATTCTAAGGACTGCTTAATACTAAGGACTACCTACGTACTAAGAACTGCTTAGATACTAAGGACTGCTTAAGTACTAAGGACTGCCTACAAACTAAGGACTGCTTACGTACTAAGGACTACCAACATACTAAGGACTTCTTACATACTAAGGACTGCCTATGTACTAAGGACTGCCTATGTACTAAGGACTGCCTATGTACTAAGGACAGCCTACTTAGCAAGGACTGCCTACGTACTGAGGACTGCCTACGTACTAAGGACTGCTTATGTACTAAGGACTGCTTACGTACTAAGGACTGCCTACATTCTAAGGACTGCCTACATACTAAGGACTGCTTAAGTACTAATGACTGCTTATGTACTAACAACTGCTTATGTTCTAATGACTGTATACATTCTAAGGACAACCTAAGTACTAAGGACTGCTTACTTACAAAGGACTGCTTACGTACTAAGGACTGCTTAGGTACTAAGGACTGCCTATGTACTAAGGACTGCTGAAGTAATAAGGACTGCTAAAGTACTAAGGACTGCCGACATACTAAGGACTGCTTACTTACTAAGGAGTGCCTACGTACTGACTGCCTACATACTAAGGACTGCTTATGTACTTAGGACTGCTGACATACTAAGGAATGCTTATGTACTAAGGATTGCCTAAGTACTAAGGACTGCCTACAAACTAAGGACTGCTTACGTACTAAGGACTGCTTACATTCTAAGGACTGCTTAAGTACTAAGGACTACCTACGTACTAAGAACTGCTTAGATACTAAGGACTGCCTAAGTACTAAGAACTGCCTACAAACTAAGGACTGCTTACGTACTAAGGACTACCAACGTACTAAGGACTGCTTACATACTAAGGACTGCCTATGTACTAAGGACTGCCTACGTACTAAGGACAGCCTACATAGCAAGGACTTCCTATGTACTAAGGACTGCCTACATACTAAGGACTGCCTACATACTAAGGACTGTCTACGTACTAAGGCCTGCCTACGTACTAAGGACTGCTTAAGTACTAATGACTGCTTATGTACTAATGACTGCTTATGTTAAGGACTGCTTATGTACTAAGGACTGCTTACGTACTAAGGACTGCCTACGTATTAATGACTGCTTATGTACTAACGACTACCAACGTACTAAGGACTGCTTACATACGTAGGACTTTCTACATACTAAGGACTGCTTACTTACTAAAGGCTGCTTACGTACTAAGGACTGCCTACATACCAAAGACTGCTATGTACTAAGGACTGCTTAGGTACTAAGGACTGCCTATGTACTAAGGACTGCTTAAGTACTAAGGACTGCCAAGTACTAAGGACTGCTGACATACTAAGGACTGCATACGTACTAAGGACTGCCTACGTACTGACTGCCTACATACTAAGGACTGCTTATGTACTAAGGATTGCTGATACCAAGGAATGCTTACATACTAAGGACTGCTTAAGTAGTAAAGACTGTAGATATACTAAGGACTGTTTATGTAAGGACTGCCTATGTTCTAAGGACTGCTTATGTACTAAGGACTGCTTAAGTCTAATGACTGCTTATGTACTAACAACTGCTTATGTTCTAATGACTGTATACATTCTAAGGACAGCTTAAGTACTAAGGGACTGCTTACTTACAAAGGACTGCTATGTACGGACTGCCTAAGTATTAATGACTGCTTATGTACTAAGGACTACCAACGTACTAAGTACTGCCTACATACTAAGGACTGCTTACTTACTAAGGACTGCTTACTTACTAAGGACTGCCTACGTACTGACTGCCTACATACTAAGGACTGCTTATGTACTAAGGACTGCTGACATACTAAGGACTGCTTATGTACTAAAGAATGCTGATATACTAAGGACTGCTTATGTACTATGGACTGCTGAGATACTAAGGAATGCTTACGTACTAAGGACTGCCTAAGTATTAATGACTGCTTATGTACTAAGGACTACCAACGTACTAAGTACTGCCTACATACTAAGGACTGCTTACTTACTAAGGGCTGCTTACGTACTAAGGACTGCCTACGTACAAAGACTGCTTATGTACTAAGGACTGCTTAGGTACTAAGGACTGCCTATGTACTAAGGACTGCTGAAGTAATAAGGACTGCTAAAGTACTAAGGACTGCTGACATACTAAGGACTGCTTACTTACTAAGGAGTGCCTACGTACTGACTGCCTACATACTAAGGATGCTTATGTACTAAGGACTGCTGACATACTAAGGAATGCTTATGTACTAAGGACTGCTTATGTACTAAAGACTGCTGATACACTAAGGACTGTTTACGTACTAGGACTGCTTATGTTCTAAGGACTGCTTACATACTAAGGACTGCCTATGTACTAAGGACTGCTTATGTACTAAGGACTGCTTACATACTAAGGACTGCCTACATACTAAGGACTGCCTATGTACTAAGGATTGCTGACATACTAAGGAATGCTTACGTACTAAGGACTGCTTATGTACTAAGGATTGCTGACATACCAAGGAATGCTTACATACTAAGGACTGCTTAAGTAGTAAAGACTGTAGATATACTAAGGACTGTTTATGTACTAAGGACGGCCTACAAACTAAGGACTGCTTACGTACTAAGTACTGCTTATGTACTAAGGACTGCTTACTTACTAAGGGCTGCTTATGTACTAAGGACTGCCTACGTCCTAAGGCTGCTTATGTACTAAGGACTGCCAATGTACTAAGGACTGCTTACGTACTAAGGACTGCCTACATACTAAGGACTTCCTATGTACTAAGGACTGCCAAAGTACTAAGGACTGCTTATGTACTAAGGACTGCCGACATACCAAGGAATGCTTACATACTAAGGACTGCTTAAGTAGTAAAGACTGTAGATATACTAGGACTGTTTATGTACTAAGGACTGCCTATGTTCTAAGGACTGCTTATGTACTAAGGACTGCTTACGTACTAAGGACTGCTTACATAATAAGAACTGCCTACATACTAGGGACTGCTTATGTACTAAAGGACTGATTATGAACTAAGAACTGCCTACGTACTAAGGACTGCCTATGTACTAAGGACTGCCTACATAGTAAGGACTGCCTAAGTACTAAGGAATGCCTACAAACTAAGGACAGCCTACGTACTAAGGACTGCCTAAGTACTAAGGACTGCCTACAAACTAAGGACTGCTTACGTACTAAGGACTGCTTACATTCTAAGGACTGCTTAAGTACTAAGGACTACCTACGTACTAAGAACTGCTTAGATACTAAGGACTGCTTAAGTACTAAGGACTGCCTACAAACTAAGGACTGCTTACGTACTAAGGACTTCTTACATACTAAGGACTGCCTATGTACTAAGGACTGCCTACGTACTAAGGACAGCCTACATAGCAAGGACTGCCTACGTACTAAGGACTGCCTACATACTAAGGACTGCCTACATAGTAAGGACTGCCTACGTTTTAAGAACTGCCTACGTACTAAGGACTGACAATGTACTAAGAACTGCTTATGTACTAAGGACTGCTTACTTACTAACGGCTGCTTACGTACTAAGGACTGCCTACGTACTAAAGACAGCTTATGTACTAAGGACTGCTTACCTACTAAGGACTGCTTATGTACTAAGGACTGCCTAAGTACTAAGGAGTGCCAAAATACTAAGGACTGCTTATGTACTAAGGACTTCCGACATACTAAGGACTGCTTATGTACTAAGGACTTAATATGTACTAAGAACTGCTTATGTACTAAGGACTGCTGACATAGAAAGGACTGCTTACATACTAAGGACTGCCTACAAACTAAAAACTTCCTACTCACTAAGGACTGCTTATGTACTAAGGACTGCCTACATATAAGGACTGCCTACATACTAAGGACTGCCCACGTACTAAGGACTGCTTAAGTACTAATGACTGCTCATGTACTAATGACTGCTTATGTACTAAGGACTGCTTACGTACTAAGGACTGCCTACGTATTAATGACTGCTTAATGACTAAGGACTACCAACATACTAAGGACTGCTTACATACTAAGGACTGCCTACATACTAAGGACTGCTTACTTACTAAGGGCTTGCTTATGTACTAAGGACTGCCTAAGTACTAAAGACTGCTTATGTACTAAAGACTGCCAATGTACTAAGGACTGCTTACGTACTAAGGACTGCCTACATACAAAGGACTTCCTACATACTAAGGACTGCCAAAGTACTAAGGACTGCTTATGTACTAAGGACTGCCGACATACTAAGGACTGCTTATTTAGCAAGGAATCCCTACTTACTAAGGACTGCTTATGTACTAAGTACTGCTTACATACTAAGGACTGCTTAAGAACTAAGGACTGCTTATGTACTAAGGACTGCTTATGTACTAAGGACTGCCTATATACTAAGGACTGCTTATGTACTAAGGACTGCCTATTTACTAAGGACTGCTTATGTACTAAGGACTGCTTACATACTAAGGACTGCCTACATACTAAGGACTGCCTATGTACTAAGGACTGCCTACGTACTAAGGACTGCTTACGTAATAAGGACTGCCTAAGTATTAATGACTGCTTATGTACTAAGGACTACCAATATACTAAGGACTGCTTACATACTAAGGACTGCCTACATACTAAGGACTGCTTACTTACTAAGGGCTGCTCACGTACTAAGTACTGCCTATGTACTAAAGACTGCTTGTGTACTAAGGACCTGCTTAGGAACTATTGACTGCCTATGTACTAAGGACTGCTTAAGTACTAAGGACTGCCAAAGTAATAAGGACTGCTTATGTACTAAGGACTGCCGACATACTAAGGACTGCTTACTTACTAAGGACTGCCTATGTACTGACTGCCTACATACTAAGGACTGCTTATGTACTAAGGACTGCTGACATACTAAGGAATGCTTACGTACTAAGGACTGCTTATGTACTAAAGACTGCTGATATACTAAGGACTGCTTATTTACTAAGGACTGCTGAGATACTAAGGATTGCTTACGTACTAAGGACTGCCTACGTTCTAAGGACTGCCTACTTACTAAGGACTGCTTACATAATAAGGACTGCTTAGGTACTAATGACTGCTTATGTACTAACAACTGCTTATGTTCTAATGACTGCTTACATTCTAAGGACAGCTTAAGTACTAAGGACTGCTTACTTACAAAGGACTGCTTACGTACTAAGGACTGCCTAAGTATTAATGACTGCTTATGTACTAAGGACTACCAACGTACTAAGTACTGCCTACATACTAAGGACTGCTTACTTACTAAGGGCTGCTTACGTACTAAGGACTGCCTACATACTAAAGACTGCTTATGTACTAAGGACTGCTTAGGTACTAAGGACTGCCTATGTACTAAGGACTGCTGAAGTAATAAGGACTGCCAAAGTACTAAGGACTGCCGACATACTAAGGACTGCTTACTTACTAAGGAATGCCTACGTACTGACTGCCTTCATAATAAGGACTGCATATGTACTAAGGACTGCTGACATACTAAGGAATGCTTATGTACTAAGGACTGCTTATGTACTAAAGACTGATGATATACTAAGGACTGTTTACGTACTAAGGACTGCTTATGTTCTAAGGACTGCTTACATACTAAGGACTGCCTATGTACTAAGGACTGCTTATGTACTAAGGACTGCTTACATACTAAGGACTGCCTACATACTAAGGACTGCTTATGTACTAAGGATTGCTGACATACCAAGGAATGCTTACATACTAAGGACTGCTTAAGTAGTAAAGACTGTAGATATACTAAGGACTGTTTATGTACTAAGTACTGCTTACATTCTAAGGACTGCTTAAGTACTAAGGACTACCTACGTACTAAGAACTGCTTAGATACTAAGGACTGCTTAAGTACTAAGGACTGCCTACAAACTAAGGACTGCTTACGTACTAAGGACTACCAACATACTAAGGACTTCTTACATACTAAGGACTGCCTATGTACTAAGGACTGCCTATGTACTAAGGACTGCCTACGTACTAAGGACAGCCTACTTAGCAAGGACTGCCTACGTACTGAGGACTGCCTACGTACTAAGGACTGCTTATGTACTAAGGACTGCTTACGTACTAAGGACTGCCTACATTCTAAGGACTGCCTACATACTAAGGACTGCTTAAGTACTAATGACTGCTTATGTACTAACAACTGCTTATGTTCTAATGACTGTATACATTCTAAGGACAACCTAAGTACTAAGGACTGCTTACTTACAAAGGACTGCTTACGTACTAAGGACTGCTTAGGTACTAAGGACTGCCTATGTACTAAGGACTGCTGAAGTAATAAGGACTGCTAAAGTACTAAGGACTGCCGACATACTAAGGACTGCTTACTTACTAAGGAGTGCCTACGTACTGACTGCCTACATACTAAGGACTGCTTATGTACTTAGGACTGCTGACATACTAAGGAATGCTTATGTACTAAGGATTGCCTAAGTACTAAGGACTGCCTACAAACTAAGGACTGCTTACGTACTAAGGACTGCTTACATTCTAAGGACTGCTTAAGTACTAAGGACTACCTACGTACTAAGAACTGCTTAGATACTAAGGACTGCCTAAGTACTAAGAACTGCCTACAAACTAAGGACTGCTTACGTACTAAGGACTACCAACGTACTAAGGACTGCTTACATACTAAGGACTGCCTATGTACTAAGGACTGCCTACGTACTAAGGACAGCCTACATAGCAAGGACTTCCTATGTACTAAGGACTGCCTACATACTAAGGACTGCCTACATACTAAGGACTGTCTACGTACTAAGGCCTGCCTACGTACTAAGGACTGCTTAAGTACTAATGACTGCTTATGTACTAATGACTGCTTATGTATTAAGGACTGCTTATGTACTAAGGACTGCTTACGTACTAAGGACTGCCTACGTATTAATGACTGCTTATGTACTAACGACTACCAACGTACTAAGGACTGCTTACATACGTAGGACTTTCTACATACTAAGGACTGCTTACTTACTAAAGGCTGCTTACGTACTAAGGACTGCCTACATACCAAAGACTGCCTATGTACTAAGGACTGCTTAGGTACTAAGGACTGCCTATGTACTAAGGACTGCTTAAGTACTAAGGACTGCCAAAGTACTAAGGACTGCTGACATACTAAGGACTGCATACGTACTAAGGACTGCCTACGTACTGACTGCCTACATACTAAGGACTGCTTATGTACTAAGGATTGCTGACATACCAAGGAATGCTTACATACTAAGGACTGCTTAAGTAGTAAAGACTGTAGATATACTAAGGACTGTTTATGTACTAAGGACTGCCTATGTTCTAAGGACTGCTTATGTACTAAGGACTGCTTAAGTACTAATGACTGCTTATGTACTAACAACTGCTTATGTTCTAATGACTGTATACATTCTAAGGACAGCTTAAGTACTAAGGACTGCTTACTTACAAAGGACTGCTTATGTACTAAGGACTGCCTAAGTATTAATGACTGCTTATGTACTAAGGACTACCAACGTACTAAGTACTGCCTACATACTAAGGACTGCTTACTTACTAAGGACTGCTTACTTACTAAGGACTGCCTACGTACTGACTGCCTACATACTAAGGACTGCTTATGTACTAAGGACTGCTGACATACTAAGGACTGCTTATGTACTAAAGAATGCTGATATACTAAGGACTGCTTATGTACTATGGACTGCTGAGATACTAAGGAATGCTTACGTACTAAGGACTGCCTAAGTATTAATGACTGCTTATGTACTAAGGACTACCAACGTACTAAGTACTGCCTACATACTAAGGACTGCTTACTTACTAAGGGCTGCTTACGTACTAAGGACTGCCTACGTACTAAAGACTGCTTATGTACTAAGGACTGCTTAGGTACTAAGGACTGCCTATGTACTAAGGACTGCTGAAGTAATAAGGACTGCTAAAGTACTAAGGACTGCTGACATACTAAGGACTGCTTACTTACTAAGGAGTGCCTACGTACTGACTGCCTACATACTAAGGACTGCTTATGTACTAAGGACTGCTGACATACTAAGGAATGCTTATGTACTAAGGACTGCCTAAGTACTAAGGACTGCCTACAAACTAAGGACTGCTTACGTACTAAGGACTGCTTACATTCTAAGGACTGCTTAAGTACTAAGGACTACCTACGTACTAAGAACTGCTTAGATACTAAGGACTGCCTAAGTACTAAGGACTGCCTACAACTAAGGACTGCTTACGTACTAAGGACTACCAACGTACTAAGGACTGCTTACATACTAAGGACTGCCTATGTACTAAGGACTGCCTACGTACTAAGGACAGCCTACATAGCAAGGACTGCCTACGTACTAAGGACTGCCTACATACTAAGGACTGCCTACATACTGAGGACTGCCTACGTACTAAGGCCTGCCTACGTACTAAGGACTGCTTAAGTACTAATGACTGCTTATGTACTAATGACTGCTTATGTATTAAGGACTGCTTATGTACTAAGGACTGCTTACGTACTAAGGACTGCCTACGTATTAATGACTGCTTATGTACTAACGACTACCAACGTACTAAGGACTGCTTACGTACTAAGGACTTTCTACATACTAAGGACTGCGTACTTACTAAGGGCTGCTTACGTACTAAGGACTGCCTACATACCAAGACTGCCTATGTACTAAGGACTGCTTAGGTACTAAGGACTGCCTATGTACTAAGGACTGCTTAAGTACTAAGGACTGCCAAAGTACTAAGGACTGCTTACGTACTAAGGACTGCCTACGTACTGACAGCCTACATACTAAGGACTGCTTATGTACTAAGGATTGCTGACATACCAAGGAATGCTTACATACTAAGGACTGCTTAAGTAGTAAAGACTGTAGATATACTAAGGACTGTTTATGTACTAAGGACTGCCTATGTTCTAAGGACTGCTTATGTACTAAGGACTGCTTACGTACTAAGGACTGCTTACATAATAAGAACTGCCTACATACTAGGGACTGCTTATGTACTAAGGACTGATTATGAACTAAGAACTGCCTACGTACTAAAGACTGCTTATGTACTAAGGACTGCTTAGGTACTAAGGACTGCCTATGTACTAAGGACTGCTGAAGTAATAAGGACTGCCAAAGTACTAAGGACTGCTGACATACTAAGGACTGCTTACTTACTAAGGAGTGCCTACGTACTGACTGCCTACATACTAAGGACTGCTTATGTACTAAGGACTGCTGACATACTAAGGAATGCTTATGTACTAAGGACTGCCTAAGTACTAAGGACTGCCTACAAACTAAGGACTGCTTACGTACTAAGGACTGCTTACATTCTAAGGACTGCTTAAGTACTAAGGACTACCTACGTACTAAGAACTGCTTAGATACTAAGGACTGCCTAAGTACTAAGGACTGCCTACAAACTAAGGACTGCTTACGTACTAAGGACTACCAACGTACTAAGGACTGCTTACATACTAAGGACTGCCTATGTACTAAGGACTGCCTACGTACTAAGGACAGCCTACATAGCAAGGACTGCCTACGTACTAAGGACTGCCTACATACTAAGGACTGCCTACATACTGAGGACTGCCTACGTACTAAGGCCTGCCTACGTACTAAGGACTGCTTAAGTACTAATGACTGCTTATGTACTAATGACTGCTTATGTATTAAGGACTGCTTATGTACTAAGGACTGCTTACGTACTAGGGACTGCCTACGTATTAATGACTGCTTATGTACTAACGACTACCAACGTACTAAGGACTGCTTACGTACTAAGGACTTTCTACATACTAAGGACTGCGTACTTACTAAGGGCTGCTTACGTACTAAGGACTGCCTACATACCAAGACTGCCTATGTACTAAGGACTGCTTAGGTACTAAGGACTGCCTATGTACTAAGGACTGCTTAAGTACTAAGGACTGCCAAAGTACTAAGGACTGCTTACGTACTAAGGACTGCCTACGTACTGACAGCCTACATACTAAGGACTGCTTATGTACTAAGGATTGCTGACATACCAAGGAATGCTTACATACTAAGGACTGCTTAAGTAGTAAAGACTGTAGATATACTAAGGACTGTTTATGTACTAAGGACTGCCTATGTTCTAAGGACTGCTTATGTACTAAGGACTGCTTACGTACTAAGGACTGCTTACATAATAAGAACTGCCTACATACTAGGGACTGCTTATGTACTAAGGACTGATTATGAACTAAGAACTGCCTACGTACTAAAGACTGCTTATGTACTAAGGACTGCTTATTTACTAAGGACTGCTGAGATACTAAGGATTGCTTACGTACTAAGGACTGCCTACGTTCTAAGGACTGCCTACTTACTAAGGACTGCTTACATAATAAGGACTGCTTAGGTACTAATGACTGCTTATGTACTAACAACTGCTTATGTTCTAATGACTGCTTACATTCTAAGGACAGCTTAAGTACTAAGGACTGCTTACTTACAAAGGACTGCTTACGTACTAAGGACTGCCTAAGTATTAATGACTGCTTATGTACTAAGGACTACCAACGTACTAAGTACTGCCTACATACTAAGGACTGCTTACTTACTAAGGGCTGCTTACGTACTAAGGACTGCCTACATACTAAAGACTGCTTATGTACTAAGGACTGCTTAGGTACTAAGGACTGCCTATGTACTAAGGACTGCTGAAGTAATAAGGACTGCCAAAGTACTAAGGACTGCCGACATACTAAGGACTGCTTACTTACTAAGGAGTGCCTACGTACTGACTGCCTTCATAATAAGGACTGCATATGTACTAAGGACTGCTGACATACTAAGGAATGCTTATGTACTAAGGACTGCTTATGTACTAAAGACTGATGATATACTAAGGACTGTTTACGTACTAAGGACTGCTTATGTTCTAAGGACTGCTTACATACTAAGGACTGCCTATGTACTAAGGACTGCTTATGTACTAAGGACTGCTTACATACTAAGGACTGCCTACATACTAAGGACTGCTTATGTACTAAGGATTGCTGACATACCAAGGAATGCTTACATACTAAGGACTGCTTAAGTAGTAAAGACTGTAGATATACTAAGGACTGTTTATGTACTAAGTACTGCTTACATTCTAAGGACTGCTTAAGTACTAAGGACTACCTACGTACTAAGAACTGCTTAGATACTAAGGACTGCTTAAGTACTAAGGACTGCCTACAAACTAAGGACTGCTTACGTACTAAGGACTACCAACATACTAAGGACTTCTTACATACTAAGGACTGCCTATGTACTAAGGACTGCCTATGTACTAAGGACTGCCTACGTACTAAGGACAGCCTACTTAGCAAGGACTGCCTACGTACTGAGGACTGCCTACGTACTAAGGACTGCTTATGTACTAAGGACTGCTTACGTACTAAGGACTGCCTACATTCTAAGGACTGCCTACATACTAAGGACTGCTTAAGTACTAATGACTGCTTATGTACTAACAACTGCTTATGTTCTAATGACTGTATACATTCTAAGGACAACCTAAGTACTAAGGACTGCTTACTTACAAAGGACTGCTTACGTACTAAGGACTGCTTAGGTACTAAGGACTGCCTATGTACTAAGGACTGCTGAAGTAATAAGGACTGCTAAAGTACTAAGGACTGCCGACATACTAAGGACTGCTTACTTACTAAGGAGTGCCTACGTACTGACTGCCTACATACTAAGGACTGCTTATGTACTTAGGACTGCTGACATACTAAGGAATGCTTATGTACTAAGGATTGCCTAAGTACTAAGGACTGCCTACAAACTAAGGACTGCTTACGTACTAAGGACTGCTTACATTCTAAGGACTGCTTAAGTACTAAGGACTACCTACGTACTAAGAACTGCTTAGATACTAAGGACTGCCTAAGTACTAAGAACTGCCTACAAACTAAGGACTGCTTACGTACTAAGGACTACCAACGTACTAAGGACTGCTTACATACTAAGGACTGCCTATGTACTAAGGACTGCCTACGTACTAAGGACAGCCTACATAGCAAGGACTTCCTATGTACTAAGGACTGCCTACATACTAAGGACTGCCTACATACTAAGGACTGTCTACGTACTAAGGCCTGCCTACGTACTAAGGACTGCTTAAGTACTAATGACTGCTTATGTACTAATGACTGCTTATGTATTAAGGACTGCTTATGTACTAAGGACTGCTTACGTACTAAGGACTGCCTACGTATTAATGACTGCTTATGTACTAACGACTACCAACGTACTAAGGACTGCTTACATACGTAGGACTTTCTACATACTAAGGACTGCTTACTTACTAAAGGCTGCTTACGTACTAAGGACTGCCTACATACCAAAGACTGCCTATGTACTAAGGACTGCTTAGGTACTAAGGACTGCCTATGTACTAAGGACTGCTTAAGTACTAAGGACTGCCAAAGTACTAAGGACTGCTGACATACTAAGGACTGCATACGTACTAAGGACTGCCTACGTACTGACTGCCTACATACTAAGGACTGCTTATGTACTAAGGATTGCTGACATACCAAGGAATGCTTACATACTAAGGACTGCTTAAGTAGTAAAGACTGTAGATATACTAAGGACTGTTTATGTACTAAGGACTGCCTATGTTCTAAGGACTGCTTATGTACTAAGGACTGCTTAAGTACTAATGACTGCTTATGTACTAACAACTGCTTATGTTCTAATGACTGTATACATTCTAAGGACAGCTTAAGTACTAAGGACTGCTTACTTACAAAGGACTGCTTATGTACTAAGGACTGCCTAAGTATTAATGACTGCTTATGTACTAAGGACTACCAACGTACTAAGTACTGCCTACATACTAAGGACTGCTTACTTACTAAGGACTGCTTACTTACTAAGGACTGCCTACGTACTGACTGCCTACATACTAAGGACTGCTTATGTACTAAGGACTGCTGACATACTAAGGACTGCTTATGTACTAAAGAATGCTGATATACTAAGGACTGCTTATGTACTATGGACTGCTGAGATACTAAGGAATGCTTACGTACTAAGGACTGCCTAAGTATTAATGACTGCTTATGTACTAAGGACTACCAACGTACTAAGTACTGCCTACATACTAAGGACTGCTTACTTACTAAGGGCTGCTTACGTACTAAGGACTGCCTACGTACTAAAGACTGCTTATGTACTAAGGACTGCTTAGGTACTAAGGACTGCCTATGTACTAAGGACTGCTGAAGTAATAAGGACTGCTAAAGTACTAAGGACTGCTGACATACTAAGGACTGCTTACTTACTAAGGAGTGCCTACGTACTGACTGCCTACATACTAAGGACTGCTTATGTACTAAGGACTGCTGACATACTAAGGAATGCTTATGTACTAAGGACTGCCTAAGTACTAAGGACTGCCTACAAACTAAGGACTGCTTACGTACTAAGGACTGCTTACATTCTAAGGACTGCTTAAGTACTAAGGACTACCTACGTACTAAGAACTGCTTAGATACTAAGGACTGCCTAAGTACTAAGGACTGCCTACAAACTAAGGACTGCTTACGTACTAAGGACTACCAACGTACTAAGGACTGCTTACATACTAAGGACTGCCTATGTACTAAGGACTGCCTACGTACTAAGGACAGCCTACATAGCAAGGACTGCCTACGTACTAAGGACTGCCTACATACTAAGGACTGCCTACATACTGAGGACTGCCTACGTACTAAGGCCTGCCTACGTACTAAGGACTGCTTAAGTACTAATGACTGCTTATGTACTAATGACTGCTTATGTATTAAGGACTGCTTATGTACTAAGGACTGCTTACGTACTAAGGACTGCCTACGTATTAATGACTGCTTATGTACTAACGACTACCAACGTACTAAGGACTGCTTACGTACTAAGGACTTTCTACATACTAAGGACTGCGTACTTACTAAGGGCTGCTTACGTACTAAGGACTGCCTACATACCAAGACTGCCTATGTACTAAGGACTGCTTAGGTACTAAGGACTGCCTATGTACTAAGGACTGCTTAAGTACTAAGGACTGCCAAAGTACTAAGGACTGCTTACGTACTAAGGACTGCCTACGTACTGACAGCCTACATACTAAGGACTGCTTATGTACTAAGGATTGCTGACATACCAAGGAATGCTTACATACTAAGGACTGCTTAAGTAGTAAAGACTGTAGATATACTAAGGACTGTTTATGTACTAAGGACTGCCTATGTTCTAAGGACTGCTTATGTACTAAGGACTGCTTACGTACTAAGGACTGCTTACATAATAAGAACTGCCTACATACTAGGGACTGCTTATGTACTAAGGACTGATTATGAACTAAGAACTGCCTACGTACTAAAGACTGCTTATGTACTAAGGACTGCTTAGGTACTAAGGACTGCCTATGTACTAAGGACTGCTGAAGTAATAAGGACTGCCAAAGTACTAAGGACTGCTGACATACTAAGGACTGCTTACTTACTAAGGAGTGCCTACGTACTGACTGCCTACATACTAAGGACTGCTTATGTACTAAGGACTGCTGACATACTAAGGAATGCTTATGTACTAAGGACTGCCTAAGTACTAAGGACTGCCTACAAACTAAGGACTGCTTACGTACTAAGGACTGCTTACATTCTAAGGACTGCTTAAGTACTAAGGACTACCTACGTACTAAGAACTGCTTAGATACTAAGGACTGCCTAAGTACTAAGGACTGCCTACAAACTAAGGACTGCTTACGTACTAAGGACTACCAACGTACTAAGGACTGCTTACATACTAAGGACTGCCTATGTACTAAGGACTGCCTACGTACTAAGGACAGCCTACATAGCAAGGACTGCCTACGTACTAAGGACTGCCTACATACTAAGGACTGCCTACATACTGAGGACTGCCTACGTACTAAGGCCTGCCTACGTACTAAGGACTGCTTAAGTACTAATGACTGCTTATGTACTAATGACTGCTTATGTATTAAGGACTGCTTATGTACTAAGGACTGCTTACGTACTAGGGACTGCCTACGTATTAATGACTGCTTATGTACTAACGACTACCAACGTACTAAGGACTGCTTACGTACTAAGGACTTTCTACATACTAAGGACTGCGTACTTACTAAGGGCTGCTTACGTACTAAGGACTGCCTACATACCAAGACTGCCTATGTACTAAGGACTGCTTAGGTACTAAGGACTGCCTATGTACTAAGGACTGCTTAAGTACTAAGGACTGCCAAAGTACTAAGGACTGCTTACGTACTAAGGACTGCCTACGTACTGACAGCCTACATACTAAGGACTGCTTATGTACTAAGGATTGCTGACATACCAAGGAATGCTTACATACTAAGGACTGCTTAAGTAGTAAAGACTGTAGATATACTAAGGACTGTTTATGTACTAAGGACTGCCTATGTTCTAAGGACTGCTTATGTACTAAGGACTGCTTACGTACTAAGGACTGCTTACATAATAAGAACTGCCTACATACTAGGGACTGCTTATGTACTAAGGACTGATTATGAACTAAGAACTGCCTACGTACTAAAGACTGCTTATGTACTAAGGACTGCTTAGGTACTAAGGACTGCCTATGTACTAAGGACTGCTGAAGTAATAAGGACTGCCAAAGTACTAAGGACTGCTGACATACTAAGGACTGCTTACTTACTAAGGAGTGCCTACGTACTAAAGACAGCTTATGTACTAAGAACTGCTTACATACTAAGGACTGCTTATGTACTAAGGACTGTCTAAGTACTAAGGAGTGATAAAGTACTAAGGACTGCTTATGTACTAAGGACTGCTGACATACTAAGGACTGCTTACGTACTAAGGAGTGCCTACGTACTAAAGACAGCTTATGTACTAAGGACTGCTTACATACTAAGGACTGCTTATGTACTAAGGACTGCCTAAGTACTAAGGAGTGATAAAGTACTAAGGACTGCTTATGTACTAAAGACTGCTGATATACTAAGGACTGCTTATGTACTAAGGACTGCTGAGATACTAAGAAATGCTTTCGTACTATGGACTGCCTACGTTCTAAGGACTGCCTACTTACTAAGGACTGCTGACATACTAAGGACTGCTTAAGTACTAATGACTGCTTATGTACTAACAACTGCTTATGTTCTAATGACTGTATACATTCTAAGGACAGCCTAAGTACTAAGGACTGCTTACTTACAAAGGACTGCTTACGTACTAAGGACTGCTTAGGTACTAAGGACTGCCTATGTACTAAGGACTGCTGAAGTAATAAGGACTGCTAAAGTACTAAGGACTGCCGACATACTAAGGACTGCTTACTTACTAAGGAGTGCCTACGTACTGACTGCCTACATACTAAGGACTGCTTATGTACTAAGGACTGCTGACATACTAAGGAATGCCTATGTACTAAGGACTGCCTAAGTACTAAGGACTGCCTACAAACTAAGGACTGCTTACGTACTAAGGACTGCTTACATTCTAAGGACTGCTTAAGTACTAAGGACTACCTACGTACTAAAAACTGCTTAGATACTAAGGACTGCCTAAGTACTAAGGACTGCCTACAAACTAAGGACTGCTTACATACTAAGGACTACCAACGTACTAAGGACTGCTTACATACTAAGGACTGCCTATGTACTAAGGACTGCCTACGTACTAAGGACAGCCTACATAGCAAGGACTGCCTACGTACTAAGGACTGCCTACATACTAAGGACTGCCTACATACTAAGGACTGCCTACGTACTAAGGCCTGCCTACGTACTAAGGACTGCTTAAGTACTAATGACTGCTTATGTACTAATGACTGCTTATGTATTAAGGACTGCTTATGTACTAAGGACTGCTTACGTACTAAGGACTGCCTACGTATTAATGACTGCTTATGTACTAACGACTACCAACGTACTAAGGACTGCTTACATACTAAGGACTTTCTACATACTAAGGACTGCTTACTTACTAAGGGCTGCTTACGTACTAAGGACTGCCTACATACCAAAGACTGCCTATGTACTAAGGACTGCTTAGGTACTAAGGACTGCCTATGTACTAAGGACTGCTTAAGTACTAAGGACTGCCAAAGTACTAAGGACTGCTGACATACTAAGGACTGCATACGTACTAAGGACTGCCTACGTACTGACTGCCTACATACTAAGGACTGCTTATGTACTAAGGATTGCTGACATACCAAGGAATGCTTACATACTAAGGACTGCTTAAGTAGTAAAGACTGTAGATATACTAAGGACTGTTTATGTACTAAGGACTGCCTATGTTCTAAGGACTGCTTATGTACTAAGGACTGCTTAAGTACTAATGACTGCTTATGTACTAACAACTGCTTATGTTCTAATGACTGTATACATTCTAAGGACAGCTTAAGTACTAAGGACTGCTTACTTACAAAGGACTGCTTACGTACTAAGGACTGCCTAAGTATTAATGACTGCTTATGTACTAAGGACTACCAACGTACTAAGTACTGCCTACATACTAAGGACTGCTTACTTACTAAGGACTGCTTACTTACTAAGGACTGCTGACATACTAAGGACTGCTTATGTACTATAGACTGCTGATATACTAAGGACTGCTTATGTACTAAGGACTGCTGAGATACTAAGGAATGCTTACGTACTAAGGACTGCCTACGTTCTAAGGACTGCCTATTTACTAAGGACTGCTTATGTACTAAGGACTGCTTACATACTAAGGACTGCCTACATACTAAGGACTGCCTATGTACTAAGGACTGCCTACGTACTAAGGACTGCTTACGTAATAAGGACTGCTTAAGTATTAATGACCGCTTATGTACTAAGGACTACCAATATACTAAGGACTGCTTACATACTAAGGACTGCCTACATACTAAGGACTGCTTACTTACTAAGGGCTGCTTACGTACTAAGTACTGCCTATGTACTAAAGACTGCTTATGTACTAAGGACTGCTTAGGAACTATTGACTGCCTATGTACTAAGGACTGCTTAAGTACTAAGGACTGCAATAGTAATAAGGACTGTTTATGTACTAAGGACTGCCGACATACTAAGGACTGCTTACTTACTAAGGACTGCCTACGTACTGACTGCCAACATACTAAGGACTGCTTATGTACTAAGGACTGCTGACATACTAAGGAATGCTTACGTACTAAGGACTGCTTATGTACTAAAGACTGCTGATATACTAAGGACTGCTTATGTACTAAGGACTGCCTACGTTCTAAGGACTGCCTACTTACTAAGGACTGCTTACATAATAAGGACTGCTTAAGTACTAATGACTGCTTATGTACTAACAACTGCTTATGTTCTAATGACTGCTTACATTCTAAGGACAGCTTAAGTACTAAGGACTGCTTACTTACAAAGGACTGCTTACATACTAAGGACTGCCTAAGTATTAATGACTGCTTATGTACTAAGGACTACCAACGTACTAAGTACTGCCTACATACTAAGGACTGCTTACTTACTAAGGGCTGCTTACGTACTAGGGACTGCCTACGTACTAAAGACTGCTTATGTACTAAGGACTGCTTAGGTACTAAGGACTGCCTATGTACTAAGGACTGCTGAAGTAATAAGGACTGCCAAAGTACTAAGGACTGCCGACATACTAAGGACTGCTTACTTACTAAGGAGTGACTACGTACTGACTGCCTACATACTAAGGACTGCTTATGTACTAAGGACTGCTGACATACTAAGGAATGCTTATGTACTAAGGACTGCTTATGTACTAAAGACTGCTGATACACTAAGGACTGTTTACGTACTAAGGACTGCTTATGTTCTAAGCACTGCTTACATACTAAGGACTGCCTATGTACTAAGGACTGCTTATGTACTAAGGACTGCTTACATACTAAGGACTGCCTACATACTAAGGACTGCCTATGTACTAAGGACTGCTTATGTACTAAGGACTGCTTACATACTAAGGACTGCCTACATACTAAGGACTGCCTATGTACTAAGGATTGCTGACATACTAAGGAATGCTTACGTACTAAGGACTGCTTATGTACTAAGGATTGCTGACATACCAAGGAATGCTTACATACTAAGGACTGCTTAAGTAGTAAAGACTGTAGATATACTAAGGACTGTTTATGTACTAAGGACGGCCCACAAACTAAGGACTGCTTACGTACTAAGTACTGCTTATGTACTAAGGACTGCTTACTTACTAAGGGCTGCTTATGTACTAAGGACTGCCTACGTCCTAAAGGCTGCTTATGTACTAAGGACTGCCAATGTACTAAGGACTGCTTACGTACTAAGGACTGCCTACATACTAAGGACTTCCTATGTACTAAGGACTGCCAAAGTACTAAGGACTGCTTATGTACTAAGGACTGCCGACATACCAAGGAATGCTTACATACTAAGGACTGCTTAAGTAGTAAAGACTGTAGATATACTAAGGACTGTTTATGTACTAAGGACTGCCTATGTTCTAAGGACTGATTATGTACTAAGGACTGCTTACGTACTGAGGACTGCTTACATAATAAGAACTGCCTACATACTAGGGACTGCTTATGTACTAAGGACTGATTATGAACTAAGAACTGCCTACGTACTAAGGACTGCCTATGTACTAAGGACTGCCTACATAGTAAGGACTGCCTAAGTACTAAGGAATGCCTACAAACTAAGGACAGCTTACGTACTAAGGACTGCCTAAGTACTAAGGACTGCCTACAAACTAAGGACTGCTTTTGTACTAAGGACTGCTTACATTCTAAGGACTGCTTAAGTACTAAGGACTACCTACGTACTAAGAACTGCTTAGATACTAAGGACTGCTCAAGTACTAAGGACTGCCTACAAACTAAGGACTGCTTACGTACTAAGGACTTCTTACATACTAAGGACTGCCTATGTACTAAGGACTGCCCACATACTAAGGACAGCCTACATAGCAAGGACTGCCTACGTACTAAGGACTGCCTACATACTAAGGACTGCCTACATAGTAAGGACTGCCTACGTTTTAAGAACTGCCTACGTACTAAGGACTGACAATGTACTAAGAACTGCTTATGTACTAAGGACTGCTTACTTACTAACGGCTGCTTACGTACTAAGGACTGCCTACGTACTAAAGACAGCTTATGTACTAAGGACTGCTTACATACTAAGGACTGCTTATGTACTAAGGACTGCCTAAGTACTAAGGAGTGCCAAAATACTAAGGACTGCTTATGTACTAAGGACTTCCGACATACTAAGGACTGCTTATGTACTAAGGACTTAATATGTACTAAGAACTGCTTATGTACTAAGGACTGCTGACATAGAAAGGACTGCTTACATACTAAGGACTGCCTACAAACTAAAAACGTCCTACTCACTAAGGACTGCTTATGTACTAAGGACTGCCTACATATAAGGACTGCCTACATACTAAGGACTGCCCACGTACTAAGGACTGCTTAAGTACTAATGACTGCTCATGTACTAATGACTGCTTATGTACTAAGGACTGCTTACGTACTAAGGACTGCCTACGTATTAATGACTGCTTAATGACTAAGGACTACCAACGTACTAAGGACTGCTTACATACTAAGGACTGCCTACATACTAAGGACTGCTTACTTACTAAGGGCTGCTTATGTACTAAGGACTGCCTAAGTACTAAAGACTGCTTATGTACTAAAGACTGCCAATGTACTAAGGACTTCCTACATACTAAGGACTGCCAAAGTACTAAGGACTGCTTATGTACTAAGGACTGCCGACATACTAAGGACTGCTTATTTAGCAAGGAATCCCTACTTACTAAGGACTGCTTATGTACTAAGTACTGCTTACATACTAAGGACTGCTTAAGAACTAAGGACTGCTTATGTACTAAGGACTGCTTATGTACTAAGGACTGCCTATTTACTAAGGACTGCTTATGTACTAAGGACTGCCTATTTACTAAGGACTGCTTATGTACTAAGGACTGCTTACATACTAAGGACTGCCTACATACTAAGGACTGCCTATGTACTAAGGACTGCCTACGTACTAAGGACTGCTTACGTAATAAGGACTGCCTAAGTATTAATGACTGCTTATGTACTAAGGACTACCAATATACTAAGGACTGCTTACATACTAAGGACTGCCTACATACTAAGGACTGCTTACTTACTAAGGGCTGCTCACGTACTAAGTACTGCCTATGTACTAAAGACTGCTTGTGTACTAAGGACTGCTTAGGAACTATTGACTGCCTATGTACTAAGGACTGCTTAAGTACTAAGGACTGCCAAAGTAATAAGGACTGCTTATGTACTAAGGACTGCCGACATACTAAGGACTGCTTACTTACTAAGGACTGCCTACGTACTGACTGCCTACATACTAAGGACTGCTTATGTACTAAGGACTGCTGACATACTAAGGAATGCTTACGTACTAAGGACTGCTTATGTACTAAAGACTGCTGATATACTAAGGACTGCTTATTTACTAAGGACTGCTGAGATACTAAGGATTGCTTACGTACTAAGGACTGCCTACGTTCTAAGGACTGCCTACTTACTAAGGACTGCTTACATAATAAGGACTGCTTAGGTACTAATGACTGCTTATGTACTAACAACTGCTTATGTTCTAATGACTGCTTACATTCTAAGGACAGCTTAAGTACTAAGGACTGCTTACTTACAAAGGACTGCTTACGTACTAAGGACTGCCTAAGTATTAATGACTGCTTATGTACTAAGGACTACCAACGTACTAAGTACTGCCTACATACTAAGGACTGCTTACTTACTAAGGGCTGCTTACGTACTAAGGACTGCCTACATACTAAAGACTGCTTATGTACTAAGGACTGCTTAGGTACTAAGGACTGCCTATGTACTAAGGACTGCTGAAGTAATAAGGACTGCCAAAGTACTAAGGACTGCCGACATACTAAGGACTGCTTACTTACTAAGGAGTGCCTACGTACTGACTGCCTTCATAATAAGGACTGCATATGTACTAAGGACTGCTGACATACTAAGGAATGCTTATGTACTAAGGACTGCTTATGTACTAAAGACTGATGATATACTAAGGACTGTTTACGTACTAAGGACTGCTTATGTTCTAAGGACTGCTTACATACTAAGGACTGCCTATGTACTAAGGACTGCTTATGTACTAAGGACTGCTTACATACTAAGGACTGCCTACATACTAAGGACTGCTTATGTACTAAGGATTGCTGACATACCAAGGAATGCTTACATACTAAGGACTGCTTAAGTAGTAAAGACTGTAGATATACTAAGGACTGTTTATGTACTAAGTACTGCTTACATTCTAAGGACTGCTTAAGTACTAAGGACTACCTACGTACTAAGAACTGCTTAGATACTAAGGACTGCTTAAGTACTAAGGACTGCCTACAAACTAAGGACTGCTTACGTACTAAGGACTACCAACATACTAAGGACTTCTTACATACTAAGGACTGCCTATGTACTAAGGACTGCCTATGTACTAAGGACTGCCTACGTACTAAGGACAGCCTACTTAGCAAGGACTGCCTACGTACTGAGGACTGCCTACGTACTAAGGACTGCTTATGTACTAAGGACTGCTTACGTACTAAGGACTGCCTACATTCTAAGGACTGCCTACATACTAAGGACTGCTTAAGTACTAATGACTGCTTATGTACTAACAACTGCTTATGTTCTAATGACTGTATACATTCTAAGGACAACCTAAGTACTAAGGACTGCTTACTTACAAAGGACTGCTTACGTACTAAGGACTGCTTAGGTACTAAGGACTGCCTATGTACTAAGGACTGCTGAAGTAATAAGGACTGCTAAAGTACTAAGGACTGCCGACATACTAAGGACTGCTTACTTACTAAGGAGTGCCTACGTACTGACTGCCTACATACTAAGGACTGCTTATGTACTTAGGACTGCTGACATACTAAGGAATGCTTATGTACTAAGGACTGCCTAAGTACTAAGGACTGCCTACAAACTAAGGACTGCTTACGTACTAAGGACTGCTTACATTCTAAGGACTGCTTAAGTACTAAGGACTACCTACGTACTAAGAACTGCTTAGATACTAAGGACTGCCTAAGTACTAAGAACTGCCTACAAACTAAGGACTGCTTACGTACTAAGGACTACCAACGTACTAAGGACTGCTTACATACTAAGGACTGCCTATGTACTAAGGACTGCCTACGTACTAAGGACAGCCTACATAGCAAGGACTTCCTACGTACTAAGGACTGCCTACATACTAAGGACTGCCTACATACTAAGGACTGTCTACGTACTAAGGCCTGCCTACGTACTAAGGACTGCTTAAGTACTAATGACTGCTTATGTACTAATGACTGCTTATGTATTAAGGACTGCTTATGTACTAAGGACTGCTTACGTACTAAGGACTGCCTACGTATTAATGACTGCTTATGTACTAACGACTACCAACGTACTAAGGACTGCTTACATACGTAGGACTTTCTACATACTAAGGACTGCTTACTTACTAAAGGCTGCTTACGTACTAAGGACTGCCTACATACCAAAGACTGCCTATGTACTAAGGACTGCTTAGGTACTAAGGACTGCCTATGTACTAAGGACTGCTTAAGTACTAAGGACTGCCAAAGTACTAAGGACTGCTGACATACTAAGGACTGCATACGTACTAAGGACTGCCTACGTACTGACTGCCTACATACTAAGGACTGCTTATGTACTAAGGATTGCTGACATACCAAGGAATGCTTACATACTAAGGACTGCTTAAGTAGTAAAGACTGTAGATATACTAAGGACTGTTTATGTACTAAGGACTGCCTATGTTCTAAGGACTGCTTATGTACTAAGGACTGCTTAAGTACTAATGACTGCTTATGTACTAACAACTGCTTATGTTCTAATGACTGTATACATTCTAAGGACAGCTTAAGTACTAAGGACTGCTTACTTACAAAGGACTGCTTACGTACTAAGGACTGCCTAAGTATTAATGACTGCTTATGTACTAAGGACTACCAACGTACTAAGTACTGCCTACATACTAAGGACTGCTTACTTACTAAGGACTGCTTACTTACTAAGGACTGCCTACGTACTGACTGCCTACATACTAAGGACTGCTTATGTACTAAGGACTGCTGACATACTAAGGACTGCTTATGTACTAAAGAATGCTGATATACTAAGGACTGCTTATGTACTATGGACTGCTGAGATACTAAGGAATGCTTACGTACTAAGGACTGCCTAAGTATTAATGACTGCTTATGTACTAAGGACTACCAACGTACTAAGTACTGCCTACATACTAAGGACTGCTTACTTACTAAGGGCTGCTTACGTACTAAGGACTGCCTACGTACTAAAGACTGCTTATGTACTAAGGACTGCATAGGTACTAAGGACTGCCTATGTACTAAGGACTGCTGAAGTAATAAGGACTGCTAAAGTACTAAGGACTGCTGACATACTAAGGACTGCTTACTTACTAAGGAGTGCCTACGTACTGACTGCCTACATACTAAGGACTGCTTATGTACTAAGGACTGCTGACATACTAAGGAATGCTTATGTACTAAGGACTGCCTAAGTACTAAGGACTGCCTACAAACTAAGGACTGCTTACGTACTAAGGACTGCTTACATTCTAAGGACTGCTTAAGTACTAAGGACTACCTACGTACTAAGAACTGCTTAGATACTAAGGACTGCCTAAGTACTAAGGACTGCCTACAAACTAAGGACTGCTTACGTACTAAGGACTACCAACGTACTAAGGACTGCTTACATACTAAGGACTGCCTATGTACTAAGGACTGCCTACGTACTAAGGACAGCCTACATAGCAAGGACTGCCTACGTACTAAGGACTGCCTACATACTAAGGACTGCCTACATACTGAGGACTGCCTACGTACTAAGGCCTGCCTACGTACTAAGGACTGCTTAAGTACTAATGACTGCTTATGTACTAATGACTGCTTATGTATTAAGGACTGCTTATGTACTAAGGACTGCTTACGTACTAAGGACTGCCTACGTATTAATGACTGCTTATGTACTAACGACTACCAACGTACTAAGGACTGCTTACGTACTAAGGACTTTCTACATACTAAGGACTGCGTACTTACTAAGGGCTGCTTACGTACTAAGGACTGCCTACATACCAAGACTGCCTATGTACTAAGGACTGCTTAGGTACTAAGGACTGCCTATGTACTAAGGACTGCTTAAGTACTAAGGACTGCCAAAGTACTAAGGACTGCTTACGTACTAAGGACTGCCTACGTACTGACAGCCTACATACTAAGGACTGCTTATGTACTAAGGATTGCTGACATACCAAGGAATGCTTACATACTAAGGACTGCTTAAGTAGTAAAGACTGTAGATATACTAAGGACTGTTTATGTACTAAGGACTGCCTATGTTCTAAGGACTGCTTATGTACTAAGGACTGCTTACGTACTAAGGACTGCTTACATAATAAGAACTGCCTACATACTAGGGACTGCTTATGTACTAAGGACTGATTATGAACTAAGAACTGCCTACGTACTAAAGACTGCTTATGTACTAAGGACTGCTTAGGTACTAAGGACTGCCTATGTACTAAGGACTGCTGAAGTAATAAGGACTGCCAAAGTACTAAGGACTGCTGACATACTAAGGACTGCTTACTTACTAAGGAGTGCCTACGTACTGACTGCCTACATACTAAGGACTGCTTATGTACTAAGGACTGCTGACATACTAAGGAATGCTTATGTACTAAGGACTGCCTAAGTACTAAGGACTGCCTACAAACTAAGGACTGCTTACGTACTAAGGACTGCTTACATTCTAAGGACTGCTTAAGTACTAAGGACTACCTACGTACTAAGAACTGCTTAGATACTAAGGACTGCCTAAGTACTAAGGACTGCCTACAAACTAAGGACTGCTTACGTACTAAGGACTACCAACGTACTAAGGACTGCTTACATACTAAGGACTGCCTATGTACTAAGGACTGCCTACGTACTAAGGACAGCCTACATAGCAAGGACTGCCTACGTACTAAGGACTGCCTACATACTAAGGACTGCCTACATACTGAGGACTGCCTACGTACTAAGGCCTGCCTACGTACTAAGGACTGCTTAAGTACTAATGACTGCTTATGTACTAATGACTGCTTATGTATTAAGGACTGCTTATGTACTAAGGACTGCTTACGTACTAGGGACTGCCTACGTATTAATGACTGCTTATGTACTAACGACTACCAACGTACTAAGGACTGCTTACGTACTAAGGACTTTCTACATACTAAGGACTGCGTACTTACTAAGGGCTGCTTACGTACTAAGGACTGCCTACATACCAAGACTGCCTATGTACTAAGGACTGCTTAGGTACTAAGGACTGCCTATGTACTAAGGACTGCTTAAGTACTAAGGACTGCCAAAGTACTAAGGACTGCTTACGTACTAAGGACTGCCTACGTACTGACAGCCTACATACTAAGGACTGCTTATGTACTAAGGATTGCTGACATACCAAGGAATGCTTACATACTAAGGACTGCTTAAGTAGTAAAGACTGTAGATATACTAAGGACTGTTTATGTACTAAGGACTGCCTATGTTCTAAGGACTGCTTATGTACTAAGGACTGCTTACGTACTAAGGACTGCTTACATAATAAGAACTGCCTACATACTAGGGACTGCTTATGTACTAAGGACTGATTATGAACTAAGAACTGCCTACGTACTAAAGACTGCTTATGTACTAAGGACTGCTTAGGTACTAAGGACTGCCTATGTACTAAGGACTGCTGAAGTAATAAGGACTGCCAAAGTACTAAGGACTGCTGACATACTAAGGACTGCTTACATACTAAGGAGTGCCTACGTACTAAAGACAGCTTATGTACTAAGAACTGCTTACATACTAAGGACTGCTTATGTACTAAGGACTGTCTAAGTACTAAGGAGTGATAAAGTACTAAGGACTGCTTATGTACTAAGGACTGCTGACATACTAAGGACTGCTTACGTACTAAGGAGTGCCTACGTACTAAAGACAGCTTATGTACTAAGGACTGCTTACATACTAAGGACTGCTTATGTACTAAGGACTGCCTAAGTACTAAGGAGTGATAAAGTACTAAGGACTGCTTATGTACTAAGACTGCTGATATACTAAGGACTGCTTATGTACTAAGGACTGCTGAGATACTAAGAAATGCTTTCGTACTATGGACTGCCTACGTTCTAAGGACTGCCTACTTACTAAGGACTGCTGACATACTAAGGACTGCTTAAGTACTAATGACTGCTTATGTACTAACAACTGCTTATGTTCTAATGACTGTATACATTCTAAGGACAGCCTAAGTACTAAGGACTGCTTACTTACAAAGGACTGCTTACGTACTAAGGACTGCTTAGGTACTAAGGACTGCCTATGTACTAAGGACTGCTGAAGTAATAAGGACTGCTAAAGTACTAAGGACTGCCGACATACTAAGGACTGCTTACTTACTAAGGAGTGCCTACGTACTGACTGCCTACATACTAAGGACTGCTTATGTACTAAGGACTGCTGACATACTAAGGAATGCCTATGTACTAAGGACTGCCTAAGTACTAAGGACTGCCTACAAACTAAGGACTGCTTACGTACTAAGGACTGCTTACATTCTAAGGACTGCTTAAGTACTAAGGACTACCTACGTACTAAAAACTGCTTAGATACTAAGGACTGCTTATGTACTAAGGACTGCCTACAACTAAGGACTGCCTACATACTAAGGACTGCCTACGTACTAAGAACTGCTTACATACTAAGGACTGCCTATGTACTAAGGACTGCCTACGTACTAAGGACAGCCTACATAGCAAGGACTGCCTACGTACTAAGGACTGCCTACATACTAAGGACTGCCTACATACTAAGGACTGCCTACGTACTAAGGCCTGCCTACGTACTAAGGACTGCTTAAGTACTAATGACTGCTTATGTACTAATGACTGCTTATGTATTAAGGACTGCTTATGTACTAAGGACTGCTTACGTACTAAGGACTGCCTACGTATTAATGACTGCTTATGTACTAACGACTACCAACGTACTAAGGACTGCTTACATACTAAGGACTTTTCTACATACTAAGGACTGCTTACTTACTAAGGGCTGCTTACGTACTAAGGACTGCCTACATACCAAAGACTGCCTATGTACTAAGGACTGCTTAGGTACTAAGGACTGCCTATGTACTAAGGACTGCTTAAGTACTAAGGACTGCCAAAGTACTAAGGACTGCTGACATACTAAGGACTGCATACGTACTAAGGACTGCCTACGTACTGACTGCCTACATACTAAGGACTGCTTATGTACTAAGGATTGCTGACATACCAAGGAATGCTTACATACTAAGGACTGCTTAAGTAGTAAAGACTGTAGATATACTAAGGGACTGTTTATGTACTAAGGACTGCCTATGTTCTAAGGACTGCTTATGTACTAAGGACTGCTTAAGTACTAATGACTGCTTATGTACTAACAACTGCTTATGTTCTAATGACTGTATACATTCTAAGGACAGCTTAAGTACTAAGGACTGCTTACTTACAAAGGACTGCTTACGTACTAAGGACTGCCTAAGTATTAATGACTGCTTATGTACTAAGGACTACCAACGTACTAGTACTGCCTACATACTAAGGACTGCTTACTTACTAAGGACTGCTTACTTACTAAGGACTGCCTACGTACTGACTGCCTACATACTAAGGACTGCTTATGTACTAAGGACTGCTGACATACTAAGGACTGCTTATGTACTAAAGAATGCTGATATACTAAGGACTGCTTATGTACTATGGACTGCTGAGATACTACGGAATGCTTACGTACTAAGGACTGCCTAAGTATTAATGACTGCTTATGTACTAAGGACTACCAACGTACTAAGTACTGCCTACATACTAAGGACTGCTTACTTACTAAGGGCTGCTTAGTACTAAGACTGCCTACGTACTAAAGACTGCTTATGTACTAAGGACTGCTTAGGTACTAAGGACTGCCTATGTTAAGGACTGCTGAAGTAATAAGGACTGCTAAAGTACTAAGGACTGCTGACATACTAAGGACTGCTTACTTACTAAGGAGTGCCTACGTACTGACTGCCTACATACTAAGGACTGCTTATGTACTAAGGACTGCTGACATACTAAGGAATGCTTATGTACTAAGGACTGCTTATGTACTAAAGACTGCTGATACACTAAGGACTGTTTACGTACTAAGGACTGCTTATGTTCTAAGGACTGCTTACATACTAAGGACTGCCTATGTACTAAGGACTGCTTATGTACTAAGGACTGCTTACATACTAAGGACTGCCTACATACTAAGGACTGCCTATGTACTAAGGATTGCTGACATACTAAGGAATGCTTACGTACTAAGGACTGCTTATGTACTAAGGATTGCTGACATACCAAGGAATGCTTACATACTAAGGACTGCTTAAGTAGTAAAGACTGTAGATATACTAAGGACTGTTTATGTACTAAGGACGGCCTACAAACTAAGGACTGCTTACGTACTAAGTACTGCTTATGTACTAAGGACTGCTTACTTACTAAGGGCTGCTTATGTACTAAGGACTGCCTACGTCCTAAAGGCTGCTTATGTACTAAGGACTGCCAATGTACTAAGGACTGCTTACGTACTAAGGACTGCCTACATACTAAGGACTTCCTATGTACTAAGGACTGCCAAAGTACTAAGGACTGCTTATGTACTAAGGACTGCCGACATACCAAGGAATGCTTACATACTAAGGACTGCTTAAGTAGTAAAGACTGTAGATATACTAAGGACTGTTTATGTACTAAGGACTGCCTATGTTCTAAGGACTGCTTATGTACTAAGGACTGCTTACGTACTAAGGACTGCTTACATAATAAGAACTGCCTACATACTAGGGACTGCTTATGTACTAAGGACTGATTATGAACTAAGAACTGCCTACGTACTAAGGACTGCCTATGTACTAAGGACTGCCTACATAGTAAGGACTGCCTAAGTACTAAGGAATGCCTACAAACTAAGGACAGCCTACGTACTAAGGACTGCCTAAGTACTAAGGACTGCCTACAAACTAAGGACTGCTTTTGTACTAAGGACTGCTTACATTCTAAGGACTGCTTAAGTACTAAGGACTACCTACGTACTAAGAACTGCTTAGATACTAAGGACTGCTTAAGTACTAAGGACTGCCTACAAACTAAGGACTGCTTACGTACTAAGGACTTCTTACATACTAAGGACTGCCTATGTACTAAGGACTGCCTACGTACTAAGGACAGCCTACATAGCAAGGACTGCCTACGTACTAAGGACTGCCTACATACTAAGGACTGCCTACATAGTAAGGACTGCCTACGTTTTAAGAACTGCCTACGTACTAAGGACTGACAATGTACTAAGAACTGCTTATGTACTAAGGACTGCTTACTTACTAACGGCTGCTTACGTACTAAGGACTGCCTACGTACTAAAGACAGCTTATGTACTAAGGACTGCTTACATACTAAGGACTGCTTATGTACTAAGACTGCCTAAGTACTAAGGAGTGCCAAATACTAAGGACTGCTTATGTACTAAGGACTTCCGACATACTAAGGACTGCTTATGTACTAAGGACTTAATATGTACTAAGAACTGCTTATGTACTAGGACTGCTGACATAGAAGGACTGCTTACATACTAAGGACTGCCTACAAACTAAAACTTCCTACTCACTAAGGACTGCTTATGTACTAAGGACTGCCTACATATAAGGACTGCCTACATACTAAGGACTGCCCACGTACTAAGGACTGCTTAAGTACTAATGACTGCTCATGTACTAATGACTGCTTATGTACTAAGGACTGCTTACGTACTAAGGACTGCCCTACGTATTAATGACTGCTTAATGACTAAGGACTACCAACATACTAAGGACTGCTTACATACTAAGGACTGCCTACATACTAAGGACTGCTTACTTACTAAGGGCTGCTTATGTACTAAGGACTGCCTAAGTACTAAAGACTGCTTATGTACTAAAGACTGCCAATGTACTAAGGACTGCTTACGTACTAAGGACTGCCTACATACAAAGGACTTCCTACATACTAAGGACTGCCAAAGTACTAAGGACTGCTTATGTACTAGGACTGCCGACATACTAAGGACTGCTTATTTAGCAAGGATCCTACTACTAAGGACTGCTTATGTACTAAGTACTGCTACATACTAAGGACTGCTTAAGAACTAAGGACTGCTTATGTACTAAGGACTGCTTATGTACTAAGGACTGCCTATATACTAAGGACTGCTTATGTACTAAGGACTGCCTATTTACTAAGGACTGCTTATGT
Source organism: Ericerus pela (assembly GCA_011428145.1). Lineage (NCBI taxonomy): Eukaryota > Metazoa > Arthropoda > Insecta > Hemiptera > Coccidae > Ericerus > Ericerus pela. The sequence continues at coordinate 82,530 of WOFM01001234.1, forward strand.
ACTAAGGACTGCTTACATACTAAGGACTGCCTACATACTAAGGACTGCCTATGTTACTAAGGACTGCCTACGTACTAAGGACTGCTTACGTAATAAGGACTGCCTAAGTATTAATGACTGCTTATGTACTAAGGACTACCAATATACTAAGGACTGCTTACATACTAAGGACTGCCTACATACTAAGGACTGCTTACTTACTAAGGGCTGCTCACGTACTAAGTACTGCCTATGTACTAAGACTGCTTGTGTACTAAGGACTGCTTAGGAACTATTGACTGCCTATGTACTAAGGACTGCTTAAGTACTAAGGACTGCCAAAGTAATAAGGACTGCTTATGTACTAAGGACTGCCGACATACTAAGACTGCTTACTTACTAAGGACTGCCTATGTACTGACTGCCTACATACTAAGGACTGCTTATGTACTAAGGACTGCTGACATACTAAGGAATGCTTACTACTAAGGACTGCTTATGTACTAAAGACTGCTGATATACTAAGGACTGCTTATTTACTAAGGACTGCTGAGATACTAAGGATTGCTTACTACTAAGGACTGCCTACGTTCTAAGGACTGCCTACTTACTAAGGACTGCTTACATAATAAGGACTGCTTAGGTACTAATGACTGCTTATGTACTAACAACTCTTATGTTCTAATGACGCTTACATTCTAGGACAGCTTAAGTACTAAGGACTGCTTACCTTACAAAGGACTGCTTACGTACTAAGGACTGCCTAAGTATTAATGACTGCTTATGTACTAAGGACTACCAACGTACTAAGTACTGCCTACATACTAAGGACTGCTTACTTACTAAGGGCTGCTTACGTACTAAGGACTGCCTACATACTAAAGACTGCTTATTACTAAGGACTGCTTAGGTACTAAGGACTGCCTATGTTACTAAGGACTGCTGAAGTAATAAGGACTGCCAAAGTACTAAGGACTGCCGACATACTAAGGACTGCTTACTTACTAAGGATGCCTACGTACTGACTGCCTTCAAATAAGGACTGCATATTACTAAGGACTGCTGAACATACTAAGGAATGCTTATGTACTAAGGACTGCTTATGTACTAAAGACTGATGATATACTAAGGACTGTTTACGTACTAAGGACTGCTTATGTTCTAAGGACTGCTTACATACTAAGGACTGCCTATGTACTAAGGACTGCTTATGTACTAAGGACTGCTTACATACTAAGGACTGCCTACATACTAAGGACTGCTTATGTACTAAGGATTGCTGACATACCAAGGAATGCTTACATACTAAGGACTGCTTAAGTAGTAAAGACTGTAGATATACTAAGGACTGTTTATGTACTAAGTACTGCTTACATTCTAAGGACTGCTTAAGTACTAAGGACTACCTACGTACTAAGAACTGCTTAGATACTAAGGACTGCTTAAGTACTAAGGACTGCCTACAAACTAAGGACTGCTTACGTACTAAGGACTACCAACATACTAAGGACTTCTTACATACTAAGGACTGCCTATGTACTAAGGACTGCCTATGTACTAAGGACTGCCTACGTACTAAGGACAGCCTACTTAGCAAGGACTGCCTACGTACTGAGGACTGCCTACGTACTAAGGACTGCTTATGTACTAAGGACTGCTTACGTACTAAGGACTGCCTACATTCTAAGGACTGCCTACATACTAAGGACTGCTTAAGTACTAATGACTGCTTATGTACTAACAACTGCTTATGTTCTAATGACTGTATACATTCTAAGGACAACCTAAGTACTAAGGACTGCTTACTTACAAAGGACTGCTTACGTACTAAGGACTGCTTAGGTACTAAGGACTGCCTATGTACTAAGGACTGCTGAAGTAATAAGGACTGCTAAAGTACTAAGGACTGCCGACATACTAAGGACTGCTTACTTACTAAGGAGTGCCTACGTACTGACTGCCTACATACTAAGGACTGCTTATGTACTTAGGACTGCTGACATACTAAGGAATGCTTATGTACTAAGGATTGCCTAAGTACTAAGGACTGCCTACAAACTAAGGACTGCTTACGTACTAAGGACTGCTTACATTCTAAGGACTGCTTAAGTACTAAGGACTACCTACGTACTAAGAACTGCTTAGATACTAAGGACTGCCTAAGTTACTAAGAACTGCCTACAAACTAAGGACTGCTTACGTACTAAGGACTACCAACGTACTAAGGACTGCTTACATACTAAGGACTGCCTATGTACTAAGGACTGCCTACGTACTAAGGACAGCCTACATAGCAAGGACTTCCTATGTACTAAGGACTGCCTACATACTAAGGACTGCCTACATACTAAGGACTGTCTACGTACTAAGGCCTGACTACGTACTAAGGACTGCTTAAGTACTAATGACTGCTTATGTACTAATGACTGCTTATGTATTAAGGACTGCTTATGTACTAAGGACTGCTTACGTACTAAGGACTGCCTACGTATTAATGACTGCTTATGTACTAACGACTACCAACGTACTAAGGACTGCTTACATACGTAGGACTTCTACATACTAGGACTGCTTACTTACTAAAGGCTGCTTACGTACTAAGGACTGCCTACATACCAAAGACTGCCTATTTACTAAGGACTGCTTAGGTACTAAGGACTGCCTTATGTACTAAGGACTGCTTAAGTACTAAGGACTGCCAAAGTACTAAGGACTGCTGACATACTAAGGACTGCATACGTACTAAGGACTGCCTACGTACTGACTGCCTACATACTAAGGACTGCTTATGTACTAAGGATTGCTGACATACCAAGGAATGCTTACATACTAAGGACTGCTTAAGTAGTAAAGACTGTAGATATACTAAGGACTGTTTATGTACTAAGGACTGCCTATGTTCTAAGGACTGCTTATGTACTAAGGACTGCTTAAGTACTAATGACTGCTTATGTACTAACAACTGCTTATGTTCTAATGACTGTATACATTCTAAGGACAGCTTAAGTACTAAGGACTGCTTACTTACAAAGGACTGCTTATGTACTAAGGACTGCCTAAGTATTAATGACTGCTTATGTACTAAGGACTACCAACGTACTAAGTACTGCCTACATACTAAGGACTGCTTACTTACTAAGGACTGCTTACTTACTAAGGACTGCCTACGTACTGACTGCCTACATACTAAGGACTGCTTATGTACTAAGGACTGCTGACATACTAAGGACTGCTTATGTACTAAAGAATGCTGATATACTAAGGACTGCTTATGTACTATGGACTGCTGAGATACTAAGGAATGCTTACGTACTAAGGACTGCCTAAGTATTAATGACTGCTTATGTACTAAGGACTACCAACGTACTAAGTACTGCCTACATACTAAGGACTGCTTACTTACTAAGGGCTGCTTACGTACTAAGGACTGCCTACGTACTAAAGACTGCTTATGTACTAAGGACTGCTTAGGTACTAAGGACTGCCTATGTACTAAGGACTGCTGAAGTAATAAGGACTGCTAAAGTACTAAGGACTGGCTGACATACTAAGGACTGCTTACTTACTAAGGAGTGCCTACGTACTGACTGCCTACATACTAAGGACTGCTTATGTACTAAGGACTTGCTGACATACTAAGGAATGCTTATGTACTAAGGACTGCTTATGTACTAAGACTGCTGATACACTAAGGACTGTTTACGTACTAAGGACTGCTTATGTTCTAAGGACTGCTTACATACTAAGGACTGCCTATGTACTAAGGACTGCTTATGTACTAAGGACTGCTTACATACTAAGGACTGCCTACATACTAAGGACTGCCTATGTACTAAGGATTGCTGACATACTAAGGAATGCTTACGTACTAAGGACTGCTTATGTACTAAGGATTGCTGACATACCAAGGAATGCTTACATACTAAGGACTGCTTAAGTAGTAAAGACTGTAGATATACTAAGGACTGTTTATGTACTAAGGACGGCCTACAAACTAAGGACTGCTTACGTACTAAGTACTGCTTATGTACTAAGGACTGCTTACTTACTAAGGGCTGCTTATGTACTAAGGACTGCCTACGTCCTAAAGGCTGCTTATGTACTAAGGACTGCCAATGTACTAAGGACTGCTTACGTACTAAGGACTGCCTACATACTAAGGACTTCCTATGTACTAAGGACTGCCAAAGTACTAAGGACTGCTTATGTACTAAGGACTGCCGACATACCAAGGAATGCTTACATACTAAGGACTGCTTAAGTAGTAAAGACTGTAGATATACTAAGGACTGTTTATGTACTAAGGACTGCCTATGTTCTAAGGACTGCTTATGTACTAAGGACTGCTTACGTACTAAGGACTGCTTACATAATAAGAACTGCCTACATACTAGGGACTGCTTATGTACTAAGGACTGATTATGAACTAAGAACTGCCTACGTACTAAGGACTGCCTATGTACTAAGGACTGCCTACATAGTAAGGACTGCCTAAGTACTAAGGAATGCCTACAAACTAAGGACAGCCTACGTACTAAGGACTGCCTAAGTACTAAGGACTGCCTACAAACTAAGGACTGCTTACGTACTAAGGACTGCTTACATTCTAAGGACTGCTTAAGTACTAAGGACTACCTACGTACTAAGAACTGCTTAGATACTAAGGACTGCTTAAGTACTAAGGACTGCCTACAAACTAAGGACTGCTTACGTACTAAGGACTTCTTACATACTAAGGACTGCCTATGTACTTAAGGACTGCCTACGTACTAAGGACAGCCTACATAGCAAGGACTGCCTACGTACTAAGGACTGCCTACATACTAAGGACTGCCTACATAGTAAGGACTGCCTACGTTTTAAGAACTGCCTACGTACTAAGGACTGACAATGTACTAAGAACTGCTTATGTACTAAGGACTGCTTACTTACTAACGGCTGCTTACGTACTAAGGACTGCCTACGTACTAAAGACAGCTTATGTACTAAGGACTGCTTACATACTAAGGACTGCTTATGTACTAAGGACTGCCTAAGTACTAAGGAGTGCCAAAATACTAAGGACTGCTTTGTACTAAGGACTTCCGACATACTAAGGACTGCTTATGTACTAAGGACTTAATATGTACTAAGAACTGCTTATGTACTAAGGACTGCTGACATAGAAAGGACTGCTTACATACTAAGGACTGCCTACAAACTAAAAACTTCCTACTCACTAGGACTGCTTATGTACTAAGGGACTGCCTACATATAAGGACTGCCTACATACTAAGGACTGCCCACGTACTAAGGACTGCTTAAGTACTAATGACTTGCTCATGTACTAATGACTGCTTATGTACTAAGGACTGCTTACGTACTAAGGACTGCCTACGTATTAATGACTGCTTAATGACTAAGGACTACCAACATACTAAGGACTGCTTACATACTAAGGACTGCCTACATACTAGGACTGCTTACTTACTAAGGGCTGCTTATGTACTAAGGACTGCCTAAGTACTAAAGACTGCTTATGTACTAAAGACTGCCAATGTACTAAGGACTGCTTACGTACTAAGGACTGCCTACATACAAAGGACTTCCTACATACTAAGGACTGCCAAAGTACTAGGACTGCTTATGTACTAAGGACTGCCGACATACTAAGGACTGCTTATTTAGCAAGGAATCCCTACTTACTAAGGACTGCTTATGTACTAAGTACTGCTTACATACTAAGGACTGCTTAAGAACTAAGGACTGCTTATGTACTAAGGACTGCTTATGTACTAAGGACTGCCTATATACTAAGGACTGCTTATGTACTAAGGACTGCCTATTTACTAAGGACGGCTTATGTACTAAGGACTGCTTACATACTAAGGACTGCCTACATACTAAGGACTGCCTATGTACTAAGGACTGCTACGTACTAAGGACTGCTTACGTAATAAGGACTGCCTAAGTATTAATGACTGCTTATGTACTAAGGACTACCAATATACTAAGGAATTGCTTACATACTATGACTGCCTACATACTAAGGACTGCTTACTTACGAAGGGCTGCTCACGTACTAAGTACTGCTATGTACTAAAGACTGCTTGTGTACTAAGGACTGCTTAGGAACTATTGACTGCCTATTTACTAAGGACTGCTAAGTACTAAGGACTGCCAAGTAATAAGGACTGCTTATGTACTAAGGACTTGCCGACATACTAAGGACTGCTTACTTACTAAGGACTGCCTATGTACTGACTGCCTACATACTAAGGACTGCTTATGTACTAAGGACTGCTGACATACTAAGGAATGCGTACGTACTAAGGACTGCTTATGTACTAAAGACTGCTGATATACTAAGGACTGCTTATTTACTAAGGACTGCTGAGATACTAAGGATTGCTTACGTACTAAGGACTGCCTACGTTCTAAGGACTGCCTACTTACTAAGGACTGTACATAATAAGGACTGCTTAGGTACTAATGACTGCTTATGTACTAACAACTGCTTATGTTCTAATGACTGCTTACATTCTAAGGACAGCTTAAGTACTAAGGACTGCTTACTTACAAAGGACTGCTTACGTACTAAGGACTGCCTAAGTATTAATGACTGCTTATGTACTAAGGACTACCAACGTACTAAGTACTGCCTACATACTAAGGACTGCTTTACTTACTAAGGGCTGCTTACGTACTAAGGACTGCCTACATACTAAAGACTGCTTATGTACTAAGGACTGCTTAGGTACTAAGGACTGCCTATGTACTAAGGACTGCTGAAGTAATAAGGACTGCCAAAGTACTAAGGACTTGCCGACATACTAAGGGACTGCTTACTTACTAAGGAATGCCTACGTACTGACTGCCTTCATCATAGGACTGCATATGTACTAAGGACTGCTGACATACTAAGGAATGCTTATGTACTAAGGACTGCTATGTACTAAAGACTGATGATATACTAAGGACTGTTTACGTACTAAGGACTGCTTATGTTCTAAGGACTGCTTACATACTAAGGACTGCCTATGTACTAAGGACTGCTTATGTACTAAGGACTGCTTACATACTAAGGACTGGCCTACATACTAAGGGACTGCTTATGTACTAAGGATTGCTGACATACCAAGGATGCTTACATACTAAGGGACTGCTTAAGTAGTAAAGACTGTAGATATACTAAGGACTGTTTATGTACTAAGTACTGCTTACATTCTAAGGACTGCTTAAGTACTAAGGACTACCTACGTACTAAGAACTGCTTAGATACTAAGGACTGCTTAAGTACTAAGGACTGCTACAAACTAAGGACTGCTTACGTACTAAGGACTACCAACATACTAAGGACTTCTTACATACTAAGGACTGCCTATGTACTAAGGACTGCCTATGTACTAAGGACTGCCTATGTACTAAGGACAGCCTACTTAGCAAGGACTGCCTACGTACTGAGGACTGCCTACGTACTAAGGACTGCTTATGTTACTAAGGACTGCTTACGTACTAAGGACTGCCTACATTCTAAGGACTGCCTACATACTAAGGACTGCTTAAGTACTAATGACTGCTTATGTACTAACAACTGCTTATGTTCTAATGGACTGTATACATTCTAAGGACAACCTAAGTACTAAGGACTGCTTACTTACAAAGGACTGCTTACGTACTAAGGACTGCTTAGGTACTAAGGACTGCCTATGTACTAAGGACTGCTGAAGTAATAAGGACTGCTAAAGTACTAAGGACTGCCGACATACTAAGGACTGCTTACTTACTAAGGAGTGCCTACGTACTGACTGCCTACATACTAAGGACTGCTTATGTACTTAGGACTGCTGACATACTAAGGAATGCTTATGTACTAAGGATTGCCTAAGTACTAAGGACTGCCTACAAACTAAGGACTGCTTACGTACTAAGGACTGCTTACATTCTAAGGACTGCCTTAAGTACTAAGGACTACTACGTACTAAGAACTGCTTAGATACTAAGGACTGCCTAAGTACAAGAACTGCCTACAAACTAAGGACTGCTTACGTACTAAGGACTACCAACGTACTAAGGACTGCTTACATACTAAGGACTGCCTATGTACTAAGGACTGCCTACGTACTAAGGACAGCCTACATAGCAAGGACTTCCTATGTACTAAGGACTGCCTACATACTAAGGACTGCCTACATACTAAGGACTGTCTACGTACTAAGGCCTGCCTACGTACTAAGGACTGCTTAAGTACTAATGACTGCTTATGTACTAATGACTGCTTATGTTAAGGACTGCTTATGTACTAAGGACTGCTTACGTACTAAGGACTGCCTACGTATTAATGACTGCTTATGTACTAACGACTACCAACGTACTAAGGACTGCTTACATACGTAGGACTTTCTACATACTAAGGACTGCTTACTTACTAAAGGCTGCTTACGTACTAAGGACTGCCTACATACCAAAGACTGCTATGTACTAAGGACTG
>WOFM01001235.1:0-265542 GCA_011428145.1 Ericerus pela
TTTAAGATAACATATTTTGTATAAATATTTATTTATATATTATAACATTGTAATTGGCTTGAGAACTGCTCGATGTATCAGAGGTTTGAGCTATCTAGTACGGTGCCAAAAAATGGTGTAACAAGGAAAAACTGATATTCTTCAATTAAGTACAAGTTTTGGATTTTTTCAAGATGCACCATATGTCTGATTAGAAGAATTATCAATAAAACATTTTCAACCAAAATGAAACTGAAATTTTTAATTTTTGAAACTTGTAGGTAACTTAAGCTTCAGTTCTCAGAGCAGAACATTTTTTATTGCACTAGAAAACTATTTATCTTAAGATTTAACGAATAGTAAAAAGTTTTTGCGATTCGTTGAACGTTCTTTTATTGAATTGTGTCATAAAAATGAAATATAATATTCTATCAAATCTCGTAAGTTGCATAACCCAACGCTGTGAAAAACCTCCACAATCGACTGCGATATATCATTAAAGCGTACCTAATGGATTACCTAGTTTCTATTCAGACCTAACAGAGAGAAATTTATGGAGTTGGAAAAAGCTGCTGTCTGGATGATTTCTGTTGATCCACCGTAGAGAGGCTATGGTAAGGTGTTTTGGCCGACTTCAAAAAATGAGATTATCAATTTCGATCGATAAACCTTTATTTCTTTGGTTTTTTTTATGTTTGTTCCAGCATAACTTCTCACTCTGGGCACCGATTTTAGTGAACATTTTTTCAATGTTGATAGTAGGTGATTCCATAAGGGTGCCATTAAATTTTATTTAGAATCGATGAGATAGTGTTTTAGTTATCATTAAGAAACTGTTAGTTTCATTTTATTTAATATCCCTGTTTTAATTACTCTTTAGTATTTCTTGTGAATGGAGAGTGGATTCAAAATAAAATTTTCTCAAGCTATCATCATGATCAGGACAACTCAAATGTTGGGTAAGAACATGATTATAACCATTATAGTTATGTGACATACCTACTCCCCCTTGTAGACCTAGTATGCTTTCATCCTTAAAAGAATATTTTCTGTATAAAATATACCGAAATTTAGTGATACCTACTCTTAGGAAGTATCATGTCTGTTACTGAGACATTCGAAGATCTTTATAGAAGGTACCTGTTTTTATTTTTCTATTGGAAAAATACGGTCTCCTTATAAGAATAAAGCGTGAAGACTTTCATTTTGAATCATAGGTACATGAAGAATAGTAAGGGCTTAATTTTCCTTTAAATTTGCTGCAAAATCCTGCAAACACCAGACATACTATAGAATTCAATTACTTATTTTGCAAATTTTGGTGATGAGAATAATATTGGCCTTGGTCTCGATCTTGCACTTTTTACTAGACCAAGACCAAGACTCGACTGAGCAAGATCACCAAGATCAAACATAACACCAAAAAAAAATATTGACCAACAGTGACACGTTCGTAGCTTTACTACTTTATTAATTTGCAATAATATTTAGTGCCAAATTTTCTTTTTCCATCGACACAAATGCTAGTTCAGTTTAAACATTAAATAATATTGGAAATCTTGTAAACATGACCGTGACTTAAGACAAAGAGTTGACAGTCCAATACCTACTTGAATTACCAGGGGCGGGTTTAACGGGTATTAACTTGGCAAAATTACACCTGGACCTTTCACCAAAACAGTTTTTTGGCTCTTCACAACCTCATAAAAAATTATTAAACCCTACATTCTATAATTTAAAATGAACCGTTTCGAGCATTTTGTACCTGGGCATTTTTCCTTAAATCCGCCACTTCTAATGACTTGACTGCCAGAATAAGACTAAGGCCAAGACCAAGACTAAGCATATATTGATGCTAGAGCAAGGTTAACACTTACGTCGTCTTGATTTTGATTATGCTTTTGCCTAACATCAATGCATCTCAACAACAAATTTCGGTAACGTTTTTGTCGTTTTTGTTGTTTTTGAAATAAAATTATTCTTTTGGAATATGTAACCAAGACCAACTGACACTAGTCGTCTTAGGCTCGTTACGAATTACAGAATTTCATCTCACAGCTGAGCTAATTTGCGAGAGAAATCTAAATAAGTTTGTGCCTTTAGTTTTAAAATTATAGGCCATTCGCACCGTTCAGAAAAGTAATTATTATTAGCTGCACCGTATAAAAGGAGTTGAAACACGAAAAATAAATTGTAACTTTTGTGAAATAACGTGTCGGTGGTGGTTGTTCGCATTTAAGGAGATGTAAGAAGGATAAAATATACTACAGACAAAAACGCGCTAGAAGAAGCTAATGTCTTGTTCGATACTACCGAATGGTAGAAGAAAAAAAGAGAGAACAGAAGAAAATATAGAATTGTATAAAAAAAAGAAGAAGAAGAAAAAGAAAAAAGAACAACGTCTCGAACACAAAGAAAGACGTAAGTAAAACTAGAGAGAAAAAAAAGAGGAAAAACCACCCTTCGTCGGTTTGTACGGTAAATCGTATAAATTTGGCGGCAGAATAAAGACGGAGTAAAATAATGGGGGTGGTATGGCTAAAGGAAGCAATAAAGGAGTTAAATATATTATTTTAAAAGTTGAACTTTTCAGATGCGCTCATTCTTCAAATGTTTTTTACCCTCGTCCCGCAGGGTACCATCGCGACATAGTCTAATGCCTCTTCTCCCGGGTACCATAAACCTATCCCTTAAGTACCACCAATATAAAGTTGCGCATTTATGATTGTAAAATTGAACATTTTTATACGTATTAGTCGATGGGCTGTGTGCTCGTTTACTCGTCGCCTTTTTCTTTTGTGCACACGTCTAGATAATATACTCTTTTATACACACGTGTTCTCTTTTGCTTACTCATAAGTACTTAATTTTCGAACGTCGAATATACCTTACTCGTATATACATATATCTGTTTGGACGAGATAAACTCGTGAAGGAAATGTAGAAGTGTTATAGCTAGAGCTAATGACATTAAATTTTGCCCTTTATGAAAAGGAAGAGAAGAGAAGACGATGACATAATTTTTCTGAAGGATGTAAACATATGAGATGTCCTGTGGCTGGAAATATGATTCAATTCGCTAAATAAATAGGTATACCGAGCCGCTTCACGTTGCATTCATCGTTGGGAAAATTTTATTCAGTTTATATTAATAATTTTTGAATGAAAATATATACGAAATCGATCGAAAATACATTTGGAGCTACCAATACACGGCGAAACGCAATCAATACCTACCGTATCCTGTATAGGTAATTAAAAATAAAAGCGAAAATTGTGTTTTGGAACATCTGGCCGCCTTGATTTTAAACCGTAGGTAACTATACTCAACAAGTTTTTATTGCAGTATTTAATTAAATTTTTTACTAATTACCTATTCTGCAGCTTATCATTGAAGTTCCTGAATTTAGTAAGTGGCCATAAAAATGTACGAAATTCAGTGCAAGTAAGTAATAGGGTAGATACATCAGTTTGCAACACTGTACCAGTTTGCCACAGTTTGAAGTTTAATGCTTAGAAATAAGAAGAAAAAATCTATTTATGAGTTGGAAGTACTTTTATCACAAATATTAAAGGATACTCTTTGATTCCCATCTATTTTCAATCATCTGTGGCATAGATGAAACCATAAATTAAAGAAAATTCCAACTTCTGTGAAATCTGCAAAAATTGATTTTTTTTTAAAAAGAAATCTGCACAATATGTGATGAATAATGCTTAGTTGTGGTATGCCAGGGGGGCCTAAAACGGACATCAGTACCTGTTGTCAGTTTCTATAATATTTCTTACAACCATTGACACAGCCAAGAACCTTGGGATAAAACACTTATACTGGATGGTGCCCACAGAATTACCACCACCCAACCCTAAATAACCTGCCAGGTATCCGTTGACTCAAATTTCAACCATGTCTGGGAATAAATTCTGATTTCCTTATACTTTGGCTATTTCCAAATCTACCAAAAAACTCACTTAAAATACCATTAAATCAGGAGCCACGGATTATACAAACTCAAAAACTACCTCGTTGCCAATTTAGAACAAATCAACACATCGTTAATATAAAAACACATATAATATTAAAATAAAAACCAGCGAACATATTCAACAACATATAAAAAGGATTATCATATAAGAAAGACTTGTATAGAAATATATGATGTGCATTTGCACAGAGTACAAAAATGAGAGTGAGAGATTAATAAAATAAATTTATTATAATTATTATTTAGAAATAAGATAGTCCGTGGAAATAGAGAGGGAAAAAAGAGTTGGTGTGGGAATATAGAAAAATTACTATTGGTTGAATTTATAATTCCGAGGCAGCAACCACGGAGGATGGGGAGAGGGGAGTCAAAAGATAGTCGTACCTATTTATTGCAGGTGGAACCGTGGCAGCATCTTCAAGGAGTGAAGGGAATGAAACCGAAGTAATGAGAGAGCAATGAATGGGTGAAAGATAAGAAAGATGAAAAAGTACACAAAGAAGTGAGTGATTAAAAAAAGAGTGAAAAAGGTGAAGTGATTGAACATGAAATGTATGAACAGAATAAAGATGCCAGTCCATGGAGATGTGTATTGAAATAAAGAGAATAATAATTTAATAGAAATTTGGGAAAAAAGGGACAGAAATATACATGTAGCCTAAGATTCTAGGCTACGAGAGAATTTAGAATATGTGAAATCTAAATCCATGGAAAAATAATTTTGAAGGAAGTTTTCCGAGAGTTTTATTATTATTAATTAATTTTGAATTTTTAAATAAGCCGCATGCGTTACAGTTAAATGAAAATAATTGCTATAGTATGAATATTTTAGTGTTGCAAGATGGTAAGTACTCTTCGATATTAATGAAAATCAGTGTTTTAGATTAATTTAGCTAAAATTGTTAGTATCATACACCTGTTGCAAAATGGTTTATTGAATGTCAACATTTCAAGTTTGCAAGAGATTGTTGCAATCTGGCGTAGTGGAGAAAAAATCATAGGTAGCCTACAGAAATATAACTATAGGGTAGAATCGTAAAGTAATTTTTAACAGAACTTATCCGCTAAAAATTTAATTGCAGTACATTTTGCTGTATCAAACACCCTGCTAATATATCAGAAATAATTTAGGTGAGAACATTTTCCAGTTCTTCGTAAAAATGGAGCCTTCTGCTGGTGAAGAGACTTATCATTTAAAAGTTAAATTTTCAATTTATATACGAAACTGGCCATGGGGCTACTGTAGAACTAGTTGTTCGCAAAAAAATCATTTCAGTTTTATCCATTAAAAAAGTAAAGAAGTTCAAAATTTTGAAGTACCTAGGTATGCGGGTACTGCTGGTTAAGCTATCTGCTCGAAACAATAAATTATCATCAAATTAAAAAAAAATTAATTAATTAAATTAAGTGGCAAGTTATACCCATACTTACTTGCTACTCTGGTACCGAGACACACTTTTTCAAAAATTTTCAATTTTTTAGGCCTCGATCTAGAAGACAAAAGAAACTAAATAGATTAGAAAATTCAACAAACCCTTGCAGTGAGTCATAAAGAGAATAACACTTCTCCTATCTACTTTTAGAAATAGCATATACTTAAGTATAAACGACCATACATTAAATATGAAGTCTTATTTTTGTCTTGACAGAAATATTGTCGTGACCAAATATTAAAAGTAGAGTCTTGGTTTCCTATCATACGAAAAATTTATATTTAACACCTTGAGTTGGAATAATATCAGATTTCATTTTCTATTTGTATTCGAAACATCAAAAGCCCAGGTAGCTGTGTAGGTACCTATGTCTCTGTCAAAGAGATTTCGAATTTAAGTATGACGTATCCGCTGCAACTACCCTACATAATGAATCCTAGTAAATGCGGAACTTTAAATGAACTCTTGCTCAAAGAAATGAGATGTCTTTGATATTTAGTGCAGCTTTTTCCGGACGCTGTATGTGCAACGATTCTAAGAAACATTTCAGAAAAGCACACTTACTTTTTGTCATTATCCTTTCGTTTGTTTACTTTTGCCCGGGCACAGTGCACGAAATATGTACCAACATCATAGGTAGGTAGGTACTTTGAATTGCGATGAAAATTATTTCCTCAGCAGAATCGAAAGCTTTTCTAAAAGGCTCGATATGGGTACTTTTTGTAATTTAACGATAGGTATATCATCTTCTAACATTTTCAAATAATTTTATTCTAAATTAGGTACCTTTCACTACACAGTGTTTCCCCTCCCCAGTTATTATAATGTTGAATTCTTATCAAGAAAAATAAAAATTGACTAGTTTTGTTCTCCCAAATGATTATTTGCGTCAAAATGTAATTGATTTTACTTATTCGAATCTGTGACTACATTTCATTGGCCTTATCAGTCTGACGAACTTTTCTTGAACCATTAGAAAATAAATTGTATTGATGGATAAGTAGGTATTATCTGGTGAGGTCTTCTCTCAAGTCCAAAAAAATAAATTAAAAATAGGCTGTTTCAAGTCTCCCCCATAGAATTGAGAAATGCATAAAAAATAATTTGCCCTCATTTCACAGGAATTTATTATAATCCAAAATTGAGTTTTAGACAAATATAGTAAATTAATTAACTGATATTTTAAAACAAAAACCTGCTCAGTATCATTATCGAGAATAAAATGTCTTGAGAAATGCATAGAAATACATTTAACCCTATTTGACTGACGCTTTTAGGGCTGGAATTTCACAAAATCCAGAAAACAGTTGAATGAGCTCTTTAAAGAAAAACTGGTTCGAATGTTCCATATCTTTAGAGTTTAAAAGACTTTTACATATACGTAAAACTAATTTTACTCTGTTTGATCACCTTGAGGATAGAATTTTTCAAAAACCATGAAAATAATTTTCAGACATTTAGTAGAACGACCTTTTAAAATAAAACTGATTTAATATCTTATCGGACCAAAAAGATATCGAGAAATGCGTGAAAATTTATTTGACCCTATTTGACCTCCTTAGGGGATGGAATTTTGCAAAATTCAAAAAAAAGTTATTAGAAAATTAGTTGAATGACCTTTTAAAATGAAAAGTGGTTCATTATCTTATCAGTTCTAAATAATATTTAAAAATATGTAAAAATACTTTTGATTTCAGTTTTTTAAGAATGGAATTTTGCGAAACGGAAAAAACAATTTTTAGACAATCAGTCAAATGATCTTTCAAATCAAAAAATGGTTCAATATCTTACAAGGTCTAAATGATATTGACAAATATTTCTGTATAAATTTAACCCCACTTGACCGTCATACAGGCGGAATTTTGCAAAATCCAGGAAACAATTTTTAGACAATTAGGACAATTAGTTAAATGACCTTTTAAAACAAAAACCACATTTGTGATGTACCTGCTTACGTTAAGACGTAATAATAGTACATTCCTTTAGTAAATTTTGTGGCACCGGTATTAGTTAATCACTTGTCTATCGTGAAATAAGATAGCTGTACGATGTGATGTAGATCCGACTGCTTTGTTTCTTTGGAGACACTAATGACTAATTTAAGATTTTACCCTAACGTGGTTAAATTTTGGTCGTAAATACTTCACAATGACACAGATACGCCATAAGAGAGCCACACAAAGGTGCCAAATTAATGTATGACACGGAAATGGAAGAATGATTGTTTTGTTAAACTTATAGATCACGTGACATGATAACTGGTTCAATGGTATTTCAAAAGGTTGTTAGATTCCTGTCACAAGTCTGTCACGTTGAGGTGACATGAAAAAAAATTATACTCCGAAGTCTGCATTACTAGTGAGTGACACATAATCTTGAGATACTATGTACGTCACATTTAGGCCACAATTTTTGTCTAGAATGTATATCATTGTCGAGTCCTTAGGCAACGTCTACATAGCCAACAACAAGCAGCAAAAACTAAATATTTTGATTTTTGAAGTTTGATATTGACAGTAAATTTTCACTGGTTTTATGCTGCTGTTATTGTTGCTTGCTGTTTGCTGGATGAGCGTATAGCTTTAGTTCCTCACTTGTTATTGGCCAGAATTACGAGTATGTCAGGCAATGATGATTTTTTCCAAACCACATTCGAGTAACATTGAGCAGATTGGGGTTCTATTGCCGAGGATACAAAGCAAGGAAGAAAAAAAAACCCCTTTGATGTAACAAACATAACACGTCTGGAGTATGGTATGGTGTTGGAAGAAGGAAAATTCGTGTTTCAACCTTCTCTGAGCAGAAACTTAGTCTGAAAATCATAAAAAAAAAAGAAAAAGTAATGAACGTGCACCAAATCAATATTAAAACGGAACCAAAGATAATTAGAAAACGCGTAAAAAGATTCAAAAAGTTGTCGTGCCATAAAAAGTCTGCGGCAAAGATTTTTACAAATACGAAAAAGTCGTCAATTCGTCTGGTAAACCGGAAAAATGTTTTTCGTTCACGGAAATATGAAAAAAGTGTGAAAAATATTTAACCGTCAGAAGAGATAATTAACAAGTTTTTCCTTCCTTCTTTCAGCGAAACGAGGTGAGTCGGAGAAACTGTAAATGGAAAAATAAAGTAAAATAAAAATGCATGAAAAAAAGTGGTGAAAAAAAAAATAAAGGATAAAGCAAAACGAATTGTTTGAGAAATGCTGAAAAAATGTTGAAAAAATATTTACATTTGGCCTTAATCAATTTTACCTGGCTAATATTTCTTTGAAATTTTGTTAGAAAGTTAATTTTTTCTGTAGAAAAGATACATTTAATAAAATTTTGTTTTTATTTTATTTTCTCTTCCATTATATCTGTCCTGGGTACAGTCCATAAGGGCCACTTTTCGAAAATGGCGAGCCTAATTGTGCCACTTTCTGTTTCAAATCAGGCTACAAAACCTGAACAGTTTCAAAAACGCCAAGTACATACGAAATACAATCATTGGCTGGGTTCGCAGATTTTTCTCTGTGGAAAAAGAAGAAGGAAAAAGAAGTCACCGATTTCATTTATGAACATTTTTCAAATAAGTACTGTAGTTAGTCAAATAAGATTTTTAAAAAAGTGATTTTGGGAAAATTGGCTATGTATGGTTAGAGGAACGAAGAGAGTATATTGATGATTTAAGACCAAAATAAAGAGTAGGTAGGGTAAGAAAAAAATATAATAAATTCTCTAAAAAGAAGTATATCCGCGATGACTGAGTTAGTGTCTCTGCACTAACAAGAATGGAGTAACTGAGATGAGTATTTGACAGCAGAAACAGGCAGCGAAGTTAATGTAAATTATATTAGTTTTTCATTCATTTCAGCGTTTTACTAAATAATATTCATTTCCCGTGTCATAATTCAGTGTTTTAATGGACAATCGTGTTTCGTTATTTGAGTTTTTTCGTGGATGTGGCTCTTATATCCATTTAAAAATGTGGCGCTTTCGGTACACAAAAATATACTGAGTGATTCTTGTGTACCTCTAGTTTGTCGCTGGCACTTTTTTTTTTCTGTGAAGTGAGGCTTTTGTCCAACACCATCTGTCCTTTAGCTTGAAAACTGAACGCATGGGGACTTGAAAATTTAAATGAGAAAAATAAGGAACTCCCATAGGTACTGTTAATCAAGATTCACAAAATCATTTTCTTTTGTGAAAGGTAAAGGTGATATATAGCTCGGGTAAGGGTGGAAAATCAGTGTTCTAGTCAAATTGACTGTTTTTTATTGTAGTACACATTTCTATTTGCACTATGTGGTAGAAACTGAAAGGTGAAGGTGGCCAACACAAATTTCAGTGCGAGTGTCAGTGCAAATTTTGGAACAAGAATAGAATGAAAAGTAGAAATTAAGGAACATTTTTTAGGGTGTGTGCGAATTTGATTGTATTCAACACATGCACCAAAAAATGATCTTCCTTGTTTTAGTGCCAAACAACGAATTATACAGTGTGATCAGCCGGCAAAAATAGGGTATGTGTACCACGTTAGATTCAGTCCGCTCCCTTATAAGCACTGAAGCTCACTTTTATTCTCACAGGTTGAACTTAAATTAAAATTTGAATTTGCCAAATATCAGCCTCAAATGTTAGTATGTTATATCGATAGCCTGGTAAGGATCTGCAAGATCAACCTATAACCGATATCAAATAAGTAAGTACCTATCAATTGAAATTGATTTTTCAATTTTCGTTGCTTTTTGTTTCAAAGTCACGTTGATTTACTCAGTGTGATAGCTACGCATCGTAGTATCTTCTGTGCTACATCATCATGTAGAGGAGAGGGGTCACTATTCATGGATGCAACAACTGCTCGCACTGCCACTGGCGGCCATAATAACTTATACTGGTAGGGATATTCTACAAATATTCAAGTAAAACTTGGTGCAAAGTCACATAACATTCATACATTTGTGGAATCGCCTTTTTGGTGTAGGTTGGTGTAAGTTGGTGTAGTCCTATCAATTAGAGCTATTGTGTTGTACTGAAATATAAGAAAGAAAAACATTTTCCATTCACCACAAAAACATAACAACCAAAATTATTTACAAAGGAAATCATACTGGCAAAATCCATTGGAATTAAAATAAAATGAAAAAGAATTTTGGTAAGTTGTGAAAATTTTTTTCAAAAAAGAAATTAACTAAAATGAGAAAAATTAGCTTTTTAATATTTCTCAAAGATCTAGGTCTAGAGACTGGAATTACTGAAGTCAGTGCTCTTTTTTTTTATTATGTAGGCTTTATACGTTAATTCTATCAAATTTTAAAGAACACTTTATAATTTGTGCTGACTTCAATAATTCTAGTCCCTATAGACTTAGATTTTGTTGGAGAAATTTTGAAAGAATTATTTTTTTCTTTTTAGCAAATTTTTTTAGTGTTTTTCATGTTTTATTCTATTATTTTGAAGTGGGTTCTATTTTTTGAAATAAAAATTTTATTTACCATAATCGTTTTTCATTTCATTTGAATTCCAATGGATTGTATTGGAAAAATTTTAGAAATATTATTTTTCTCTTTTCAAGCATTTTTATTTCTTTATTTTTTTGATGAAAAATTTTTTTAATGATATTTTGTTCCCAGCCTTAGTCGCAATATTACTTTAAAAAAACAGTTTTTTATTTATAGATAAATTGAAAACTACCTCATCCATTTGAAAAAAAATTGAATGTGGCCATCGTACGATCACCCTCTGTCATTTAAAAAAATATTATCAAAATCGGTCCCAGATTGAGAAGTTATGCTGGAACCTTCGACTATATAGTACTGGACCAGTAAAGAAATATGATTTCTGGTTAGACATTCCTACGCTAAATAGGCAACCAAAGCATACCTTTCGACATATTTTGCTTTGTGTTTACATATGCTATCATTGTGAATTTAAGAGATGTCTCTATCAGATGTATTCTAAATTGGTGAATTCAAGCAAAACGTCGAAAATATCCAGAAGGTATGCTATGTGTCTTAATGTTGAAAAGTACATTGGTCTTATGCAGCTTTTCTGATCCAGTGGAAGAAACATTAAAAAAAAAAAATTATATAGATACTACAGATTGATTTGATAACCTGTTTTTTTTTTGTTTTTTTTTAAGTAGGTAGGTTAAAAAACAAAGTGTATTTGGGAGGATCCGCTGATTATTATGGACAGAAGTCTTAATTATTAACCGAAAGAGGGGTTAATTTATTTTGCACATTTACGCTCTTTCAGATACCACAAAATTAATGTCTATGTTTGTTTTTCTGCAATGACAGTTCAACTTAGAAAATGTGTAAGCTAGTTCTTACTTCTCAAAAATCTTTCAATTGTCAACAGTATTATTAATAATTCAGACTTTTAATCACGCAAGTTATTTTATCATGTTGTGTCCCTACAGACCTACATCTATTAAACGTTGAAAATAAAATAACAATATGTACAAACTGATACCATAAGAGTTGTTCTGCTTGGTGTATTTTATTGTAATAAGATGGATATGTTTTCTGGGGGGTCAACTTTTTGTTTGCATGGACAAATTTTAATATGTTCATTCAGAATCTTCTGTTTGAATGCATTCTCTTCGTCTTGGGACAGCTGGTTGGTGAGCATACTGAAAATAAATGAAAAATTCACAGATTTCAAACTTTGTAAGAAGGAGAGGAGGGCATTGAATATGAATAAAAAAAAATTGTTCATTTTTTGTTTTTTTTTTTCATTTTTATGCTTGCTCCATAAACAATGAAAGAATGTTACCACCTCCACTTTATTTTTCATTTCCATTTTCTCCTTCCCCTTTTCTTACTGTCATTGTTTACCCCAGCTCTTACTCTTCACACATAAATCATTGGTAAAAATTAGGTGCCAAACACTTCTTCACAAACTGACTGATGAGCATTTTCAATGCTAAAAATGTATTATTTCACAACATAATTTTTCTTGCTTGCAGTTGATTTTTCTGGCAAATTTAAAAAATGAAAGTTGTGCCAAAATTTTCTGAAAGAGTCTGTAAAATAATGTAAATAACTTACGCTATTTTTATATAAGAATGGGTAAGCATACCTTCCTAGGTAGGTACCTAAATGAAGTAGGGTAGGTAAGTGAAATTTTATCCAAATATTAATTTAAGCATACAGTTTTATTTATTAAAACGAGTTGAAAATTTATTCAATTCTGTATAACAATTTATTATAGAACAATTTAAAACATATTATGATGTTAGTCAAATATTTGTTGGGAGGCGTTACTACCAGCTGCCATCTTTATATTCACTTAAATTCGAGCCGTGTACTTATTACATTTGGGACTATAATTCTTCTCCTATTTTAATAAAAAATTTTTTTCGTGATTTTTTGTTTGTAGCATTAGCGACAATATTACTCTAAAAATAACAGTTCAGTTTTTTAATTTAAAGATAAGTCCAAAACTACCTCATCGATTCTAAGAAAAATTTAATAGGAACACTATTCGATCAGCCGCGCCTCTATCATTTAAAAAAAAGTGTGCCAGGTTGAAAAGTTATGCTGGAACAAACATAAAAAAAACATATATATGGATCGAATTGATAACCTTATCCTTTTTTTGAAGTCGGTTAAAAATTGATCTTGCATTGAGAGCCAGGGTTGAGAGTAAGTTTTTTTTTTGTCTCATGACCCCAGGAATACTTCGCACTATTATTTGAAATTCATATTTACATATGTATGGTATCCGATAGTCTTGAAATTTAGTACTTTTTGGAATTACTTAGGAACGAACTCTATTGTTTTTGTTCCAGATCGCTCCAATGACTCGTCTATTACATCTTATTATGTTTCATTTTTTGGAATGAGTAATTTTTTACCAATAGTCACAAAATTTAGCGCAGACATTAAATATATTGTATTTCATATTTCTGAAAAAAATTTTTTTAAACATCTTAATGGTTTATGCATAGAAGTGGTTCGAGAAAATCTTAAATTATTTCTAAGAAAAGAATGTAAAATCCTGATGAATCGACGTAGCTGGTCGAAAGCAAGCTAGCATTTGTTTATTTTGCCAAGCAATCATTTAGTAACTTGTGTACGTGTTTTCTTACTTTGTAATACACTTCTTTCTTTCATTTCATTAGCTTTATTCTTTATGACAAAAAGTGCTGGTCTAAAAAGTTTTTTATGGGGCTCTTCTACTAATGTTCAAGTCATATGTGGTTTTCATTGATACCTACATGTAGTCGTGTGAGATAGAAATAGTCCCACTAAAAGTTTTTAGAACAGGCACTTTTTAGCTATAAAGAATACGCCTATTATGAATTTCCTTGATACTTCAGTAATATTTACCAACCATTCTTCCAAATAATTTTCATTTTTTCATTTTGTTTTGTTGTATTTAATTTCACCAAACTATATTAGATTCCAACGGTTTGCAAAAGACATTTTCAACCAACTTAAATGTTTTATTTTCTTAATGCGGAACTGGAGTAACCCACTCTTTTCACCTTCTTCCATAGACACCCCTCTACGGAACACAATTCTCTCTTTGTTTTTCTTGTTTCTCAGTTATTTTCATTATATTTACTTACCTTTCCCTTATGTCTCTTCTACAGAAGTTTGAAATCATCGGTCTTTCTCCATCTTCACTTTTTTACCTTTCTTCTTTCCCCACAAATACAATTCCTGTGGAATCACTTAGCTAATAAGATCATAGAGCACAATGTGCCTACTTAAAATAGCTTGTTTTCTATTACCCTCACTCTTTTATTTGAACGAGAAGTTATTTTTTCTTAACGTGTATTGCCTCAATTTTCTGCTGCTCATTCGTTCATCGATTTTACCTTGTCCGTGCAACTTTTCTTGAAAATGTTTGTTCACAGATGTGAATTTTATTTATTTCATTAATTTTGATCATATATTTTTATTACGATGCAATAGTTTTTTCCAAGGCAACAAGATAAATACGGAGGTGTTTTCTATGGCTTAGGCCAATGTTTATCTAACAAGGTGAGTTCTCCATGGAAAATAGCCAAGTCTGTGGTTTATGAATGTAATAAATAATTCATGCATGGTATAAATTCCAGTCCAATGGACACCTGAATGTCTACTCAGGTTGGGCAGTGGTAATTCTGTAACCACTGTTCGGTATAAGTGAATTTACCGAAGTTTGTGGTCTTATGAGTTTAGACTTGAGATACTGTCAGTAGGTATATTGTGGAGGAGTCGAATTCGCCTTCTCCCATTGGCATAATATCGCCTTATGTATTCCTAGAGTCGACATGTTCATCGTATGTAGAATGAAATGTTTTATGTTACGATTAACTTTATTGTTTCAACTAACATTGCTATAATATGTACTTTTCCTTACAACGTAGTATTGTGTATTTTAACAGGTAGGTATAACAAAAAAAAAACAAAAAAAAAACAGCATACTAGAAGATTCAGAGCTTAAGCAACAATGAGAAACGAACATTCTGGATCAGATATTAATTCGGCTGTAAGGATAAGAATCTTACTCGCCTTCAGGAGTAGAGTTTGGTTTGTATTCTAGAGGAACGTCGGATACATATTCTGGAAAAGAATTAGATGCAACAGGTTCTCGTGAAGAGCCAGATTTGAACCATAATAATATACTAAAAGTTACAAGTACGAATGCAAAAGCACCGAGAAAATACCACCAAAAGGAAAAAGGCGCAGATGCTGCACGAGAGACGACGTTCAATTCGTAATTTCTTATAGTATCATTCAAGTTTGTCTCCCGAACATTACCAGGAGGATTGTAATAACAAGCCACGACTACATACTTGATTGCATAAAAACCGCATCCGAGGTTTTTGGTAGATTTCCATACAATTTGGGTAAAATTGTCTGCACATGAAGATTTTCATTGATTTAAAAAATAATTATACAAGATTAAGGTATTGAGCAGGACAGAAGTTAGATGAAACATGTGAGAGAAATCAATTGTTTGAAAAGACCGAGAAAAAAGATAGAGAAGGTGCCAAAATTATGTATTCGGTGAGGGCGTGATAAATATACTAACGGTTGGTGGGTATAGAATCAGCGGCCTACTTGATACGATGGGTGAATGCTGATTCGGATTAAGTTATGTGTTATGTGTTATGTGTTATGTGTTATGTGTTATGTGTTATGTGTTATGTGACGCAACTAGAAGAGAAATAAGGAGTAGATACCTCCTATTTGGTTAACAGATATATTCGATAGAAAAGTTACCAATGAAAATTTATTTTTCAAAACTAACTATAAAATTTTTCTTTCTTTCTCACACCAGCCATTTAACAGGTGGAGACAAGAGGAACATGCTTTCATAAATCTCCTGAAAAATTAAGAATTTCAAAAAATACGGAAAAATAAGAGAAAAAGTTTTTTGCTTCCGCCACATGCAATGACAATGGGTAGGCATCGTCACTTAGGAATGTCCCCTTCCAAAATGAAACTCTGGATCTGTTGATGAGCGGGGTTGGCACATTGCCTTGTCTTAGAGTCAAAAATTTCTAGTGGACCAACTAAATTTCTTTGATAAGTATGGGGAAGGAATTATAATGTTCAACTATGATGTTTCAAGGACGCGAGATGGGTCCTCCTTCGAAATTTCCCTAAAAATGACAGATTGACCCTTCCTGAAAAAAAAGGTTATTTAATTTTTTTGTTAGTCCACCCCCAAAATTGTTCCTACGAGTGCATCTGTGATACTTCAGTTCACAAATACTTGTCCGTTTTTCATCCACAAGTCCCTCAAATGAGAATGTTGGCAACAAATTGTAGATCAAACTTGAATATTAAAGAGAAGCAACAATGTAGTTCATACAACAATACAAAATTCATTGAAACTTAATGAAAAGTTACTGTCAAGTATGGATGATTTCTCCTCGCCATATCTATGCTTTTTCTTCCAAAGAGGGAGCATTTCTTTATATCCGGTTATCTGATACCAAATATGATACATTTTCATGCAATAATCACTGAGAAATTATCAAGAAAAGATACGTTTATTTTTGGTTCATTTTCTATTCATTGAATTTAGTTAACATTAACAATAAAATCTTGCAAACTATTTCTCTCATTCTGTCTCATTTCACAGAGATGATTGCTGATTGTATTATAATACCAATGTCATACGCATTTTATTGTTCGATGACAAAATTGTTTATGTGTTGATGTATGTCAAACTTTCCAATGATGAAATATTCTAAATTCATCTTTAAACTAATTTCGTAGTTGACAATTGACATGTTAATTATTAAGTATGTTATAAAGAATAAAATCCATTAATTCATGAACTAGGTAGGTAACTAGCTATTTCATAGAATGTCCATTGTGATCAGTTAACGTGCACAATATTTGTCAGTTATATATTTTAATAAGTTATTTCATGAATTAACAAGCAGCTGATTGGTGAAATGTAAAATCCAGCCTGAAAATTAAAGATAAAAATATGATGTAGGTAATGACTGGTGTAAATTCAAATCTATAAGGCTATTCTTACATAACCAAAAGCAGCGGCAAACAACACTTTCTGGCGCAGAAAATGAGTTTCAGCGATTTCAACTGAAATAATTGTGATCAAAATATAAATAAGTTTAGGTTAAAAACGAATTTTTAAAGGATCAGTTTTTATTATTATTTATTTTTGGTTTTAGCTTCGTGCGAAATAAACATTATTTTGTTGCGGAAGGTTGGCTGTAGTATTGACATATTTTAAAGTCGCTGTAGTGAGTAGAATAAAAGCTTATAAAAATAGTCGTACTCTAACAGATAGCCCTTGTCTACATATTCTACAGCAAATTATAGCTTCTGACAGTATTTTGCTGGTGAGTTTCAACAGCACATACCTTTCTATTCACTGATTTGAAGTTTGCTGCGCTGCATTCTGCTAGTTTTGTGAGCATAGCCTTATACTGGTAAACATTGAAACTAGAAAAAAAAATTCAAATCGCCCTATTTGAATTATATTCGCGAAAACTGATAGAGGCCTATCCAAATCAACAGTCTCTGCACTTTTCATTTGGGATGACAGCAGCTCCACTCTGAGAATATGGACTAAAAAAAAAATAAGGTGGTTAAAAGGAAAGACGCTCGTTAAAGCGTAGGTAAAAATAGGTTCGATCTATTTATTTTTATTTTCTAAACTTTCTCTGTTCCTCTCAGAAACGTCTATGCTCAATTATTAAAAAGTTTATTAAAAGGTTGGTAGTAATTTATACACATAGGTACATAATATGTAGGTCAGTTTGGTTGGTATGATAAAAATTATCTCATTTTTGAAGAGAAAAATGATTGTCAAGAGTAACCTGTTGGTAGATAGGTTTTCAAAAAAAAATATATATATATATATTATTATGTAGATTTATTTAGTATATTTATACAGCTGATCTGTGCCAGGAGGTTTGGGTTCTAAATAGGCTATTTCTTCAATTATTTAGAAATAGTGTACAGTACACTGCATTTGTCTCAAAAAGTATGAATGACCTGACCCAAATTGTGTAGTGGATTTAGAAAAATTTTTATTCAGAAGACACAAGCCCATTTGAACCACATGCTCTTCTCATCAACAAACTAATTCTAATTGTTTTATTAACCAATTTTTAAGTTTTTCATCTTCATCGACCTAAAACCGACCAGATCTGTAAAGGTAGAAATGAGAACAAATTTCTAAAGAACTGGAAGCATACAAAAAACATTTTTGTTACCCCTGTCGATAAATTACATTTTTATACGCATCTTGACGATGTATAAAGCAGGCAATTTTAGAACACATTTAGGACCAAAGTATAAAGTCTTTACTTTATACATTGTCTTTGGCACATACGTCATTTTATACACTGTTCATACTTACTAATGCACCTAGCCTACATCGTCATTTTTTCTAAATTAAGTATATTCCTTTTTTTGAATTTTTTTTTTTTTCATAAAAGTTTCCTCTGACAAATAAATTGGTAGATAATCTAGCACGATGACAGTTTCCACTTATATGTTTACCAATTTCCAAAATATTTATTTATTACCAATTTTTTATTGTTTTTTCTATTTTTTTTTTTGTTTTTTAAGGGAAGGGGTGTTGCAAAAAATAGTGTGTATACACGTGTATATAATAGGTGACTGATACTTGTGTGATCTGTATCACTGTGCTGTGAAAATCAAACACGCATCAAAATCGCCTACTTTATACACTTGTATCAAAAATAACTATTAGTGTTATATTTTTTTGCCATTCTCATACCAAAAATAGAGAGAGTTCTATTGCATGAGTCTTCCATGAAGATTTTTGAATTTTCAATATTGCCAAATGTTTAGCTAACTTCCTTAAGATTTATACCATCATTTTGACTGGACATAATCAATAATCATATTATTCACGTAGTTTATAACAGTGATGTTATAACAAAACAGTTTCGTTTTGTTTCTGTTTCGTTATAATAATGCCATCACAAACAACATCATAATTATAACGTTACTAGAGAGTACCCAATGGTGCTACACAGCAATACTTCGTAGATCTACGTAAACCATAACTTATTATGCGTAAATAATTTTTTTTATTTCTGTGTTCAGACCTTTCAAACAAGATGACATACTATAAGTTCATTGCAGCAAGTAGTGAAATTCAAAAAAGTGGCCAATGATAATATCATACCCGTGAATTTCAAACAATCCCATAGAGAAACAAAAAATTTGCCTGAAATACAGCTGTAGTTTTATAGACTCAGTTCTATCGATTAATTGTGAATTAGCAGGCTTGTAAGCAGTTATTCATAAATATATTACTTGTTTGATGAGATTTTTAACGTTAATTTTTGCCCTCGAATTATAGTGGTGTTAGTGCTATCGATAATTTACGATAATTATGGATAATGGCCAATATCGAAAAGTATCGATAAGAAAACCGATATCGATCAGGTTATCCGTATTATTATTTTTTTAATCCAAACGTACATTTTCTGTAGCTGAGTACGCCAAAATTAAAAGAAGAAGCAGTTTGTCATGAGACTAGCTTTATAATTTTTTCTTTTTAAAAGAAAATTTTAAAGAAAAACCATTAATATCGATAAATATCGATAATAGCGGGCCAAAAAATATTGGTAAATATCATTAAGAAAAATTCTGACTTTTTAACATCTCTACTTGAAATTCCTGAATATACTCCATTGAATGCCTGAATATACTCCATCGCTTGTCTCATACCTATACCTATTAGAGAAAATTTGTTGAGAAATTCTCTACTTTACTTATGGTGATAACTGTAAATGGTAAAATTTTTTTGCATATTCCTACCCAAACTTTTGTTACAAGATTTCAATGATTTTTTCTTATGATTTAGTAAATTTGAAAAAACCACTATCGATTTTTTCAATTTTTCATTTTGATTTCCCTAATCACTTCCATCTTTACTTCTAACCCGGCCAATGTTAGTCAAATGTATTCATACCTACAGGTTTTGGAAATTTAGGTAGGTAAAACCCAGGATAGTCTTCTCCTTCGTCGTACCATTTTTTGACTGGATCATCTTCGGGCAAACTCGAGTTCAATAAAATCCTCAGATCAGATTTTGGACTCATCCAAGTACTATAACGCACATTGCTTTGTAGAGGTATATCACAATCGGCTCTTCCTCCAGATATATTCATAGCACATTCACTGCCAAAATTACTCAACTGTTTGAAATAAGAAAAAAACAAATTTGGAAACACATTTCAATTTCAGTATGCAACAAGCTGATTAAGACGTACTTACCTACCTATTTCAAAACAAAGCCCACTAATCCTTTTACATTCTCAAAAGATGTTTCGTGAAATTTTTTTATAAAGTCATTGATAGGTTTGGAATGTTTGTGATTAAATCATCAACCTACTTACCTATTTGACTTTTCTTCCGTAGAGCACGTTCAAAATGAAGTGACTCTTAACAATGTTTCAGCCAAATTGAAACTGAGGTAGCTGTAGATTACTTTTTGGCACTAGCTACCTACTTTTGATGAAGAAATAAGGTAGAAAATCTTAGATATCAATTCAATTCTTTAACTCAAATTAACAGTTTAATACTACTTAAATAGGTACGGTAGATAACGTTTCTTTCAGTTCGAATGAAAATATAATTATCAGGTTTCACAACAATAAAAAAAGAGAAAAAAAATTAAAACTATATTTCTTTACTACGGGAATGAAAAACAAAATTATCCACTGACCTAAGTAAGTAAAATTTAATTCTAAGAAAAGCCTTGCTCATACTTGGCTCCTATTCGACTAACGGTTTTTAAATTACCACCTAGCTGTTCAAAGTCAACTTATATTAAGTAATGATTGGCGAATTGACATGTGAGATATTCTTGTGAGATTCTTGTGGGACTATCCTCCAAGTTAAAGGTGATTTTAAACAGCTTTAATGGCGTAGTGACTGATACTGTTAATGGAATAGAACACCAAGTACCTAGCTGGCAAATAGTTTGAAAACTTGCCAAGTGTGAACAATGCTTTAAGAATGAGGAGATGGCAGATTTTCAAGGAAATCCAAGCAGAGCGGATCGGGCACAAAACAAGCATCTACTTGGACAAAAATGAAGCTAATGAAAGCTTGTTGTTAATGAGTGACTTTGTTTACTTCGTTATTTTAGTAAATTTTTCAGCAGAGAGGGAAACATCTTGTTGAGCCAAGTATTTTAATACCGAATTGGAAACATGATAAGGTAGGTATTACTAATTTATTACCATAATAAATTTGTAGCGGTTTTAACTATTTTGTCTAGGTTAAGAAGAACTGATACACGCGCAGGCTACTCGGCTTATCTGTTTTATGTACATACTTAGACTTGCACGCATTTTAATTATACTCTGTACTGACTGATACACACTCTCTGCCATGTATTTTAGTTGCGTTTTGTCCGTTCACTCAAAACATTCTCGTCGATTTGTTCTCGTCTTTTTCTTGGCCAACAAGCCTACAAAGTGGCGACCGTGACGGTTAGAGTGAAGTGAAAAAAAAAGAAAAAAAAAAAAAAAAAAAAAAAAAATTACTAAAAATTGCTAAAATTTTCCTTTTTGGAAATATCAAAAAGTGCGATATGGAAAGTGCTAGCCATAGTGCGTCTAATAATATTGGCAGTGTCGCGAATACGGCTGACAATAATAGCAAAAAGTTCGAATTACCAGCTTATACACCGGGTAACCCCGATCTTTGGTTTCTTACGTGTGAAATAATATTCGACGACTACAACATCAACACAGAAAAAAAACGATTTTCGGCTATACTGCAACGACTCGGCATTGAACAAATTAGTACCCTCGAGAGCATCATCCGACAAAAACCTGACAACCCGTACACTCAAGCCAAAACCAGACTCATCGCGGCTGACGGAAAATCAGAAGAAGAAAAACTAAATCAACTCCTACGAGGCGCCGACATACCAGCAGGTACCAAACCGTGTATAATACTACAAAAGTTACGAGCCCTTGTTGGAGCTGACCCAGATGCCGACCGACTTGTCCGGCCTATCTGGTTACAAAAGCTCCCAATACGTACGCAGGAAGTGCTGTCCGCTAATAGCCGAGACCCACTCGATAGTATATGCAAAACAGCCGATCGACTGCACGAGCTCGCCGAACGTAATAGCGGACACATACACGCCGTCGACGCACCCATTTCACGCCCATCGACTACCGACGACTGCTTAACCGCTGTACTCCGGCTACTGACATCGGAAATATCCGCGCTACGAGCCGACCGCCGCGAATATCGCGACTCGCGGCCGCGGGAACGCAGTCGTGAGCGTAGCCGTGACCGTACGCACTCACGCTACCCGTCCAGAAGCCGTGGAAGGTCACAGACGCCGGGACGAGATTTGACACCAGAAATGATTGATGGACAATGTTGGTACCATCACACCTTCGGTGATCGCGCACGCAACTGCGCACCAGGGTGTAAGCGTGCAGGTTCGGGAAACGAGAAATGAAGGTGGAATGTGCGGCAATCCAACCTTCTTACCAAATCAAAACGCCGCGTCTATTCCTACGTATTACCGATTTTGAGATGCCTATCCTTGTTGATACCGGATCTGACGTTTCTGTTCTACCCCCTACGAAAGGAGAGGGTAGGAGTACTGCCATCGACTACAACCTGTTTGCTGTAAATGGCAGCCGCATCGAAACGTATGGTACTCGTGACGTCATAGTCGACCTTGGGCTACAAAAGAAGTTCCGCTGGAATTTTATCGTAGCTGCAGTTAAACAACCAATCCTGGGGGCTGATTTTTTGAACCATTTCAACCTGTTACCCGACTTGAAGAATCGACGACTCATAGACGCTTCAACATTATGCAGCACGCCGGGAGCCGTCCAAACAACTGCGCAACCATCCATTTCATCGATCAACAAAACAGCTAGCGCCGACCCTCGATTACTACGATTGCTACTAAAATACAACGCTATCACTCGACCACCACAGTACCACACCAAGGTGGAACATGACGTCATTTGCTACATCGAGACGACTGGCTCACCGACGTACGATAAACCTCGGCGACTGCGCCCCGATGTCGAACAGGAAATCAAAGCTGAGTACCGAAAACAGACGGAGATCGGTTTGGTACGTGTCTCACGATCGCAATGGGCTGCAGGGTTAATTTTAAAACGCGAAAAAGGTAAGCTACGACTTATTGGTGATTATAGAAAATTAAACGCGCAAACCATACCCGATCGTTACCCCATACCTGTAATATACGACGCTATCGGCCTCTTACAAAATAAAACTGTATTTTCGAAAATTGATCTAGTAAGAGCTTTTCATAATATACCCGTATACGACGCACATATAGAAAAAACAGCGGTAATCTCTCCTGCCGGGTTGTTCGAAAATCCTCGGATGCCATTTGGCCTACGCAATGCCCCTGCCACCTTCCAAAGATTTATGAACGCCATCCTATCCGACCTTCCATATTGTACTGTCTATATAGACGACATATTAATATTTTCTAATAATATCGATGAACATTTCCAGCATTTAGATGCCATTTTTCAACGACTTGAAAAGAATGGCCTATCTATAAATTTTAACAAATGTAGTTTCTCTGTTTCTGAATTAGATTTTTTAGGATATCATATAACACAAAAAGGGTTTAAACCAACTGACGCTCGAGTACAATTTCTCAAAGAAATGCAACCACCGAAAACTATCGCCGCACTGAGAAGCATTTTAGGCATCTTAAATTTTTACAGGCAATTTACGAAAAATGCTGCGCACTCTATGGCTCCATTACAAGACCTACTCAAGGGACACCCGCATAAAAACGATCGCACCGAAATAAAGTGGACGACTGAACTGATAAATTGTTTCGAAAAGGCGCGCAAATGTTTCATTGATTTTACACTGCTACATTACCAACGAACGGGCGCCAAACTGATTCTAACGTGTGACGCATCTATGACGGCTGTGGGAGCCGTTCTCGAGCAAGTTACCAATGCGGGAATACGGGAACCATTGGGGTTCTATTCTAAGAAGCTAGACGAACGCCAAATGAACTGGCCTGCGTATGATCTCGAACTGTATGCGATCTATGCTGCAGTGGAACATTTTGAGCAACTCGTAAGCGGCAGAGATTTAACTATAGTCACAGATCACCGACCACTCACGTTTCTTTTCACTACCAAGAGAAGAAATAAATTGGAGCGCCGCTCTCGTTTTACCGAATATATTGCGCAGTTCTCGACCAAAATAGTACATGTAGCGGGCAGTACAAACGTTGTGGCGGATGCATTGAGCCGCCCGGAGGAGGCGGGTGCCGCGGTAGTCGGGTTGATCGACGCACCGGTCTCACTGCGCCACATCGCAGAAGAACAAAAAAATGATGCAGAAATAGTCGAATGGAGAACGAACGGTTACCGCGATCAAAGCCTAAAAGAAGTAAAAGTTGGAAAAAAGCTGACCCTGCTATGCTCCGTTTTTAAGGGCATTGAACGACCTATCGTGCCGACAGCGCTCCGATATTGTATATATAAACAAGTCCATGAAGTGGCACATAATGGATTGAAAGCGACATTACGATTAATACGATCGAAGTATTATTGGCCTAAAATGACCACTGATATTCGAAAGTGGCATAAAGGGTGTCCTACGTGTCAGAAAGTGAAAGTACATCGACATACCATACCACCGATAGGAAATTTCCCACCGAGCGAACGATTTGAACATATACATGTCGACCTCGTGGGGCCTATGAGGCCGTCGAATGGATACACGTACTTGTGTACATTCATCGATAGGGCGTCTAGATGGATTGAAGCTGTGCCATTAAGAACTGTCACCGCCGAAAAGGTAGCCGAAGCCTTTTATACTCAGTGGATCGCCAGGTATGGTACGCCACTGAGAATTACATCGGATCGGGGACCGCAGTTTCGTTCTGATCTGTTTGCGGAACTCACGCGGTTGTTGGGTGCACAACACATACAGACCACTGCATACCACCCACAAGCAAACGGGCTTGTCGAAAGACTCCATCGACGACTAAAAGAACTACTCATGTGCTACTCGCAAAACTGGTATTGCTATTTGCCCTCGATATTGCTGGGCCTTCGTGCTGCACCTAGAGACGAAAGTGGGGTGTCGTGCGCAGAAGTAGTCTTTGGACAAGGACTACGACTACCTGGCGAGCTACACCAATCGGCGGAGATAGGAGAGGACTCTACAAAGTTCGTGAAGCACCTGCGGGCCATTCTGCGTGAATTACAGCCAGTCCCTGCCAACAACAGACGAAAGGAAAAACCGTTCATACATCGTGACCTGGAAACGTGTAAAAGAGTCTACGTACGTGTCGACAGAGTGCGGTCATCGTTAGAGCCACCATACCAAGGTCCCTATACGGTGCTAAAACGTAACAAGCAGTTCTACGAACTCGAAATAGAGGGAAAAAAGGATTCGGTATCTATCGGGCGACTAAAACCGGCGTACGAGCTACAAATAGATGGTGGAGATAAACCGTTGTCGATCGTGGAACAGCAGCGGAAATCAATCTTAAAAATAAATGGTAATACCCCTCTAATGGTAAAAGAGGGTCAAACTACTAATAATACTATACATAATTCTAAACTCATATATATTAACGATGAAAATCATTTTCAGCAATTCCCAGAGATTCGTAATAACGAACCTATTCTCCCTAATCAAATTAACGAACCACTTGCACTCCCCCCCGACCCTCCTATTCTGGTAGCACAGGGCGACATTGCTCAAAATCAAATACGACAATCTGGTAGAGAGAGACGACCGCCTGTCAGATTCACTGATTTTATTACGTGAAATTATTTTTTATTTCCTTCATATTACGCTTTATTTTATGTACTATTTACCTCGTCATTCTAGTCTTTATGTTATATGTTGTGCTTTACAGAAACGTTCATTTTGTTATACGAATCGAGTATCGCGGACCAATTTCAATTTCGACTTATTAGAATTGTATTTTCTTATTCTCATACTCTTCAATATTTTATTTACTCGTGAATCTTATTATATGTATACTTTTACCTTATTACGCTCCGCTCTTAGGGGGGGGGGACATTTGTAGCGGTTTTAACTATTTTGTCTAGGTTAAGAAGAACTGATACACGCGCAGGCTACTCGGCTTATCTGTTTTATGTACATACTTAGACTTGCACGCATTTTAATTATACTCTGTACTGACTGATACACACTCTCTGCCATGTATTTTAGTTGCGTTTTGTCCGTTCACTCAAAACATTCTCGTCGATTTGTTCTCGTCTTTTTCTTGGCCAACAAGCCTACAAATTGATAAGCCAGTCAAATTAAATGTTTTATCACAATAAAATCAGGAAAAAGGTTTTTCTTTAAAATCCTTCAATTCGAAGTGCCCTCATGAATATATAAGAAATCCCACAAAATCTGATTGTGTTTTCAACTCTAAAAGTCCACTTTTGTGTCTCAGTACGTTTTAAATGATTTACTTTTATCCTAAAACAAGCCATGAAGCACCACTTTGCGGGGCTTTGGCTTATGCCGACCAAAAACTTTTGCTAGCACGGATTTGGTAATACTGTTTACTTCAATTTGGTGGAAACAACAAAAAATTTTGATAGTTGGCGCATCTGCACTTAATTTTGCAAAATATTAAAGGGGAACTTTAAATCAACAAATTTCTGGCCTTTATGTTTATCATAATGAATACCTAAATAAAATTTTTGCGAACAAACATTGTATTAAATAATATTTTTTACAAAAAAGTTAGGTATGTACTGACATTTTTTTTTGTAAATGCCATAGAAAGCGCATAAAATTATTCCCAAGTTAGTACATATCACCTCTGAAGGTGTACCCACCATTCTGGATGAAGCTGAGTCTCCCTTATACATACCGTAGGGCGTAGCGGGTAGCGCATGCGCACAGCTACAATTACAACCTTATTATGTGTGAGCCTAACTCAGTATTAAATTTAGACTACATGTGGTGTACGTATAGCCTGTGAACCAAAAAGTTTGTTTACCCTACATAATGTACAGACCAACCACACAACCTACTAGCAAGTGTACGAATACACCCGTCACCACTGGTAGGAAGATGCCACACATACTATACCGTTATACCCTGTCAAATTGATAGTCTTACAATATAATAATATCCGAGGCATAATTATTTAAATAGAAAATATGAGTGTAAATTTATTTGCAACACTCTAACTTCAGAATCAGTTGAAATTATAAGCTGAAATTTTCTTTGGATACTTGTACTGTAACCATTGGCGCCTATAAGAATATAAATTTAGGGAGTGAAATAAACATAATTATGTACCTATTTCGTATAAGTACAGGACATAAATATATACTTGCGACAATCTCTTTTTTTATATTTATCTACAGCAGGACGCATGGGGTAAGGTGGTAAAGGGTCAGACAGGACGGAGAAAAAAACATTTTTAGACCCTCCCCCTTATAACGGAGCTATCTACGTCCTTGTATTATACCTTAAAAGGTTTTGAGTTATCTTGAAAGTCTTTGGGAGTAATAATTTCCACGTATTGAAATATTAAAAATTGCTTTTCATACAGTAGATACACTTACTTTGCATTGAAAATAAAATATAAGTAGGTACGTACGTAATAATACAACTGGAGTGGCTCTGCTTGATGTATTTTTCTGTATTCATTATGTTCATTCAGAATCTTTTGTCTGGCTGCATTCTCTTCTTCTAGCGACAGCCGGTTGGTGAGCGCACTGAAAATGAACAAAAAGTTTCATTATTTCATGACGGGAGTTTTATTTCGTTCGTTGAAATTCTTCTTCGTGATTTTAAATACGAAATTTACGCAGAAATTTCTGAATGGTTTAATAAAATCGATACCAAATGAATTCTGCGTAGCTAAGGTAGGTAGGTAATTGATTTGCTAACTAACCTTGATGTTTGAATTGAATTTAATACATAAAGTGAAATGTAAAGGCGCATCGAGAAATCAGTCCGTACAGTAATGTACGTAATTGATAATAATGGTGCGGATAAGTACTTATGGAGGTATCTGAAATATGGAAGGTAAATGAAATTCTACCCAAATATTAATTTAAGCCTACAGTTTTATTTATTAAAACGAGTAAAAAATTTACTAAATGCTGTACCTATTAAAAATTCCGAACAATTCAAAACATATACATATTGTTATTAGCCAAATATTTGTTAGGATGCGAATTATTACCATCTGCAGCCACCATTAGAATTACCAAATAATTTGCGCAGTAAACGAATTGATTCATTTTTAATGAAAATTTTATTGTGTGTGAAGGTGATCATGAGCTCATATTGTACTTTTTTCCGGTCATTATGTTTATAAATGCCTCGTAGGTTTTTTTGCATTGTTCTATTGGACTTTTACAAGATACGTATTAAGCTTCTTTTACACCGAACGAACGTACGCTGTTCGTTCTATCTTTTCGTAGGTTACCTACAGAAGGTTCGTTGATGTTCACTCGGGTAGCGAATTTTGTTTGTTCTCATTGGTTCGTTTAATGGGCGTTTACACAAAACGAGTGAAGGATGGTTTAAATTCGTTGATTTACACCCATATTCACGAACGTCAGTTTAACCTTCCTCTACTTAAACTTCACTTTAAAACGACCTCATACACAATTTTGTATTGAACAATGTGGTAACATCGAATTTTAATATTCTTATAATATGACAAACACTGAGAAATCTCAAAAGTGAATACAATGTTATCCCATTCTCAAATACAAAATTGTGTGAGAAATCATTTTAAAGTGAGGTTTAAGTAATGGTAGGTTAATGTGACGTCTGTGAATACGAATGTTCTCTACCTAAAAAGTTTACTAAAGGGAAACACTGAGCTTTGGTTTATACTGTTTTTCTTGATTTATTCTCTAACACCCGTATTCTGGAACGATACTTAAGTATTGATTAGCTACTTAAGTAATATTTTATCTGTGACTCCCACGTATAAGTATAGCATCAACCTGGTTGAACGAGTAGGGGCAAGGGTTGAAAGTTGACACAAAAAACACACTTTTCCCTATAAAATGATCAATTATTATTTTTTTTCAAATTTTTTTCATAGTTTAAAAGAGTGAACATTGGTGCGTTATTCAGCAAGAAAACCATTTCCCTAGGGGGTTTTTATTAAACATTATGGTTGTTTATTTGAAGACATATTTTTGTGTCAACTTACAACCTTGGTATTGTAAATTGACACAGATGGTATTATAAGTTGACACAAGAGATGAGGGTGTGAGTTGACATAGAAATAATATAAAAGTAGTCAGTAAAAATATGTTTTGTATTCAAAACCACTTAGCCTAAACAGCATGTCTAAGATTAAAAAATTCAAAAATTCAGAATTCAAAAATATAAAAATAAAAAAAAACAGATAAGTAGGTAGTATGTAAACAAATCAATATAAATTTGGAATTTCCCTTTTAAAATTGAAAGTGAAAATTTGATTCTGACGTGCTATTGTTCCACTTCTTTTCATAGGTTGTACACAGCAAATTAGGTCACTTTCTGGTCTAGACACAAAACAAATATAAGTAAAGTAGCCTACAGAACTAAAGCTGAATCAGATTCAGAATATAGAACATAAAGGTAATAAATCAACCAAAAAATGTAAATATTCACCTTCCCAAAGTCTAATGATTCAAATCATGAATTCGTGCTGCTGATCTGATGCTGTATCTATTCTTCAACACTAAATCTACCGTTGTATTCATTTTTTCAGCTGAGTACAACCCATTTTGTGTTTTCCAAACACGGCCACGTTGTTTCTTCATCTGAAATTATAAATATTTGTTGAAATTTTTTTGTGTCAACTTACAACACCAATTTTGTGTCATTTTACATGACTTTTTTTTTCTATAATGAACAATATTAGCAAAAATTCCTTTGATTTTCACCTGTATTATATGTAGTTGTGTTTGTCATGAATAGCACTTCAAATTAATACCAATTTCACTTACCATTCATTGAAAAAGTTGTACAAATTTTCAATTTTTCTTCTCAGAAAAATAACTTTGACATTCCAAAAACACTTTTCGGGATTTCTGATAAGAGAAATATTCCTGAATAGCTAGGCTGTGTCAACTTACAATACTTGCCCCTACTTAAGTCTTACTTAACATTAAGAAACATTCTAGAATATAGATGTAAATGTTAAAATTTCCCAACTTTACAGAATATAGATTAGAGATGGGAGAAAAGAGATGTGACTTTAAACGCTGCTTAAAAAAAACATTTGCTGTTCGCTTATTAGTTTGGTGTAAACACAGCTTTACAATAATTGCACAGGTACTTTTACCATTGAACTGGTAGTGTATGGGATTTATTTTACATTTGAAAATAATTTAGGTAATTTTACCTTTCCTTTTTTTTTCTCTTTTTGTTTTAACTGCTTGTTCAATATGGAAAAGTGCTACACTTGATTTTTGACGAATATAGGTATTCGATTTTCCAGATTAGAACTGAAAAAAAATTTTTTTCCTCTCAAAAATATGTCACTTTCAACTTTTAATGAAAAAAAAAAAAAAAAAAAAAAAAAGTTAAAAAACTTTGGAGCAGCAATATCAAACTAGAAAACACCGTGTACCAATTTTCATCTACAATTAAAAAACAAAAGCCTTCAGTACCTGCCTCGGTGGACTGCAACATTTAACGTTGTACACATTTTCATTGCTGCCAAATGCGGCAGCAGCTCTGTTAGAAAAAGTAGGTTTTCAAAAACTTTAAAATAAGTCATTAAAAAGTTTTTAATAGATCACAATAAGATTGCGATGATTGTATTAAATTTTGTAATTGTTGACATAAAACTATAGAATTAAAAACAATCATCTCTTTTAAAATACGAACAAAAATAATTTGTTTGGAAATAACTTCCAACCGATCCGCAGCAGAATTGCTAATATATATATTGCAGTAAATTATAGTTGATATTTTCTGCAAATTTCTTAGTTATCGGTTCAAAATTATGCATTTTATAGCCAAAATAATATCTAAAATAGCTACACAGTAAATACCATCGGCCGATCTATGCCAAAATCAGTAACATGTTAGAATGGGTCATAATAAATATTTGTTCCAAATTACATTCCTGTTACACTAAAATTAGGCATCTTCTCTCCTTCACACCAAAATTCAAACCAAGATTTGCATCAAGATTTGTGCTGGCTGGCTTCTTGTTTTTGTTTTTACCCCATAGTGAAAATAAAAATGGGTTCCACGTTAAAAAAAAAAAAAAAATGTAATTTAAATTAATGCAATGCAGAAAAGACACTTGCAAGTTGCAACCCTAGCACCTTAAATATGAAAAATATACTTCAAGCAACAGAGGTGTCTCTCTTTTCTTAAGAATTTTTTTTTGTTTCATATTTTTCACGGAAACCACTGAATCAATCACCAAACTTCTCTCAGACTAGTTCTGACATAAAACTGCATTTCATAAAAATTTCAGCCCAACATTTTTAATAGTTTCATCAAAATCCTGAAAAAACCAATCTCAGAAATTTTTTATATTCTGGTTTTCTGGAAAAGTAGGGGAGACTGGGGCACTATGGAACCATTTTTTCCTTTCTGTCTTTGGTGCAAGATAGAATTTAGTTAGATATTTGAGACCAATAAATTTGAAAAGAACGAGCTTTCATCTACAAAATAAAACCAAAAGAAATAATTAAAATTTGATAGTTTGTTTCTAATTCTATCTGAAAGAAGGTAACTTTTTTTTTTTCATGGTACACCACCCCTGTATTCTATGGAACTGAATGTGTTGTATCATGGTATATGTTAAATCCCATAGGAAAATTTTTTTTTTAATTCAAAAAATTAAATTTATTTTATCTAATACAATATGAAGTGCAATACATCTAAAAATAATTATATGTATATCAAAGATGAAATCTGCTATTTGAATTGTAATAATATTATACTCGTAATTATTATCAGGAAAATTGATTGTTTTTCAGTTGTGACACTTTCCTCGTGAATTTTTTAATTTCAGACAACTTCTACAGTATGCTAACTTCCTCAAGATCCAATTTTTCAGGTTTTTAGGCAGTATTATTTTGGAATTTATTTGCCAAACATTATATTTAATCTAAGTGATTTTAAGTGGTGGTAACTCTGTATATCTTATGTATTAACTGCTGACTATTAAATTTTTTTGAAACACATTCGAAAATTTGAAACGTTCAATTTTTCTCCCATTGGTCACACCTTTTGTGAGTTAACAAATTAGTACTTTTCGTGTAATTTTGATAAATATTGATATACTTAACTGTTGAACAACAAACTGGATGTTTATAGTAGATAAATGAATTGTTACCAGGTGTATGATACAAAATGCTAAGAGACCATCTTGTCCAAAAATTAAAAGAAATTTAGTTTCGTCTATGGTATTTGTGTTCCATGGCACCCCGTGTCCCCTACTCATTAACAAGTTCGACATAATTATTATGTAGAATGCGCATCATCTGTATCAGTGTATATAGATGATGTAGTGTATGTATGCAATGCAATTTAGTAAGATTGCGGTAATGGTCCGCGACCTATTTGTTGACTAATGGGCTGAGCCCATAAAGGAAGGGAAAGGATAAAGTCCCAACATCATGAAATTTGATACACTTATTCGGATCAAGACAAGGATGAACCTCATTGTTTTTGGCCCAAATCAGTCAGATGGTGCATCCTTTACATCCTATTATGATGTATTTTTGGAGCTTAAATAGTTCTAAAATAGGTAATTTTTATACAATAATTCCAGTCCCTAGACTTATAGATCTTGCTGGAGAAATTTTAAAAGAATTATTTTTCACTTTTTAACGCATTTTTTATTTTATTTTATTTTTTTGAAGTTGAGGTTCTATTTTTTGAAAAACATTATTTTCTTCACAGAAAACTTCTTAAAAACGATACGTTTCAGGATAAAAAAAAATGTTTTCTCATTTCATAAACTTTTTTTTATAACTCCATTCCTACCCAGAAAAAACTTGCTTTACCATTGCATTTTTTTTTTTTTTTAGTAGAAATGATAGCCCATCGATTCGATCGTCCCACGTTCGCGTAACTATAAATCTTGCAAAACTTTCGTGAGTGAAACCGATAGATTATATTCGAAATTACGAAGAACACGCAAAATTATCGAAACTTCTACATCTTACACTCATCCGAAGAGATCGCGTGAGGACTTTCCAGTCGCATAAATCCAGTTTCCTTGGCCACTGTTCGTGTGTCTGTATTAATTACTCCGGCTCTAATGCAAAAAATCGCCAAACGAATTGTAATCAACTAACGGAAGGACTTTGTCACGTGCCAAATAAAAGCATCAAGCTCGGTGAGAATATTTTTTATTTTTAGGACACAATGGTCCCACTTATCGTGTTGTTTTTCGTAGAACGTGAAATTGCTAAAAATGGTGAATGTACCACCAACAATATAATTGTATATCGAGGCTTACGTGCGATAAATAAAATTTTTATTCGACAGCCTCGTACATGAGTTTTTTTTTTTTTTTTTTTTGTAGAAATGATGACGTGAATGCGAATTTTTAAAGTTAAAGAAATAAATGTCGACGAATTCCAGCGATAACCGTAATCTGTAATAATAAAATCTTTATTTATTCGCGAGCATTTTATTTATCGTTCTGCATAACATTATTCGCTCGCGAAGGATACAAAGAAATTGCGCCAGAGTATCCCATCCACCACCACCACCACTACAACCACCACCAGCACCACCGACACCATCATTATTAATCGTTTGGAATTCGTCCAATATCTACAATTTTCTGTTGAAAATTTCTTTTCGACGTCCTGTAAAAGAGCAGAAATTTCTGTGAAAATCGCGTACGAATAAAGTACCAGTTCACCGAGAAAAGAAGGTGGCCAGAAAAAGGTGAATCATCGCGAAGCGAATGGAAAACCGGCAAAATTACGTCGACAATGGGCTGGAAAATATAAAAAAGACCAGTAAGATTGAATTTCGGCATTGAATTGAAAAGGTTTCCAAAAAATGGTTTCACATTTTGGTTATTTTGATGACTATCTCTATTATTCGGCTCATTGTTAGTGCTAACCCCGCACTAATCTACCAAAATGCGGTTTGGAAAAAAATCACACATTTTTGTGTCATAATGTTACACAGCTGTGCCCAGTCGGTAAAGAGAAAATATAATCGTCATAATTTATGTCATTATCGCACGTTTTCCGTAATTAAATACACGTTATTCGATTTTGTCCCAAAATGGTGTCCTCTCAACGTCGTTACTGAAACGTCTTTACAACGTACTCTGTTTCCCTTGATTGAAGAATGTCTGCAGTAGTAGCCCAAAGTGGCTTCCACTATCGATACTCAGGTGGCACGTGTGTGAAGCATTAATGACGTATTCATTTGTGTGCCGTGCTTGAAGTGAAAGTGTCGTATTTATGGCAGACA
Source organism: Ericerus pela (assembly GCA_011428145.1). Lineage (NCBI taxonomy): Eukaryota > Metazoa > Arthropoda > Insecta > Hemiptera > Coccidae > Ericerus > Ericerus pela. The sequence continues at coordinate 34,302 of WOFM01001235.1, forward strand.
TGGATCACAAATATGTGTCCCAATTATACTCCATCGGGTCATTGTAAGCACATTTGTCATTATTTGGCCGTTGTGAGACCTTAACGTGTTAGCCTTGTTTCGTGGAACAAAGGTACCATATTCATGGGTCATATTGTGCATGGTTGTTTGTCATCTCAGACCGATGGTCAATATTTTCCGGGTCTTCGAACATTGGGTCATTTACTGGTATGGGTAGTCAGTTCGTTTTAAAATCCACTCACATTAGAAGCATTGGTGGCTAATAATCAGTCGATGGCAGTGTCATATCCACCTTAACAGCCACTATACCAGCGAGTACCTACATTAGTACATTTATATGTACTCGCCTTCCTGAATTCGCTCTACACTATGGTGTAGGTGTTTGATTGTCTGCATGAGTGTACACAGACGATGGCTATCCTGTTTAATGTGTAATGCACTGTAATGTGAGTCCTGGACCATGTCCATTCCTTTGTCTGTTAGCGTAGAGCCAGGCCCTTGAAGGAAGGAATCAGGAAAGACGTCCTTTCGTTATGTTGCTCAAATTATTTCTTTGTGTCATCTTCATGACACAACTCTGACACATTAGGTGTCACATTTTCAGTCCAGAAATACCATCAAAAAGATGCTTGTGTCAAATTTTAAATCCACATATGATACATTAACGTCACATTTGACATTTGTGGCATCCACTCGACGACTCGACTCGTGGAAAATTAGTATTATTGTATATCTCATTGTATTTCAAACACTAGTAACACTGGCTTTTGTGCCACAATATACCGTCATCACATAGTTATGCCCTTTTTGTGACTTTACAATGACGCATCTGTGACAGTCATGTGACATTTTGTACCGTAATTGTGGCGTAAGTATATGATATGTAGGTGACAAAAAAATGATGCAATCGCTGGAGCATAATTGTATTTTACCCGACAATCATGTGAAATTTCAGCGAACTAATTAGCTTATTGTTTAGTCTGTATGTCTCACCTTCGTGACAGAATATAAGTTGACCCACAAGTGTGGCATAAAGTGGCTCTTCCATTAAGACATAGTTATGATTGACACGCTACTAAATAATTGTCGTTCAACTTTAAATGACTTACATGTATGGCCAAAAACACTCCCTTTATATTTGCATCATATCACAACTTTATCTATTCGTACAATTTTATGGTGGCCAAGCCAACACCTAAGACTGGTGTCACATGAGATTCACAAAAGAGACATCTTCCGTTGTAAATGCGTTCAGACTGGGTAATGATTGATTCTCACCGATCATCGCAAGGTTTTGTTAATTTTATAAAACCACTGTCAGCTTCGGTGCCGAAAGGAAAAGCTTGTCAATTCTCCAACAGCGCCTATTTATGATCGAAAATTTCCATATTATGATGAATTTTTTCTGGCCTAATCTTCACTTCGCCTCTGCTTTACACCTCAGGAATGTCTGAATTTGGGTGAACCAAAATTTTCAATCTTACTTTTCTTGAAAATATCAATATTTCTCAACTCAGTTTGTCTTTCAGACAGTTTATAAGATCTTCATCGTTCGTATTATCATGAAACTAATCATTGCATTTCAATGTTTTATTTTTGTGAGGCTACATGTAATGGACCTGATCTGTTGATTACCTTCTGGTGAGAATATCTTTTTCACGACAAGGTATTCTACAAAAATTATGAAAGCTATAATTTACACGTTTTATCAATATTTAATAGGCACTTCTAAATGTCAATAGATATGTGAATCTCATTCATTATTAGACACATAAAGCTATATTATTGCAATTTTTGACAAATTGATTTTAGTAAATTTTTTCAGGTTTCGAGCACATATTTGAGAAATTGATGCCATTAAAATAAACCTTATGTTAACCCAGTCAAACATTTTTATCTCAATTTTTTGAGTTTCTTACCTCCTAAATATTTTTTTGAAGTTGTTAAAAAAATACCTTTCAATATTTTAGTCAAATAACATGAAGGTAGGTGCCTACTGCAAGGAACTTTAAAAATCCAGAGTTTTAAGTTCATTAAAATCATTTGGCAGTTGACATACTGGTACAATTGTTTGTAAGTACACGCTCTTACTCATACTTGATGGAATGTTCTATGGTTTACCAACCAGGGTGACAACATGCCACAACAAAATAAACCCAGTTGGCTGCACACTTATTACAAAATGTCACACTCAAATAACCCAAGGTTCCCAAAATGTTCTTATAACACCAAGTCCCAAAACACAAGTTGGATGACAAACATCAGGCAAGGGTTAAAAAGCCTGATGTGCTCAGATAGCCAGTCCAAGTTAAGGTTCATGATAACCCGTAGAACTTGAAAATTTTTGCATAAAAACAGGATACCAAAAACAGCTGTGTTGAATTTTAAAACCCCCACCAAAGAAAACTCACCACTAGGTGGGCCACGTGGTCTCCTCCGCTATTTTCCCACATATAGAAACAAAATTGCAACAATATGAAAATAATAAAACATAAGGATAACTGTGGAATACCTTGTCGTGAGAGATATTCACACTGGAAGGTTTTCAACAGTATTTGCGTGTTCTGCCACTTCATACAATTAAGTATGGGAGAGCCAAATCCACGGCAAACACTGGCAATTTTTGAGCTGGTTCTGAGAGTTTATATACAGAATTTGGCATACGCACACAGACACACATGCATACGTACATGTACGTAATTATGTCATGCGTTACGTCGTTTCTTGCCTCTGTTGAGGTGATAAGAATGACGCAGCACATTTGGTACCAGGCCGTGACATCACCGAGATTATTATCTGGTAATTGATCTCGGCCCGTGCAATGTATCTTACCTGTACTTACGTACAGGTACAAACATACAAACGCACCAGTGTAAATTCTTTTAACGTCATAAAGATGATTATTGCCAGCCTTTGGGCGGCAACTGTCATTGAGGGGTGCAAGCCCCTATTACCTCATACGAGTATTGTCCCCACAATAACATACCTTGACCTTTATTAGGAAAAATAAAGATACAAACCAAAAAAATCTTTCATGTTCAGAAGGCCATATTTGTGAATGGGAATGAACAAATAGGCATTGCAGTGTAAAATGACAAAGATAAAAATGAGGCAATTTATCGAACAAACAATTAGATAAGGCCATGCCAGTATAGAAGTTGGACAAGCAGTGATCAGCCAGATCACAGAAGAAAGAAGACAAGCTACTATTGTCTGAGATAAGGCAGAAACATGTTAAAAATTTCCATCTTTTAATTACATGTATGCAACTAAAAGAGAGAAATTTTTATTAAGGTGACGAGACCTGGTTACCTGTCAAGATTAGAGAAAACTCCAATCGTGACAGTAAAATCCACAAAATTACTTGGAATACCTCAGTTCTTTAGATTTTGTACACGCGTAGTTTAATTATTATTAAATTAAAAAAAAATAATATAGGTACCTATTGATTTGAACGAGAAAGTAATGCGAAATGGCGAATATCATGACGTTAATGTAGCCTTAATTCAATATGTCGTGTATAATGCAGGATATCAACAATGATAAGCTACAAAATTACAGCTGCCACAACCACATGCAAATATAAAAAGTTTTTAATGAATCGAGTATATAGGAAACATACCTACGTTATAACGCAGACCTGTATTCATGAACTACTGGCTCGTTTATTTTTGGTAAAATAGTTTTTTTTTTTTTTTTTTTTTTTAAATTACGTTTTATGTTTGGCTCTAGGACAAAATTGCTATTAAGTTACTATGCAACACGCGGTGTCTGAACAAAGTTTTTAAAAATATAATTTTCATGTAAATTTTCAAGAGTTTCTTTAAACTTGATTCAAAAATTGAAAAAAAAAAAAAAAGAAAAAATAAAGATTTTTCGTCTTTTTCTCTTCAAACTAACGATTATTTTTCCAAAGAAGTTACAAACTTAGGAAAAATATTTTCAATAAATTACCGAGCTCACTTTTTTTCCGCCAAAAACCAACCAAAAGTACTAAAATGTAGGTACGATCAGATTCGCAACGTAAATGTTTATAAAGTTATTATGTTCATAATATTTTTTTCTAGTATGCGACCAAGAGCTCATTTTCTCTCAAGAAAGTAACATTTGATTTTTATTGTTTACGATGTTCCATTTAGCTCTTTCATTAGAATAGTGGCTCTTTCTTTCTAAATTCTGATAATTTCTTTACTTTTTTTATTTATCTTAATTCTTATTTATTTCTCAAATAGATATCTGTAGGGTTAACATCCAACAGATTGTTATAGAACATTGTTCCATTACGAGTTGTTCGAATTACAAAGCTCTAGGAGCAAACCCCTGGAAGTTCACGAGTGCATGAAAGCACGAAGCACTCGTTTGTGTGAATGGTACACATCCACGCACATACGTACGTAGGTACATTATTAAGAAAGCTCAGCTTTTGTTATGTAACGTCATAACGTGTATACAATCTGTTCACTACCCAAAACGTGCGCACAAAATCTCGCGCACACTTCAGGTAAGCAAGAAAATAGACTTTGCTGTTGCCGGGCCAACTAGCATGACCTTTTTGAATATAAAAGGCGATATATGGTGATTGTAAATTTACTTGCATTCAGACATCCTTCTTATGAAGTCTACTCTCAAATCTTCGCCTGTACTATGCGAGTGAACACACTGTTAGCTTTCTGGTGTTTCATCTCCCCTAACAGGTAGAACTTATACTATCCTTCAGTGTTCACGTATACCAATTCTTTTTTTTTTCTTCATTTTTCTTTGAAAATTTTTTCGCAGACCATCTTGACCAAATTATTAAATTTCAATATTTTTATCCGTCTTTAAGTGAAATTCTTACACTGGTGTAAATAGATTTTTTTGGTGGCCTTTTTCAGGGCCAAGAAAGTTATTTGTAATGCGAAAGGCAGAATGGAGTGCGATAAAACTTTTCTTTGACTTATGTGGATAATTTATAATCATTTATAATCAATATAGTTTCAATGTTTCTTGCCGATTTTTTTCGCGGAGGGAGCAGTGAGGAAGCCAAGTTTTTTTTAGGTCTTGGCTCTCTCAGGTCCACTTGTTACTTCACCACCAAATCCTCGCAATCCAAAATGATGGTTTTTATATTTCAAGTCTACATTCTCCACGCATACTGCAAAATCATACCCAATCATTTCTCTCTAAAATACCCATTCAATATTCTGAAACATACCTAATAAATCTTATTTTTTTATCGCAACTGAAGTTCAACAATGGGTTAACGTTTCTCTTCAACAATGTGGTTGGTGCTTAGTTGGTGCCTATCATCTCTATCAAAATATGGTATATTTCGTTAGTGAAAGGCCGACGATAGGATCTTAAGACTGTTAAATAGGTGCTTAAATGAATAAAACTCAGGGATTCTAACAAAACCTGAATTTGAAAAAAAAAAGTAGGCTAAACAAACTTTATAAATTTTTAAGTAACTGAAATCTATGGGCACAATCATCCAATTCTAAAGAAACTGGGCTTCGACAATGTGAAATGAAACTTTTCAACTAATTAATATAATTATTCGATCAATAGAAAGTAGTTGATTAGGCCTGTAGAAAAGAAATTTTGATATACTATTTTTTATTTATTTTTTCTTACATATAGTATTAATCTATATAGGTACTAGAAATATTTTTTTAAATTATAACATAATTTCTATTAAGAATGCAGTCAATAAAACTCACTTTTCTTGTGTTGAAAAATTTGCAAAAATGCCATGAATTTTTATTTTATCAACATATCTTTAAAGGCATTGCTTTAATAATTTTCAAGTTTAATTTTTTTTTTACATATAATCATTCAATGTTGTTGGTAGCAGGTCAAAATTCTTATGATCTATATCTCAAAAGGAGTACATAGGTGATACGTTTAATTTAGCCATCCGAAAATAGTACAAGTCCATAACGAAAACAGAGAATAATATAATAGTAAGTACTATTAGAATGTAAGCCTTAGACCAAGATTTCCATGGTTTCTGGGTGTCTTTGTTTTGCTTTTGCTCGTCACTATTCCTCGAATACCTACCCATTCGGTTTACTTTGCTCGTGATTTTAAGGAAAATATATTTTGATAACCAAGCAGCGTTTACTTCACCGTAAATTAAATAAGTCATCCGGTTTGTTTTAGAAAATTCAGCCCAACGAACGAGGCTTCTTGACGCCGCAGTTGAAAATTAATTATCTTGAAAACCGTTTCGAACATAAAAATCCAATAATAAATTGGAGAAAATTACGAATAAGTGGAATCGACTTGCGAAGAAAGAAAAGAAGAAAAAAAAAAAAAAAAAGAAAAGAAAAAGGAACGAAATAGGGAAGTGAAAATTGAGAAGGGCTTACTATACTTATGTACTCGCTGTAAACTAATCTTTACAGCAGGATGTTGTCTTCGACAATTTCTTCCTCATTATTTCCCAAGTCACAATTCGCGACTACACTGCAGGAGTGGATACAACCGAACATCATCGTTCAAATTTCATTTCTTTTAAAAATCTTTACGTTTTCCTCATAACTCCGTACAACGAGTGGGAAAGATGAGTGAGAAAAAAAAAACGCACGCAAAACGAATAATGGAACGGAGTTTAGAAAAACAAAAAAAAAACAAAAACAAAAAAAAACCAAAAAAAAAAAATGCAAAAACAGTTATTGTCACCAAACCGAGCGTACAAGTAAAAGGCGTTGCATACTTTCGCGCCTTAAAATTGAATCAAGTTGCGAAAAATTTTTGTGATTTCCGATTGCGATAACGTTTTACGATGGCGTGCGAATTCTTTCGAAAGTCTAACACTTCTGTAGGGTACACTGTCTGAAGCGGTATCACAAATAAAATAGATCAACGAATAATTTTGTGTTTTTTTTTTTTTTTTCTTCGATCGTTTATTTCGAATTATCATTTCACCCTTTCGTCTCATTTCAAAAACGATGAAGTTTTGCCATTTTTCTTCGGGGAACGCAGCATCGTCTCGCATATTCGACGTACAACTTCTTCCTTAAAAATGGATACTCTGCTCGTATAATCGTGGAGTCATTGTGGTTGTTTCTTTTCCACGACTGTTCGAATAACACAAAAACACACACAAAAAAAAACAAACAAAAAAAAACAACACAAACGAAACACAAAAAAACAAATCGAGTGAAAATTGACAATAAGTACGACGAAAGGGCTTATATACAGTTGCGAAGAAGATTTCGAGGGGCAAAGCACTCGTGTAAGTGTTGAGAAATCGTATCTTCTATGTCGTCAATTATTGGTAGGTATTGAATGCACGTCTGTTGAGATTTTCTCTCTTCGTTTGGCGATGTACTTTGACTATATACATACTGGACTGCTAATACTGATAAAAAACTGTGTTCAAAACAAACAGGCGTATCCCTGTTCAAAATGTTAGTTCATTATCAAATTTATTAATACTTATTGTCTTTTCCTTTGACTAGGTCTCTTCTTACCACAATTATTGCTTTTAATTACGAATTAAATCAGTAATGTTGTAGTTTTATAAAACTCAGAAGTTCAAAAATTTCAGTTAAATCAATTTAAAATTTGATTTATTGATGCATAAAAATAATATTTTTTGTTGCTGTATGACGAATGTTTTTATCTACTTGCGAAATATTCTTACAAATATGTCTAATTCTAATTTTTACATAGAAATTTGTAATTAATTCGGTTAAATGCGGATCAGGTAGCTCTATGTTTTTAAACAGCAAACCAGTAAACTAACATTTTGAATGGGGATACGGGTGTCTGACTCAGCTTCACCGGTTGTTCATTAGACTCTGTGTTATTCTTATCAGTATTAGCAGTCCAGTATGTATATAGTCAAAGGCGATGTAAGTGTGAACCATGAAAGGTTACCGACAAAATAAGAACAAATATGATCAAATGATATAAAATATAGAGCATTTGCAGTTGGAAGATATAGATAGTGTCCGGAGGATTTTTTTCAAGGTCTCGAGTGAATATTGCTATTTAACTCGAGAATTTAATAGTTTAAACATGAATTAGGGAAAATTTAGCGAATATTTAGTGAAAAAAACATTTCAAAATAGTTGAATTGTTCATCAGAAGATAAAATAGATTTCTGCATAAATAAGAAAATGTTCCCTAATTTTGCAGTGGACTGTATACAAAATTCGCATTTTAATACAAAAGTAACAATTAGATATAAAAGTCACTTTTTAGTACAAATTAGCTTTTTGATATAAAAGTAACTATTTCATATAAAATTCACATTTTAGTACCAAAGTCACTTTTTGATACAAAAGTAACTACTTGATAAAGAATTCACTTTTTGATAAAATAGTAATTATTTGATACAGAAGTCAATTTTTAGTACAAATTAGCTTTTTGATACAAAAGTAACTATTTGATATAAAAGTCACTTTTTGATACAAAAGTCATTTTTCAGTACAAATTACTTTTTTGGTATATGGAAACTCTACTCGTATGAGGTAAAGGGGCTTGCACTACTTGACTACAATTGTTGCCGAAATGCTGGCATATTATTTGTCTGTATGAGAACAAATAAACACATGTACCTTTGTATGTTCTGACCTGTACGTACATATAGTTAAGATACAATATTCGGGCAGTGATGAATAGCCTGATAAAGATCTCGATGATGTTATGGCCCAGTACCAAATACACTGCGTCATTTCTTATCGCTATACAAAATAGTAAAAGACATAATTGGATAACATAAATTCATATGTATATGTACATATGTATGTCTGTGTGCCTATGCCAACTTCCCTATACAAACTCACAAAACTGGCCTCTAAATCGCCATTGTTTGCCTAGGATTTGGCTCTCTCATACATTTATGTATGATGTGGCAGAACACACAAAGCTATTGATTACCTTCTTGTTTGAATACTTCTTCAAGACAAGGTATTCCACATTATAAAAAAGAAATTATTTGATACAAAAGTCACTTTTTGATATAAAAGTAGGTAATTGTTCTTCAGACAAATGTAAAACGAAAAATGGGTGGAGAAAAACAAGTCCCTTTGTTTCTCGAGGTATGTTTTTTTCGTATTTACGACGCGATGATTGATGTGTGTCTGTTCTTCATTGCATGAAGCAGCAGTTTTGTATTTAATGCACGGTGGGCTGAGATATCACGAAACGCTTTTTTTTTTTATTATATTCAAAGAGACCAGGAGAGTGCATTCCAGCATTCTTTGTTTTTATTAGTTTACTCGTTTGTTGATAATGTTTTTTAAAAATAGTTTTGAGTAAGTATCATTGTTTGAAAAACTTTTATTTAGCGCCTACACTAAGGTTTTTATGAATTTAGCTGTTTTAATAGTAGATGAATGGGCAAACATAGTATTCAAACGAATTGATGCTGAGCTAGAGTTTTTTTTTCGGTGGTTTCTGTCTCTGTTCTTTATGGTTACCCGCATCAGTTGGAAACTTCATACCGATAAAATTGTTTTCGAAATGCTTGATATTGGACACCCGAAAGCTAACTGTGGAATCATTTACTTCCAATTATCGATATTATTTCTCACCTCCCCTAACTCATTATATTTTCTTTTTTACTCGTGCTCTAAAAACGTATCCTTTTCAAATATTGAAATCGGACTCGGTGAATGAAAGTTACGCTGAGTTAAATTTTTGTATTTTAACCTTACAACTCAACAAACTATGATTTTTCAATAAAATTTAAGCCTCCCTAACTTGACACCTTACTCTTGGTCCTTAATAATATTTTTTCTTCTTCCTCCCGCATACGATTGTGACGTATTATGAGAAAATATATGCCATATTTAGGACTCTGGCGAATCAAAATTTAAGTCGCGACTCCAGTCGTCAAAATTACCAAAACTCAAGTATTTTTTTCATTCTCTTAGCATTTCAGTAAACGAGATGACAGGTAACATACCAGCTTCTATTCAGATAATTGTTTTCTCTCATCTTTCAGTTTTTAGACGGCTCTATTTCAAGAAAAAGTTGATTGCTCCAAAGATCATTTTTCGGTCTGAATTTCTGAGAAAGATAGTGGTTTTATGATTCTGATGAATGTATCATTCTAAACAAAAAATAATTTTCAACAACCCTGCTGAATAAATTTTAAAATTCATTTTATAGTTAATAAAGACTATTTTTCGAATCTTTCATCTATATAGAGTTCTAAAAAATCTAGATTTTGATGAAATTTGAAAAGGACTGACATTTTGCTCTTCATGTCTAGCGAATATTTTTTACAAAGGAAAAATTGGTGATGTTACAAATTATTATTGGGTGGAGCCTGGAAGCAGAACCCATCTTTCGCAATTTCTTTTCAAATGTTATAAATACTACTCCTCCGAAACTACACAACCGATTTGAATAAAATTTTGCATGCACCTTTTATATACCATTTGCAGAGTGCAACATCGCAAATTTTAACTAAAAAAAAAAAGTAACACTAAGAGGAAGTTTTATCGTGTTAGCATTTTCCTCTAGTATAATGATATTAAATAACTGAAAAACTTATTTTATAATTTATTAAAAAGAATAAATAGTGTAGAATGTGCATGAAACATTTTATTAAAATTGGTTGGGTGGTTTTGGATGGTAGTTGTAGGTTTTGTCGGCTCGGGGAATCGAACCTGGGACCTACATATTTGCCAGCTAAAAGCGGTGTACTTAACCGCACAGCCATCTCACCACCAACTATAACTGGCGAATGTATTTTATATTAGACAGGGTATGGTGGTTCCCACACACTCCCCCCCTAGAGAGACTCAACACGAGTTGAACGACATTAGATGCTGTGGGAGGTTGGGCTGAATCAGAAATGCCTCTTATACCTATACACACAGGCTTATACTACCTATACAGGTTCTATTTCCACTATATAGGGTGCCATTTATCGGCAACTCAAGTTAGGAAGGAGAGTTGTGAGTTCCACCATGCACCACTAGGGTGCGTGCGTGTCCAGCACACGTCAAGGGTCACCAGATGTAGGTTTTGTCGGCTCGGGGAATCAAACCTGGGACCTACATATTTGCCAGCTAAAAGCGGTGAACTTAACCGCACGGCCATCTCACCGCCAACTATAACTGGCGAATGTATTTTATATTAGACAGGGTATGGTGGTTCCCACAGTAGTGTTCCAAAAATTTATTAAAAATCTGGTGAAGAAAGCTGAGCCTTCGAATCTCCGCCGTTTATTCCCATGGCACGCCTACCACCTATTAATGGTGAATTTAGAAACTTTTCAAATACATTATTCATTTCATTGTATCACAAAATAAATATATGTACATACCTACACCAGGGTGGTTTCTGAGAACAGCAAATAGTACCTACACCTCACGACAAATAAAAAACGTTTAATAAACGTGCGTACCTAAGCGTAACGTTTTCAATTTTTAAGGAGCTAAGTATACTGTAAGCATGACATGCACAAATTTCCTGTAAAATTATTGTTTGAAAATACAAGCCCATGGTATTTGCCTCTAGTAACAAAAAAGGTCCTATTTTCTTTTTCCTTATGTGGTACAGCAAAGATACCAGGAATTCTCAAACTTACACCAAGAAATATAAAATGTTAGTAGCTGAGGATACATAATTACCCGTAGGCTACGTATACATTAATTCTTCAAATTGGTGTGACGTTAATCAAGATAGGTAAAAAAGTAAAAGGAACTTCTTTGTTTCTCGTAGTAAATATTGTGGTTTCTACATACACAGATTTCAATTTTAAAAGAAATTTCTGCTTAGGAAACAGCCAGTATTACATTATACAATTAAGTGAGTAAGTATAAAGAATTATTTGACGAACAAAATTCCCAAGGATAAACTCAATTTAAAAACTGACAACCCACTGCAGTATACATTAGAAATAAGTTACCCCAGCTTTTCATATCCTCCACCAATTCTGTAAAAAATTTTTTCTTTTCTTTTCTTCAAAGGCACCCGAAAAGTAAAAATATAAAAACTTACTCGTTAGAAATTCTTACGGCAAAAAGCAAGTAGAAAAAAAAAAGAGAAAAGGATGACCTTGATCATGTTTCTTTCATATTATATTCTTTCACGAATGAAAAAAAAAAAAAAAAAAAAAAAAAAACTAATATGCTTATTCATTGTGGAAAAGACGTCGTTTTGCTGTAACAACAGATTTTCAAAATTAGCTTTTCGAATATCACTCCAACGATTTAAGGACACCGAGAAAGCCTAAAAAGGAGCATATGGTCGATTAATTTCGAACTTTCTCCATCAGCCTCATACATACAAAACAAATAAAGCAGCTGACGAAAGTAAAACATAATGATTCCAGCGGGGAAGTGGTTTTGTCACTCATAACAATTTCTGGAAATGGGTATTTTATTGCGTAGCTCGACCAAAATCTCGAATATACTACTTAAATTTATTCGGGCTGGTATGAAGAGGAAAAAAATATCTAATTCGAAAATTCTTTTAATGTTCTACATTTTTTTTTTTTTTTTAATCTGCTCAATATATATTTTTTTAGAATCTTGATGTGTGTACGACGGTGGGGATAAGTTTCACTTTTCATATAGAAAATAATCATTTTTAGTCGAAGTATGTGGTTTTTACATCTTTTGTTAAAGTTTAAAATCCATTTTTTTCTCGAATTAATGGAACTCCATTCGATCAAATGTTTCAAGGTCAAAATTAATGCAACCAGATAATCACTGAAAATCTACGAATTCGAAAATCTTTAAAAAAATACAGTTTTATTAGTCGGGTAAAAGTGTAAATTGATTGTGGTCTGCGTAACGCAGTTGTTCGATGCTCAGATTTACAATTGAAAAGTTTGGAAGTTCGAGATTGGTCACCACCACATTCCTGACGTAATATGGTGACGTATTCGCTTTGGACCTATTGGTTTTTCAGTATGTGACTGAAAAATTCATACTGGTAGACCATGGGCCTCTCCCCCCACTAAATAATCTAATATATTCTTCAGATTCGAAATGCCGAGTGAAATGATCGCATAGTCAAAGTTCATTACAAAAAAAAAAAATTAAAGTAGATTTTTGCAAAAACCCAACTTAAAAAATTAGCGCAGCAATGTTTTGCTAGAAAACCCAGTTTGCCAATTTTCATTCATAATTCAAAAACAAAATAAACTTGAATTCGAAGATAAAAAGCGATATTTTTAACAAAAACATCGATCTATCAATTTTTTGAAAATAAAATCACATGACTGACTGAAAAATGTAAAAAGCAACATATTTAATGCTTGTTTTTAATTTTTTCAGCAAATTGTCTTCCTGATAAAGTTTGTCACCGAATGGTATTAGAAAATTTGAACTTTCCTTCAAATTATGTTTCAAGAAAATGGTCACTCCTGAAATTGTATTCTGGAAAATAACTGGGAGACCTATTACGATACTTTTATCACGATAACACTTCGTGATATTGTGATAAGGTGATACATTAAGTATGAAGTAAGGAAAATGGTATTATGAATCAATGGATTCTCTAAAATTTATCGACATGCGTTGACCAATGAGAACAAAGTCTTTCACTGTTGGATATGGACAATCCAGTAGCAGGAGCCAACGACGAGTGTTCTATTGGTCAATTTTTTTCTGTTTCTCGCATGAAGTCAGTGATTCTATACAAACCAGCACATTACCGATGGAGGGATCATTTGGGGGCCTTAGCCAAGGTATGACAGTTCGTTTGTCAGCGATAGCGGGGTGGTCTCCAGGGGGTGGGACTTCGAATCACCAGTTTCGACTCGTTGCTGTCATCAATCCAAAAGAGGCATACCATAGACCAGCCACCCACATTTGTCCAAAAGATCCCACCACCTATGCAACGAATGAACCACATACTTTAATCTTAACTAAACACCCTTGAAAAATATCGTTAAAAATAAACACCAAAAGAAAACAAGAACGTTTTGTGGTAGAAATCTGAATTGCCGACCTTCATTTCATTAGAGCAGATTACAAGAGGGCGCCATGGGAAATTAGAAAATTTAACAGTCAAAATTTAAATAGAAAAAAAAAAAAAAAAAAACAACCAATGGGTTGTTGCATCCTCAAGTATTTCCAATGTATGATTCTTTTAGAAGAATGACTCCTAGTCATTCCACTTGGTAGAAGGAACTAGTTCCATCATTTTTGTTTCTTTCATTTCGTTCATTCATTCATTCATTCATTAAATTCTTTCGATTCATTAGATTCATTTTATAATCTGTATGTACAGTTTTACTTAATTACTTGTAGTTCAGTGAGTGACTGAGTATTATGTTATCAATTTATCATTTCAGCAAGTATCAACCGTTCTTTCCTTTCATTCTTCTCCTTCCTTCCATTCTAACGTTCATTCAAGGACGTTTGATGTGTTTAATTTTTAGAACTGGTAAAACTACAGGAACTAATGAAATACTTCTAAGAACTGCTTCCACTCACGGAATTGGAATGGTGGAGGCAGATCCATGAAAAAAACTAAAATTCCCATCACTACTTCTAGATATGGGTGATCTAAATGATAATAATATTTTAATTTTAAAATTTCCACATTGCGCAATTTCATAGCCACTGATTCTTCAAATAAATTTTTTAAAATAATGATGATAAGTGATGACGAAAGAGACCTAATGAAGAAGGAATACCAGTTTTGCACTATAGCTAATTTCTATACAAGTTCTGCAAGGAGCTTTGTATCTCTTTCTAAATTTTTTAGTACCTGGGTACATAAAAACAAAAATCTCTAGTGTCGCAATACTTCGCTAAAAAACTCAGTTTAACAATTTTCATAAAAAATTCAAAGAAAAACTCCCAAATACTTCAAAACTTTGAAAAAAACTATCGATAGTTCTCGATATCTGTAACGATAGTTATTGATAACTATCAATCATCGATATTTCATTGCTACTTTCATGTAAAAACATTACCAAAAACAACCAATAATTATTGATATCTTTAACAAAAATATCGATTTAACGATGTTTTGTTGCCAAAACCAATTTTCCAGGAATGTTTTGTATTCCAGTTTTCTCAAAAACTTCTAAATCTACAGTTACTAAACTCCTGTCAGATCTGGTCAATCTTTGCTTATCCGTATTTCTTGCCCGGAATTGGCATAAGAAAAAATTAGTTAAATGGCGCGGAATTGGTACCTATAGAAAAAAATCTGTGTTTTTGCTTTCGCGCTGAACTGGAATAACCCCAACTGGAGAACTGTTTCCTGTCCAATACGTCTTGTCGCAATTATCGAAATGAATGCGATCATTGTAAAAACGCCATTGACTGAGTAAATTATTTTCGACCTTACGTAAGAGACTGTGGGTATATCTAATTCCTGACAATCAAATCAAAATTTAAAAAGCAAAGTAACATTTTCCGGACAGAAGACATTCTTTTTATTGTGAAAACAAAGAAATAAATACCGACAAAGAGCGCCAATATTTGGTTTCTTCCTTTAGACGTCTGGAAAAACGAGCAAGTGCAAAAAGAAGTATCTGCTAAACCAACGATGCTCGGTACCAAAGGGAAAAGCTTAAAACAATTAAATTTCTGGTACCTAATTGCTACTACAAACACTGAAAACTATACACCTGTCTATACACGTTGACCCTAAATTAAAAAATAATACAAGAAGAAACAGTATGCTCGGACCACCTTCCAGCATGAAACTTCAACGACAACCGTGATTGCTACAAATTCCAAAGAAAACCTTTCAAAAGACCCTTTTCCACTCAACTCCTTCGAATTCACTCCATTCCTCTCCGCCAGGAGTACAACGTTTCAAAAACATCGCGAATAATCATCATCAATCGTACTCCTCAGTAATTAGTCACCCTAATTAGTTTCAACTTCTGTAAGCGTCGACATTCTTCTTCTCATGCCCCAACCCTGGCTCCCCCCCCCTTCTATGCACACAAACTAAACGGACGTACACGCAACCCGAAATCCGTATAGTTTATTCGACTATCCGCCCCCAACTCCTAGCTTTTCCCATCCTTAACTCTATTTTAAGATCGGCGACTGTTATTAACCGTTCCGACGTAAAAGCTTTTATTTTTAAGTAAGTTTCAAATGGTCATGGGCCAAAATACTATATACATAATATATATATATATATATATATGTATAACTTAATATCGTCTTAAAATTCCAAAAGGATCAATTAAGGAGAGAAGGTGTAGTACCTTTAGTCGAAAACGTCGTCGTATCGAATAGAGGAGAGACCCACTTATATAAAGAGAGTGAGCCGACTTGCGACCCATCTAAACAGAAATAACAAAATAAAGATAGAAAAAATTGGCAGAAGAGGGGAGGGGCAGGGGAAAAAAAGAGGTTTCGCTTAATATACCCACACCCCGTTTGAAGGGATATTGTTTCAATGTAGCCTAGACGTAAAACCATGATACTTTCACGGATGGTGGGAGGGGTGTGTTGTAGTATAATATATACATGTATTGGAATGTGTATGTGTTTACTCATTTGCTGGATTTGCTTTTGTAAAGGGAAGAATTGGCGATAGGAGACGAGCGTTGGTGACGGAGTTGAGGTTGCATAGAGATTCTGAGCATAAAAGGCGGTAAAGGAGAAGATGAAAAAAAAAAAGAAAAAAAAAGATACAAGTAAGAAATAAGAGAGTGAGGGAGAAAAAAAAAGGGTGTTTGTACAATGTTATCCTCCGGGGGAATCGAGAGACGACGAAGTAAAAATCACTGCGCTTTTTTCTTTTTTTCTTTTTTGAAGAGAAAAAAATAAGAAGAAAGGAAGATAGAAAAAGCCAGAAGACGATAGGAAAATATAGCAAAGGAACTACGGAGGGTCCGATTTTGCCGCACTCTTCTTCGACTGTACTTCAATTTCGAACTTTTAATTTAGTCACGTAAACGTCTCTCGTCACCAAAGGACGTAGTCGTCGACGTCCTTTTCAGCTATTTTTTTTTTTTTTTTTACGTCTGTTGTCATCGTTCCCTTCCGAGGATCGTATAATTTTGCAAAAGGAAAACATAAATATTTAAGAAAAACAAATAAAATAACCGTAGGCACTCAGTAAAATACATAGGTACATAAAAAAAATAAAAAATAAAAATAAGTTGCTTCGAATGCGAAAACGATGCGTTTTTTTAATTTCGTTTTTCACAAATTGCATTTCAAGTTGCAGTCGTTCAATTTGTACGTTCGACGTTATCGGTGGATTCTTACTACGTAATCGTGATTTGATTTGAATAATTTGTGTTTTTTCAAATTTTTTGGCCGTTTAATTTGACGTTTTTACGTATAGTCGTGCAAAAGGGTAAGTTGCCTACTTTACATGATTCTATTTTTTACTTCTTCCGAAGGCGGTAGGTAACTATTTATATTTTTTCTATATTACTAAATTTTATTCTAATAAGGAATATTTGTGTGAGGTGGGTGATAGGGTGGATCAGCCGAAGACCATCAATTATTCAGTGGTTAATAATTGGAAACAGATGAAGTTTCTCGCATATTTTTGCATCGTACACTTTTTGAGGATTTTAAAATTTCTTTTTGAAGCGAAGCTACATTCTCAGCTCTTAGTTATTCAAAATTATTATATCCTTAAATGTATATAGGTAATTTTAAATGTTAAAGTTTAATACCCTCATGTGGGGATTATAGATCTCGTACACATGCCATTCTTTATCAGGCACATTATATTCAACAGAATATAATAGACACTGTTTGTTCGTATGCTCTTACTTGCACACACAGGCAAATAAGATGTAATATTTGGCTGATGACAAAACGATAGATAAAGATCTCGGTAATGTCTCAGACTGGTACACAAATGCATTATGTCATTTCTTATCAGTTGCTTCAGCAATGAATAAGTAATGACGTGATTTCTACTACACACCTACGTATGTATATGTACATAAGTGTGAATGTGTGCGTGTACCAATTCCTGTATATAAACTCTCCGAACCAGCTCTAAAATTGCCAGTGTTCGCCTTGGTTTTGGCTTACCCATACTTATGTATGAAGTGACTGAACACGCTTAAATTCTGTTGAATTTACCTTCTGGTGAGAATACTTTCTCACGACAAGGTATTCCACACCACATTAACAAGTTAAAATTGTTAACTTAGTCCTATGTAGAACCTCTTTTTGGAGCCTCTCCGACTGCAAATGATCATGGAGATAGATATTTTTCCCTTACTGATCGATTTAGGTGAAACCTCAATGATTAATGTCTACAATTCTGACATTGGGCAAACCTTATTTCACCATCAAAGTGACTTTAGGTGTATTTTTTAATTGTCTACTTATATTGTAGGCTAGGTGCGTATCATTGAAAATGTTGACTTCAAATTTCACATCAGAAACCGTCATGGCGTAATTTTGTCCAAATAGTTGGAAATGATAGGCAAATTCTATGAATTGTCGTTTGAAATATCAAACTAACAGGTATTGTATATCAGTTGAAAAATGAACTTTTATTTTAATTTTTTTTTCAAACAGAATATTATACGAAGCGACAGGGCATTTTTCTCATTCATTTGTATGGTGTATTCTAGTAAAATGCGATATTCACCAACAACCTTAAAATCTTCAAGTTGTAGAGGATAGTGGAATCACTACTTTTATGTAAAATAGGCTATATTTCATGATGAAATAAAAGTGAGAACCGGCAAACAAAAATTTATTTTCCAACATTTGAGGATATTAGATAGTTCCTTCGTAACAGGGGAGGGTCCACATATTCTCAGTGATTCTTTCTGCCCTGCCACCCAAAAACATTACCAAAACCGACAAAAATACACAATTTTTAGACGTCGAACCTTTTTTTCTTTGCTGAGGGGGGATCAGACTCCCAGGACCCTCCTCATACACGCTCTTGTCAACGTTCATTATGGTATTTTCTTTGATACTTTCCTGGGTATGTTACAGAGCATCTTTGAATATTAATAAATAAAATTCATCATCTCTATGCCTTCAGAACTGACTATGGCCCCCTGCTTCGAAACCAAACTGTTTCTTCTTTTTCATTCATAAGAATACCAGATTTTCTATAAATTCGTAGTTATTAGACTAATCTTGTCTTTGACATCTCTTTTCTTTGAACATGAAGCTTTTATTTACATTTATATAATTTTCGTGTCATTTTAGGCCACAGTAATCGGAAAAATTTTCTATTTAATCGATTGACGAATGCTAATTTTTTGATTTTTTTAATATAATTTATACTACTGCAATCTTCAACTTTCATAAGTCATTTTGTTATGTATCGATTAACTGTATGATTAATGTGATAATAGTCAGTATGCATTGGCGCCGACTTCCGAATGCAAGAGGTACAACGGCAGCATGAAAGTGATTTTTCGCATCTTTAAAATTATTTTTTTCATTCCAATTGACAATATCTAGTCACTCACTAATTACGATCACAAAATTTGGCAACACTGAAAAAAACTGAAGTCGACGCCTATGTCAGTTTATAAAGCAATACCTTCTTTATACTTTTAAAGAGTTTTGTGTGCTGTCGTTCAATTGAAACAAAACAAATATACCCTTCTTGTTGACAATAAGCTGATCTGATAAGTTAGTCAACTCCTTCATTATATTCTGCCATTATTTAAAACTCTTATTCTATTATCAATTTTCTTTCCACTTCTCAACTACAATTATTACGTTTTCCACGAGAATTTATTTTTAATTTCAATCGGTTCTGGAATATTTTGTTCTTAAAAGTAATGAGGGTCTTCTCTTTGAATTAGGGCCTATTCGAGCAACGTTGATGTAAGTAATTAAAACAAAAAATCAAAATAATATAATTATTTGCCATCAGACTAAATCTGTTAATATGATAATTTTGGGCATTTTTAACCCTACGAGGAGAATAATTATCATCCACTTTATATTTGTATTCAATTATGACTACAAGCGTTTTGGAATTAAAACATTTCCTTTTCAAAATGGAAATTTCTTCAAATTCATAAATTGCAAATGGGTGAAGGTTGTTTTTTGCTTCTTCCAAAGAAAGGGAAAAGATTACTGCGTCTAGTTGTAAGTTACCATTTCCATCTTTATCTAATAATCCACGTTACCTACTTGGAGAACTTGCGACGAAGGTAAAATACGAATATAATAATTACATTCGGATCGGTACTATGGCGTGACATTGGTGAGAAAATAATTTCCTTATATGAGTAACCCTCATATTGGCAGTTCTGCAGGCTACTCGAAATGAAATAAACATCTGAAAATGGAGATAGAAAAATCGGTCGATGTAAGTTATACAGAAATTTTCTCCTTTTGACCACCAAACCATCTTAGTTTTATTCGGTTGAAGAAAAAAAACATTAACGAATGAGAAGAAACTTATGATCGAAGTTATATGTGGTATGATGCAATTTAAGAAGTTTTAAAGCAGCAATGTAAACAAATGCAAAAATATTTTGAAACTACGCCAGTTTCATTCAGCCAAAAAAAAAAAAAAAAAAATCCAGAGAAAAAGTTTACAATAATTCAAATGTAGGTCGAGACAAAACTTCTGGAAATGTCGGATACGAAAGTTTCACTTAAATCTGCATAATTTTTTCGCAATATTTTGATTTTGCCTTGATTTTCATCCTTGATTTGATAAACAGAAAAAAGAAAAGAAATCATTATCTATGTATAATTTGAGTGGCTGAAAGACCTAAATAAATTGGCATTGTTAACAATTTCAGTTTTTGTTAAAATTTTGTCAGTTGACGCAGTAGGAAAAAACTTAGTACCTAAATTCTAGAAAAAAAAAAGTTTCCTTACTTATGAAAATTGTCAGAAGAAATTGTCTTTGAGTAGGTTTTTCTGAACACCAGCTTAAAAAAGCTAATTTGATATTTATTATCAATGTAATAATTATAGAATGTTCAAAAAGGTACCTATTGTAACAGCCAAAAGAGGTGGTAATGTATCTAATTAGAACCACTTTCCTGTGTTACACCATACACGAGATATTTAACACTGGACTAGCATTAATATCTCTATAATAATTTAAATATTCAATTTATCATCCGCAACTATCGTGGACCTTAACATATTTGAGAGACTCAATAATATTTACAACACAAGGTTGAATTAACACTTTTAATAAAATAATAAATTGTACGACAACAGTACATCAAATAATACGTTAATTATTATACAATAAATTTAACATATGGGATTACAACCCTTTAGACAAGACTGTCTATAAACTAGTAGCTCTGTAAGAGAGTCTCTAGGTACTGAGTAAAGATTCCTTCGAATTGAGGGTTTATATACTCGTTTGGGGTATGAAAGTGTACGTGTTGGATAGGCTAAGTGAGGTAGGGGATTATTATTATAGGGTTGTGCTGACTCGCGATATACTCGAGGGGCAGTCACAAGTAGGTCATGAATATACAGACGATATATCTATATATGTAAAATTAAATACAGGTAATTTAGTGGTTGTTTATAAAGAGCTATAGGACGTTTTCATTAAATAGACGAAAATATGCGTTACACAATTCTACGGGGGGAACAAAAAAAATCAGGAAAAAAAATTTTCCAGTCTATGCAGCAAGTACGAGATTCAAAAAAATTTCTTATTGAATAAGCATGAATAAAAATTATGACATACAATGCATTTATATATACTTAGAATAAAATGTTTTCAGAATATATATTATGAACAACAAATTTTTCTTAAGTAGGTATATGAATATTTAATAATTATATCGTATTATTTTGCGTAATTTTTTACAATATTGTGCTTTTTGATACATTAATACAATTTCGATGGGAACTTATTTTTAGGCATATAATGATAAAAATTAAGATAAATGATACTATAACTAGCCACAATAAGAATATCTCATTAATGAATGTTAAATAGTCATTAAAGTTTTGGTCGGGGATTTGAAGTTCAATGGATTTGTCATATTTAAAAATAGACAAAAATATACGTTACACCTATTCTAATTGCAATTCAACACAGTAATGCAACTGGATTGGTTAAAACTTAGAAAATTCGAGTTTGAATCAAATTTATGAAATTGTTGAAGAGGGAGAACACAGAATTTGCATTTTTGATGGTATTTGATTCTTAATGACACTAAATGCAAAATTATGTTGGTTACGAAGGTGGTGTGTGATAAAATGAATATGTAAGGTAAATGTAATACGATTCTTCAATATATTATTGTGGTATGCCAGGGGGGCCATTTTAGCAATCCCCCTTCAGTCCCTACAAAATTCATTGATCCAAATGTTTTGAACAAAACTATGGACTTTGAAGAACTCATTCACAAAGGACAGTGGCCACAGAATTACCACTGTCTGACTGGATAACCTGCCGGGTGTCCTTGGAATAAAATTTATACCATAAAGTTTTTATGTCAATAAACCATAAGTTTTTCAATCTCCATGGAATTTACTTACTTGGTTGAACATTTTTGATTAAAAACACAAAGAAACATCACCAACTGTGACCCATTGCCCAAGGAAGAAAACTCAGCATATGATGATATTAATAGTCATGTTTAATATTGAAAAAGAATTCGTCTGTTTAGACATAATCACAAAACATGTTATCCACTCAGCAAAATGAAACAAACTGTGCAAAGAGAACTGCATCTAAGACAATCTTAGTAAGAGAAAAAATGATGTAAAATGTAGGTAACAAATCAAGTAGTGGTAGGTGCAAACAGGTTATTTAAATGTATATATGTATATTATGTTAAGATACCATTCCACAGACAGACAATCTCAGTAGGGGAAATAAAATGTAGTGTGAGAAATGATAAGGTATTGAGGAAAAGACATAAGAGGAAAGAAGAAATGAGGAGAAACGTATAGAAACGTAAAGATTCACATTTCTATAAGTGGGAATCTATATAGAAGACAAAAAAGGAGTGAGAAAAATAGAAAAAGTCTGTGGAAAGTAATGAAGGTAGTATAGGTTAATTTTTAAAGGAAAAATGTATAATATATGGAAAAGAATAAGGCTGTTATTCGACGGATGCGTCATTATGTTGCTCCATAATAAAAAAAAAAAACAAATTAACATTTTCAAATAAATTGTTCAAAATGATCACTAATAGCCATGATACCATGGGTGTTAATTATAGGGAATGGTAGGACCCAAATGAATTATGCCCCCAAAAACATTAGAATTTTTTATTTTTTGCTCTACACTTATGAAATTAGAAAAATTTTTGTAATAAATACATGACAGAGGGTTCCAGAAATACAAAATTTCCCAAATATCAGAAGAGACCAGCAAAAATAAAAGGTCATAAAATTTTTCCTCCCAAATGTGAAACCCTATTTATGCCTATGCATGACACAATACCGTAGGTGCATTTGGCATAGCCACCAAGGTCTCCCAATTTCAATCGATTGGATTATTTCTTGTGCAGTCACATGTTATCTGTGATTTACAAATATGGACCATATTCCCCTTCAGAAGGACTCGGCAATGCGATAAATGATTACTAAGCCAAAATTACCTTTGCTCTTGGCTCAGTTAGACCATGTTCAAGCTGAGTTTACTGATTAACTAGGGTATGTGACATGGCCACTAGTGGTCATTTTGAACAATTTATTTGAAAACGTTCTATTCTTATTGGGTAATCACATTATGTTGATTCCTTGATTATGTATTTTGTTATTTCCTTCATGGCTTCATGTATTTTACTTTTGAATTTGGTGCTAGATAGTTGATGAATCGTGTTATATATTTACCTCACTTATATATTTTATCATACCCTACAATGTTAATTTCCTATAGTATATGATAACATGAATAAAACTGTATAATATGTATTGTCGAAAAATTTAGCAAACCCCGAAAGTCAGGACTCTTTATACTTAGGCTTCCTAAAAATAAATAAAATCTTGAGAAAAAAGAAGTCATATTAACATCCAGATTAATCCCCATTAATTTGGCAAAACTATAGGAAACTACCTACCTAAACTTAATTTTTGTTTAGGTGATGTTGTAGAACTTTGACACAGATTTTCTGAGACTTCCATAAAACTGAGATTCAGTCAACTAAAATCTATGTGAGCCATGAAAATTGTATTCAGCTTGCTTGAAAACAGGCTTGGAATACAGAAAATCTGAAGTGTCTTCTGATAAAACTTAACCTAATAAAATCTGCTGGATTTCTTCTGTTTGACCCATCTTGGGAATCATATTGGTCTGAGGTATCAGGGGCTCAGCCCCCTTTATGACAGTTGCCGCTGAAAGGATAAATATTTTTGTGCACTGCACGTTAAACACAAATATGTTTGTTCGTTTATAATTACCTGTAAATTCGTACAAGCATGTTGCAATTATCAGACTGTAACTAATTGAGAGAATACTCTTAAGGCGACGTCATGGACTAGTTATCAATGCACGTTCCAAGTTTATCGGTTGTCATAGCTACTGTAAATACAATGCAATTAATCATAACACAGATAAATGTATTCGTACATATGTGGGCTTATGTTTGTGTAAAGAGGCTGATATTAAAGACTTCGAAAAAGGAAGCTAAACTGCCAATATTTCCCGAGGTTTTGGCTCCCCAATACCTACTTAACTGCGAACACGTAAAACTGCAGATTACATTTTGTAATAGAATTCACTGCAGCAACATAAGGTATATTCCACACACATTTTTTCTTTATTTAATTCGCATAATGGTTTCATGTGAAAATTTTATTGTTTTAGTGTTAAATGATGATTTTAATGGAAAATATTGTGCTGGAATCGCAAAATAAAAAGAAAAAAAGTTGAGCAAATGTAATTTACTTACTAATGTAAACTACTGAAAAGTGACAATTCAGGTGAAGAAAAAAACTAAACCATCCTCAGTTATGGGAAATTTTGAAAATAATTTCGGAAATTTCGATTTTCCAAACAAATCCAAAAACTTTAAAACGATTTTAATGAATTATTTATGGGTGAAATTTTAAAATTGAATTTCAACTATTTTTGTCAAAAAAATAATCAATATTAATTCTGTACGTGGGACAGTTTTAATCATTATATCCAGTTATATTCCAAATAAAATTGGAAAATTCACTTAAATGTGAATTCTTACCACGACGACGAAAAATTATTATTACAGCGCATTTCGTTCAAAGTTTAGCTTTTTCTCCGAGACAGACGAAACGAAGAAACCAAAAATTGAAGAAAAAACAGTTAACTTATAAATGGCAATTACGAAATGAATTATTTACATTTTTTTGTCATTTTGATTGCTTTAAACGACTTTGAAAAACAGAACTACCTACATGAAATAAAGGTGAACATTACTTACAGTGTAATTGCTCCGAAGAGGATACTTTGTCAAATTAATAAAACTAATTTTAGAGAATTCATGTTTATTTTTATCCTCAAAAAATACCCTTCGATAGAAAAACAAAACGAATAAAAGTAAATGGATGGTTTTCGCGCCAAAACCAGCTAAATGGTACGTCATTCTTTTCAAGTGTCTTTTGCACTGCAAGTATTTATATTTTAACTAGTTGATGCAGAATATTATAATATATGTATGCAATGTGACGGATTAACGATCTACGAAGTAATTCGGTTGGGAATAAAAGAGGTTAATAGCCTAAATGGTAAATGAATAATTGAATTTTGAAGGAGGAAGACGAAGTCAACCTGGTAGTTAAAGTATTTAGTTAGGCCTCTTGTGTTTTTATGCTAAGAAAAGGCGAGAGATTTGCATTTAAAGAGTAATAAGCTGAACTGGCAGTAGTGTCACATTTCTAACCCCAAAATGGTGAATTGTTAGGTTAGATTCATTTCGTTCACCTGAATATAATTGGAAAATTCATGTCGGTAGATCTGTAACCAACATATTAAATTGAACTCCTCCCCCTCATTGACATCAAACAACCTGCAGCTGACTGTTAGATATGGTCTCTACGTAAAAATCTATAGAAAAGAAAAGAAAAATTCTAACGCAGCGGCAGCTCCGTTAGAAAAAATAGATATTCAAAAAGTTGAAAATTAGTTACTAAAAAATTAGTAACGGATCGTAATTGATGACTGTATTAAATTTTGTAACTGTTGACTTAAAATTACCCAGTTAAAAACCATTATCTCTTTCAAAATCGAAACAAAATCGATTTTTTTGAAGTACCCTCTAACCGATCCGCACCAGAATGGGTAACAATAGTAATACCGTAAATACCGTTTAAACAATCGGTACCAAAATTTATAGCATGTTAGAATACGTTATAATAAATATTTGTACCGAATTTCGTCGCCATTGGTCCATAATATTAGGCGTTTAATGGCCAAAATAGAAGTAAAAATAATGATATCGGGAAAATAAATAAAGGGAATATTTTTTATAAATTTTGTAGCTATTGATTCAATAATTATTTAGCATAGTACAGCTAAAATAAAAACAAAAATAGCGATACCGGAGATAGATATCGTCCGGCCAATCCACACTAAAATCAATAGGTTAGGTCCTTGGATTAGTACTAATGTTTATTCCGAATTTCGTGGCTATTCGACAAAAATTGCGACCTACCGCACAGTATACGTATGAATTTTAGTTTTTGGCGTCGAACTTTTCCTCGATTTATGAAACGAAAAAGTATCTATCCCCACCCCCAGGTAATTTCATGGCACCGTGATGGATAAGTACATTTTCATAGAAAACGTACTTAAAAACCTCAGCGCAGCAATACTTCGCTAGAAAATTTAGTTTGCCAATTTACATTTACAATAAATTTCAAATAAAACCTTAAATTCCAAATGTGTGAAAAAATGTCGAAACACTATCGATAGTTATTAATATCCAACAAACACATCGATCAGTCGAAATTTCATTGTTACAGTTTTGAGTAAAATAGGAGTCCTTGCGCCGTAAATATGGAAAAGATACTTTAAGCAACACAGGCAACTTACTTTTCTCTAGGAATTTCTTTTAGTTCTTCATTTTTCTTAGAAACAACTAAATCAGTAGACCCTAAACTCCTA
This sequence comes from Ericerus pela, assembly GCA_011428145.1. Classification (NCBI taxonomy): domain Eukaryota; kingdom Metazoa; phylum Arthropoda; class Insecta; order Hemiptera; family Coccidae; genus Ericerus; species Ericerus pela. The sequence continues at coordinate 61,212 of WOFM01001235.1, forward strand.
TCAAACCTGATCTTACATAAGAATTTCATTTGGCCAAAATTTTAGTCCTATCCCTTTTGTAGTTTCCTCAAAATCTTGGAAAACGCACTTTTCTATCAATTTTGTCTTTTCCAGTTTTTTCGGAAACTCCTGAATTAATATGTGCCAAACTTCTATCACACTTACACATACCTATATAAGAACAATGTATCATAAAAATTGCAATCTTATCTCTTTTGTAGTTTCCTCAAAATCTGGGAAGAACCACTTTCCCAGGAATTTTTTTTTCTCCTAGTATCATGAAAATTTTAGCCCTATCCCTTTCGTTTCAAAATCGTGAACTCATTTTGAGTCAAACCTATATAGATAAGAATGTACACACATATACGTACATATTATAATAATTATAAGATTATTAGGAATTAGGTGATAGTGGGGAAATGGTACCAGTTGTTTTCTTTTCTCACGAACCGGATAATTTTTATCATCTCCATCTCCATCCCTTAGCTCTGTTTGATAGGTTTATACTAACTTCCACCAACCTGCACCGGCAGGGATATTCCACAAATATTCAAGTAAAACTTGGCGCAAAGACATATAGCATTATTACATTTGTGGAATCGCCCTCCTGGTGTACGTTGGTGTAAGTTGGTGTAGTCCTATCAAACAAAGCTCTTTTTGCGAAGTAAGTTTTAATACTACGTTTGCATGCAAACTGGATAAATACACAATTTCTACGTTGAAGAGTGGGTCATAGATCACTCGTAGAAACGCTAGTTACTTGTTTGATTTGCTGACTTAGGCACAAATTAGAGTGTACTTAGGTACTGAAATAAATGTATGTATGAATGAGCTGTAGTCTAGTAATTATTTTAACTCATTTTTTTTGGAACTAAATAAAACTTGATGGGAAAAAAAAAAACAGAACAGAAAGAGAAAGAGAGAATCATATTCACCTCACCAACCAGTAGTCATTAAACGATGAAAAAAGAGCGGGAAGAAGTTTTTTCACAATTCTCTTTTCCACTCGTTTTCATTGGGTTTAAAAAATGTTTTGTCCATTTTTTGTTTTATAGATATGGTGATGACGCATGCGGCATCTCAAAAAATTTCAAAATTTAAATAATATTAATTCAACACTTTCAGAAAATCCCCATTAAAATTAACTGTTCGTGGTTTGAGATTACAACCATTGTAAAATTCTCTCGTAGCCTAGAATCTAAGGCTACATGTATTTTTCTGTCCGGTTTTCCCCGAAGTTTTACTAAATTATTATTCCTTTTCAAATATATCTCTGCGGACTGGCATCTTCATTCTTCTTACATATTTCATGTTCGATCATTTCATCTTTTCTTCATACTTTTTCCTGTCACTCATCTCTCTTTGCACTTTTTCATTCTTCTTATCTTTCACTCGTTCATTGCTCTCTCACTACATCGTTTTACTCTCTTCACCCATTGAAGAAGTCGCCGCAGTTCCGTCCATAATAAATACCTACATATATATTCTGACTCTCCTCTTCCTGTCCTCCAAGGTTGCTGCTTTGGTCGCTGCTGCGGAGTCGGAAATCTAACCAATAGTAAATTTCTTCATGCTCCCACACTAGTTTTTCCCTCTCTTTTGCCACGGAGTGTCTTCCCTGAATTAATTGTATTAAATATATTTTTCTTTTTTTTCATTCACTTACTTGCTTTTTATACATGCATAACTGCTCTTGTTTTTGTGTTTTGTGCGGTTGCACATTATATTTTGTTGTACACGTCTGTCTTTTACAGACTAAATTATTGTGACGAAATTTTTACATGTATTTCTAAAAATGTATACTGGTTTTTATTTTTATTATTATACATTTCACTTTTTAACGATGTGTTGATTTGTTCAAATTGGCAATGGGGTAGTTTCTAGGTTCGTATGGTCCGTGGTTTTTGATTTAATAAGCATGTTGGTGAAAACTTTCGCACACTTGTGAAATAGCCAAAATGTGAGGAAAATTAAAATTTATTCCATACATGGTCGAAATTCGGTTCAACGGACACCTGGCAGGCTATTCTGGGTTGGGTGGTGGTAATTCTGCGGCCACCATCCAGTGTAGGTGGTTCTATCAAAGTTCCTGGGCTGTGACAATGGTTGTATAAAAATATTGGTTTGTCTTGCAGGTAGTGGCGTCCATTTGTGACCCCCCTCACATACCACAGTGAAAATTGGTAACTTTAGCTCCAGAGAGGCTATGGTCCTATGGACTTCTTCAATGGAAATAAACCTTTCTTGGAATAACAAAATTTTTTCTGGAAAATTTTATTCAAATCCGTCCAGTGGTACTAGAATGATAATATTTCCAATAGTGTTTAGCTCGTAATATTTGATAATATGTAGAGATATAATAATATGTTATAGGTACATAACTGTAAGGAATAATAGAGCAACTAGATTTCAAAATTTTGGACACCTAACAATTTTGAGACCATTAAAAAAAAACAATAATGTTGAAGTCTCATTTCATTACCTATGTTATAATGTAAAGAAGATCTATCAATATTTTGATATCTAGTGCTCCTTATTACCTAACAAACCAACAGCCTGATTTATTGTAGAGTAACTATTAGATTTTTGTAAAATAAATTTTTTCATATCCTCTGCTTATATTAGGTACATCAGATATCATTCTCCACACAGGCTTTGAAATTTGTCATTTAAAAGTGGAAAACAATTTTTAATTCCAGTTTGAAAAAAGAACGACAATGAAGAAATTTGAATAGTTTTTCATCGTTCCACTTTCTGGGACACATTATTCATATCAACGAATGAAGAAACCCAATAATAAAATAAATAAAAATATCCAAAATCATTTGGGAGTCGTTCAATTGTGAAAGTGAAAAGAAAAAACTTCAGTGCAGCAAGTCAATCTAGAAAATGTAGGTTTTTTCTTTTAACCAAAAAATTCTAAATAAATGAGTAAATAAATAAATAAATAAAATAGAAAAATGAAAATTTTTAAAGTATTTTTTAGGAGAATGGGTAAAAATCATGTGTTTAACAAAGAGACGAGGAAATTCATTATGAATGGTGTTGCAAGGTTATAAAATACATACGCCAGTTATTAAAAATTATTGATTAGCAAATAAAATAACAAGAGTGTGGTATACTAAGGAGGTCATTTTGGCAATCTCCCTGCAGTTCCTATAAAATTTTATAGTCCAAAATCTTATAAGACCTCAGACCTCAGCAAACACTCTTGTACAAGACAGTGGCCACAAAATTACCTCTGCCCAACCGAATAACTCTACCAAGTGTCCTTGGACTCAAATTTATACCATGTGCAGGCGATTTTAATATCCCTTTTTCACCGGAGACTCGTATTTTATTCCAAGGTAAAACTTACCAAATTAGCATTCAACCAGGAATCATTTTAGAACACCACTGAATTTTCCCTTTTGCCCAATAGAAAAATCAACACATTATTGTATAAAAACACATGTTATGAATAACAGAAATAATATACATTTTGGAAATTAGAGCAAAGTACATGTTGTTTCAGTCGCGATTGCAAATGGAGAAGTGAACAGACAGAATGAAAAAATAAGTCAAAGCTGGTGTAAAAAGTTATCTGTCCATCAAAATGAAAAACGTGGTGGTAATAAAAACCGGTTTACAAAATGTACAGAGTTTTATTATCTAATTCCACGGATGATCTTTTATTAGAAAGGGAGGAGGGGAGAAGGAAAAAATAAGTCGAAAGTGCTGGAATAAGATTTGAAAACTAAGAAAAAGTATATAAAAAAAGATAAGGATTGGAGAAACGTTGAAAAATAAAAAGAATTCCGTTTTTTGACAAGGGAGAATGTCCGTGGAAGATAAAAGGAGTTTGGTTTTTTGTCCGTGGGATAAATTCATGTTCAAGAAATTACAAGTTCTATAAAAAGCAAGGGGGGTCGTGTATAGAAATATTTATGGCAAAGTTTCAGAAATAATTTTTTAAATAAAATGGAATAGGCCGAATGTGTCAAGAGGTGAGCTTTTGGCACAGCTTTTTTGGTTCATCTGTAATTCAAATTCTCTTCCTAGCAATAATTTAATGATTTTTTTTTAATCATTTTACGTATGAACCATTAAGTAGATTGAAACAAATTTTTCAAAACTTTATAACAATAAATTCAATGTCTGTACCAAATGTCGTGACCACTGGTTGCAGGCGAAGATATTTCTTCATAACGGGAAATAACTCGATGAGTAAATGTATTTTGTAAATAATTTTATACCTGTCGATCATTATGAGCCGGACAGCCATCCATTTGGTAACAGATTTTCCCAGCAGCTTCCGATTCAATTCTACCTCCGCCAATTTTATTTGGATCGACATCAAATTGGTACGATTTGATTTCTCATTGAATTTTAGGCAAAAGAAGTTCGTTTTCAACCTTAGAATACATAGTGGCCACTTTTTATATGAAGAAAACTTGAATCTTATACCATCCTATGTATGAATTTTAGCTAATAGTGCAGAGAGATTTTTGTGGTCATAAAACGAAAAATAAGTACACTCCCGATGCTGGGTCTTAATATCAAATCAATTTTAATGCGTAGATTTTCTTCAAAAACCTTCGTAAAAAAGGATGTTATGTATGTGGGTAATCATTCATATTTCATCAGAATGGCAAAACAAAAATCTCTGTGCGTTCATAATAATTTTTGTACAGTCCATTCTATTTTATGTGAATAAACAAAATATTCCAACACACGGATATAAAAATGACTCGTATGAAAAATTGCCTGCGTAATAGCCTTTTTAGTAGTAAAAAAAAAAATAGACTACTCTGGTCGACAAGTTAATATCTTTTCCACTTCTCGTTTTCTGTGTTTTTTGTTTTGTTAACCCTCCTTTCAATAAAGTCAAAAATTTTTTTAAAGAATTTATGTATTTGAAGGCACTTTGAAACACACTGTTTGAAAGAACTGTTTTTTTTTTCTTTTTTTTAGTTTCTATCAATTAATGAGGATAAATAACATTTTCTTCGGCAGTTATGACTTTTTTTTTTATTTCTTCTCTTCGTCGTGGATTACTTTTGTGAAAATATTTCGTTGTCGAATTTGTAGAAACTGAAAATTGCATCATCTCGCATACACAAATGAATTCATAAAAGGGGTGAGAAATTTGAAAATTTTACATTGTGGAGGCAAAAATATGGAATTAAACGTCGTAAATGTTTTTTTTTTTTTGTTTTTATTTAGCAACATGAGTCGAAGAATTTATAGGTTAGTAAATCTAACTTTCTAATTTCGTTTGCCAGAAAAAAAAACTGTTTTGGTTGGAAATTTTTTTTCTCGAATTTTGATTTCCTTAACATTTATTTACATTGTCGATTCTATTGTGATCGAGTTTAATGTGGAGCAGAATGTAGGTATTTGTTCTTTGATGAAAATATTAACTCGATTTTCCACTCACTCGTTTATTTTTTGTCATAGAAAAAAATCGTAAGCTACAGATTCTCGGTTAGGCATTGAATATTGAATACGATGAACATTCTTGGAAATTTTTTGACGAAGATCGTCTTACTGTGAATGTATAAATATATTCAGATAACAGACCGTAAGATTTGAGTAAGTTTTAAAATATGTTCCAGGTTAAGGGATAAAAATATTTGGTGTAGAAATCAATGAAAAAAAGTTCAGTGTAAAGAAAAACAGTGTGTAAGTTGAGCAAAAAAAAATTTCAAGGAGAAGAAACTTTTTTTTCTGTTATAGGCTCACAATATTTAACGTTAAAACATTCTTACAACATTCAAATTAAGTCATTAGATGTTAGGGCTTGAAATATAGTCATATAATTTTATATATATGTAGGTCGCTATTCAAAATAAATGTGACATCTCCAATCGATTGCTAGAAATGTTTTAATTTCATTACGAAACAGTACAACAGTACAATAAATGGCATTGTGATACATCAATAAGGACTTACCTAGAAATGAAATCGAGAAAATAAAGATTTTAGCCACATAAAAATGAAAAGCAACACAAAAGTATATCTATCTAAATCATTCTACATTCAGTCTTTAAAAAGAACTGACAAACATGCATCTACAGCACCACTCTACGAATCATAATCAGTTATGGTTCTTATCGCATATTTATCAAGCAAGTACAGCCTGTCGAAATCTGAAAATACACACGTAGTATTTTACATATATTGTATGGCACAAGAAAAATCCAAATATAAGTTCGTTCTCTTATCAAGTTTCCTTCATTGAAGTTCCGATTGGAAATACGTTTTATCTCACAGCATGCAAAATTATACAAAAATACACTTTTGTGAAGTGAAATTAAGAATATATTTCGTCAATGCGGAGATTTTAAGTTGAATCAAAGTGTAGAAAGCACTTTTAAGGAAAGTTTTCTATAAGAATTCCAGGAAGGTCAACCTCTTTCCTCAAACTCTTTCACTTTATATGAAAGTAAAGTTAAAAAATTGTAATAAAGTGTGAAGAGAGAAAGAACTAAGGAGCTTGGAATTTTCTTCATTTTTAGATTAGGAGGAGCAAAGAAAAAGTAAATTAGGTATCCGAGAAGGACTTCATTCAGCATTAGCAAAAAAATCATAAAAATATAAGTAAGAAAAAAAAAAGTTAAGACGAAAAATTATCAAAACAGATTTTTTTGTAATTTTTTGGGCTGAAGAGGGGAGATGAGATACACACCTCCACAAAAAAGACTGAAAAAGCTGAAGACCCTTACAATACTATTTAACTAACATTGTCTGATGGAGTGAATATTCTGTCGGAAAAGAAAGGTAAAATGCATTTTTAATGTATTTTTAAAGCTATATTAACAAGGGCGTACCTGGATTTTTCTCTGAAGAGGGCTGAGAAGGATTTATATAAAAATTAAATTAATCTATCATTCTGCCCTGTCCGTACGAGTAACCCTCCCTCATAATCATACGTGCTCATTTACTACTTTGTACTCATTTAATACTTTGCACTCATTTAATACGTTTTACTCATTTGTTACTTTGTACTCATTTAATACTTTATACTAATTTAATATTTTCTACTCATTTACTACTTTGTGCTCACTTAATACTTTTTACTCATTTAGTACTTTCTACTCATTGATTACTTTGTACTCATTTAATACTCTATTCTAATATAATATTTTCTACTCATTTACTACTTTGTACTCACTTAATACTTTGTACTTATTTATTACTTTGCAATCATTTCTTACTTTATACTTACATACCTGTTACTTTTTACTCAGTGAATACTCAGTAATTATTTATGACTTCGTGCTCATTCAATTCTTTGTGTTCATTTAATACTTTTTACTCATTTGTTACTTTGTACTCATTTAATACTCTATACAAATTTAATATTTTCTACTCATTTACTACTTTGTGCTCACTTAATACTTTTTACTCATTTAGTACTTTCTACTCATTGATTACTTTGTACTCATTTAATACTCTATTCTAATATAATATTTTCTACTCATTTACTACTTTGTACTCACTTAATACTTTGTACTTATTTATTACTTTGCAATCATTTCTTACTTTATACTTACATACCTGTTACTTTTTACTCAGTGAATACTCAGTAATTATTTATGACTTCGTGCTCATTCAATTCTTTGTGTTCATTTAATACTTTTTACTCATTTGTTACTTTGTACTCATTTAATACTCTATACAAATTTAATATTTTCTACTTATTTACTACTTTGTACTCACTTAATACCTACTTTGTAGTTTGTACTCATTTATTACTGTGCAATCATTTCTTACTTTGCACTTACTTGTTACTTTCTACTCATTTAATACTTCGTACCTTGTACTCCTTTATAACTTTTTACTAATTTGTTATTTTTGAATGAAACACTTAAAATAGTTTAAAAGTATAGTAAATACCTACTTACAGATCTGTAGCGAGCCTACTATTATCGCGTAAGATTAGCAATCCCATGTAAATCACAACAATAATTTCAAATGACTTTTTTTTTTTTTTTTTCTAATAAAAACAACCATTTCAAAGCTAATATTTAGAAAAATTTAATATTCCACAGAAAGTGAGCTCTGAGAGAAAAATTAGCCAATTCAAATTCAAAAGCCAACTTCGACTACAAAGTTTAATTATAGATTTTGTGAATCAGTCAGAAGATGGAAACTTTTTTTTGGTTTTTTGGAAGATGATGGATTGCGGGAACTGGTAAACTTTCTCCTTGCCACCGACCCTGACATTAAAGAATCTGAAACCAATCCTAATATTGTGAGATTATAAAATATTCGAAGACGAAAGACTCAGGTAGCCAGCACAAAAAAAAATAGAATTTTAACTTCTCTCACCATTTCATAAACTTTTCCTTTACCCTACCTCGGACTAACACTCCCTGGTACGGTTAATAATTATAAAAGCTGTGTATCTCGGTACCATCTCTTCTCACTTTAAACTTGTTTTTCTCCCACCTTTATATTTTTTTTCTCACCGAGCAGCCAAATAATATGATTCACATGCAACTTTTTTCTGCTGCTCGGTTTTAACCAGCGTTCGTCTGTCATACAGACAACACCTTTTTTCTATTCGTCTATATTTTTATATTTTTTCATGTCTGTTCCTTTTTTTTTTCATATTATACATGATGGTTTTTAACACCATGGTTTAATTCTCTCGCGACAATAGGCTAAACTCTTGCTAAATCACTCGTGGTGTTCGTCAGTCCCTAGTTTCCTTAGATGGCAGTTTCTCGGAAACGTTCAGCCTATTTGGTAATTTTAATAATTTATATGCATGGCTAAAATCGTGGTGTTGAGGATTCTGGCAAGGCTCAACGGAGCAAGGTTTAGGCTCTCGTCGCCATCAGATGTCGTTGATGGTGACACTCGAGGTGTAGGTTTGTATCGTGGTGATAGATTAATTTTGTGGAGTGTTTTACCCTAGAATATGTCCCCCTAAGGTCGCACCAAATAAGTAAGAACAACTTTCATTATTTTTGAGAAAAAAAAAAAAAAAAAAGAACAAGAAACTATAGCATTATCCTTATTTAGTGCATTCGTTCTCCCACCGCAGCCTTCTGCTGTTACAAAAAAATACTTCCAGTATTGTTTGAAAAAAAAAAAAAAAAAAAAAACTAGAGATTTATACATTTCATTCGACTATATCGTACGTCGTCAACTTATTAAATTTTTTTTACGCTTTCATTCTTGTAAAAGGTTGGGTGACGGGAGGAGGAGGAGGAGGTATGTGAAGGAAATACGGTTGCAAATTTTATGCGTTTAACGTCGAAAGAAGACGAAGACGAAGACGAAGACGAAGACGCAGTAATAAATAAGAAACGTTCTCTCCGCGGTTACATATTTCGCGCTTGCGAATTTAATAGATATTCGCCGAAAAAGTTTTTCTTAATCGACTCCATAAAAAGTATCCGCAGAATACGAGTGGTAGACGATGGCTACTCATTTTTATCATCCACCACTCATTTCTTGGTGTGTACCGTATATATATATATATACATATACATATACATACACAGTTGGTTTTTGACTCCGTCGTTGCTGCGTTCGTTTGGCCAGATTTTTTTTCTTCTCTCTGCACCATTCTCCTTTCTGCCAAACGTATTATTTATTTTTCACGTACGGTACGACTGAAAATTTATGGCCACCGTATCGAAATTTATACGAGTTTTATCCAAAATATCGAATAAATTAACGTCTTGGGATGTTGAACGACTTTCATGTTATGGTTTTTATATTGGCCTCAAATAAGTGGATCGATTGGGGAATAACAACTGAATACGTGCGATTACAATAAGTGATTTGTTTGTCATTTAGGTCATCATACACGATATTAAGGAAACGGAAATACGTCAAAAATTTTTTTTTCTGAATAAACTCGAGTGTAATTATTGACTGTAGGTAATTACTGGTTTGAATTTTATACTTGACATAGATATACTTTGCTCAAATACCTCGGGTATCTTGTGAAACTCAGCAGTCCCAACTCTATCAATATTTTGCTAGTTCTTCAGTCTTGTACAAACTTGTTTATAGTTTTGTAGCTATTAAACTTGACTTCAAACGGTCAAAAAGTCCCATAGTGACTTTGAAAAGGAATTTGAACTCGCAGCTTTGTTCTCTTCGATCTAACACCTACAAAACTGAGTCAAAGGAAAAACATTGCTGTTATGGTTCATACTGTTTTTCTTGATTTATTCCCTTTAAGTCGAAAATTCCCTTCTCTACTGATTCGAGATGAGGGTAAGAGAATGCAGAAATTGAGTTTGAACCGTCCTTAACTTACTGTAAACAGAATATTCTCCCAAGTAGTTGGCTATAAGTATGAAAACTGGCCAAGTGTGAACAAGGCTTTATACTATCTTTCGTGCTTTAAGAATATTTCAGTTCTGTTGAAGTTTTGCCAACAGATTTTGGAGCGCATTCTCTGATAGGTAGCTTGAATTTTGAGTTGACATTTTTTCAAACCTTACCAATCGGAATTCTAAAAATATCGAAAACACAAATCGTAATGTTTACTTTTGAGTCTGAGCTTTTCTTTCAAATTCAAAAACGTCCCCATTAAAATTTGTTTTGTTGTGTTAATAACTGAAGAAAAAACCACGAGTCTTCGAATTTATGCTCCAAAATATGTCAATTATCTCTATATAATTATTTAGGTTCATTCTAAATACGTAAAAATTAGGTTCTGCTGTATATCTCTACAGTAAATGTACCTATTTAATTTTGAAAAGTTTTCTCCCTTGTTTCATATAATTATATCTTATTGAAATTCTTCCAATAAAGGTGCTTGTATAAATTTCTGAACGACTAGAATAAAGATTTTCTATAAAAATTAGATTTTCAATCCACTGAAGTTATTACCTGAGAGCAAGATATTGAGAATTTTGCGTAACCAAGTGGAGATTAGGGTAATAAATACTCTCCTTCGGAATTTTTTTAATCAGAATTTCAAATAGTGAGACCATTATGATTTTTAATTTTACAACAAACAATGACGATTGGCATGAAAATCAAAAATGAATATCCCAAAATACACGATAAATTTTCTATTTTTACAGTTTATAAATTCTCCTCCCCTTCTGAAACAAATTCTTCATATGGCCTCGGCACAGAAAGTAAAGGTCAAAAATTTTCAATTCAAATTTTTTGGTTCACTCAGATGGTTGACAAAAGTCCGCCCGTGGTTCCTCCTCCTGAGAGAAGAAATTTCTTGAAATTGGCCGTTAGGGTTGAGTGGAAATGGGAGAAATTTTCTCTCATCAAACCCCCCCTTAAGAAAATCCTAGCAACGCCACTGACTGTATATTTTGGCTAAGGCTCTTTACTATCAGGTATATGGGCATATAAATGATAAGAGATAATGTATCGCTTTTTTGTGTGATTCTTTTTATGATGTACTGAGTGTACATGAATTTTTAGTAAATATAATTGTAGTAAGTACCTAATAATAAACAATGTAAACTGAATGTAAACAAAACAAACGCTAAATGGTCACTCATCTCTCATCACCCTGATGCGCATACCTGGTTGTAAAAAGTCTTAGTCAAGCCTCTCTATCACGAGTGAACGTGTAGTTAACCTTCTGACGTCTTGGGAAAAACTACTGAACTCCTTTTTCTTATATCCTTTTTTTAGATAAAAAATTTTAGTTCGAAAATGTAGTTTTAGTTTGTATTTGACCAAATTTTACGAGTTATTAAGTAATTTTACTGGCAGAAAGGCGAAATTTTACCCTTCCTTATTTTAATTACATTGTTAAACGTTTCATTCGTCTGTCACTTTTTGAGAACTGAAGAAATCAATTTTAAAAATATTTTACAGTATTTACGGCACTGAGATATGCAATCTAAGCAACCCTTCAATTTTGCTTGTTGCGTTCAAGATTCGTAACTCCGTATCTTAAAAGACTTCGGTCATCTATTAACGAATTTAGAATTTTATTGATCATCAGTTTTAATTTTTGAAGATAATTACCGTTGTTGTGATGTTATAATATGACTGACGAAAATTTGCTTCAATTTACCTTGAAGAGAGTTTAACAATTTTGGAATCTGGTAACATTTTACAGAATAAAGATCAATACCTATTTCCTTTTGTGGCGAATTGTTCGAAACTATACCCAAACAGTTTAATGAAGAGAATCTTAAATACGGCTCATATAATAACCTGGCTAATAATGCTTTGTGTATTGTCCATAAGTAACTAGCATTGACGACCATAAATAGTCAGTACTCCGCAAATAATTTTCATTACCTGCCAAATTGATGGTATAGGTAAGTGTAGGCAACAGTCACCTTACAACGCTATCGAGTCATTATACCAAAATTCAGGTGGAAGTATGTCAACAGAAAGAACAAGTTTCCAGTCATCAAAGTACACTGCCACTCATTCAACAAATTTGTTTTCGTGAAGAAAAGTGGACGCTAGAAAAGCTAACAAAATAAATGGTCTTTTAGACGTGACTGTAGCCCATATGTATATAACGCCAACAAAGGACCTGATAAAACTCGAAAACTCCCAACTAATGCCTCTTAAAACCTAAAGAATAATAATAGCGTTAGATGATCCGCAAGAGAAATCTTTTTTCAGCCTAGTAGTGATAGAAACAAAAAAATTCAAAAGCAAAAAAAAAATGTTAAATGGATAACGACTAAATTAAATGGCCAAAAGAACGAAAAATTGAAAAAAATTTTTTCAACAGCTGAATATTTACATTTAAATATTCAAAACACGTATCCTAAATATAAAAATTCTTTGCACATTTTTCCTTCATAAAAAAATTTCATACAGCAGTTGCAGCGGATAAAGAAAATCAACTAAGTAAACAATAAATAATAAATGGAGATTTTGAAAATTTTACTTATTCGCGCATTGATCAAATAATTTGGTTCAGAAAATGGATAAATAAATGGGTACCTAAATGAGTGTTTCGCGAACGTAAGATAATTTTTACCACTTCCATTCGATTCTTTCAATAGTAATTAAAATTTATGATTTTGAAGGTCATCTAGTGTAGGTACGTATAAACGATGTAAAGTTATATAAATCAATTTTATTGATTTATAGAGCTAAAAAAAAAAGTTACGAAGTTACTATTGCAATTTTTTTAATTTATTAACTTCAAATCGATGTACCTGTACTTTAGACTTATATTCATACTTGTCTCTGAATTATTTCCTAAATTAACATCTTATTTGCAGAATATTAGTCTGAAATTTCTGAAATGTTTTTAGATTAAAAAACTAACAGTATTTTTTTTTCAACAACTCATTAGTATTTACTTAGCCTAAAAAAGAATAATATAAAGTATGTAGATGATAAATCGGATTGATCAAATTAAATTCCGAATTGTCGTAGGCATTTGAAAATTAATGGTTCCTTATATTATGTTTGGAAGCAACACAATCCTTCTTAAATCAATAATAATATTAAAACTATCTTCAAATAGAAAGGGAAAAAATATTTTTCATTGCCCTAGGCTTAGTGATAAAGAAGCTCTGGGTGATAGAAATTTTGGCTTCGGAGTTGAATATTTACCTACTTATAGTTTGTCTCATTTGTTATTGTGATAAACATAAAAATATTTTATAATTTTTGATAACTAAATACCCGTGTGTTCAAGAAGTTAAGTTAATTTTTTTATCTAACTGGTAGAACAGCCTTTGAGTTCGATGTCTGCACATCTCACAACCTAACATTTTCTATAGTATTATATTGTGTGGGTGCACAAACGCACTAAATGATCTATGCTAATCTGCGGTCATATTATTTATTTTTCTGCCAGAAACCTATCTCGAAATTTTAATTTTTCTGTAATCAAGTAAAGACCACAGCCAACACGTTGAAATAATCTACTGTTATTAATTTACTAATGTTGGGAAATACTATATTGTTCAAGTATTGGTTGGCAATATTGTGCCCTACGTTTTATACTAATAATTTTGATGCTATTCTGCTTTCAATTTAAAAAAATTGATTTTTCAAATTCTCATTCCAGCTGTCGGATCTAAGTTGTGAGAGTTATCTTAATCATTGATAAATAGACTAGTAACAATAAACCGCTATAATGTATAGTTAACTGGTTAAGGATGAGAAAAATCTTTGAATCTGATTTTACTAAAAGTACCTGGTTCACCAAGCTTTGCTCGGATGTGTAAATTATAAAACATTTTATTAATTCAATTCAAGCTTTCATAACATAACTCGATTCTCGAGAATAATATTAAAGATTGCAACTATAAACGCATTATTTCTTTAGGTAGTCATAAATCAAAATGATCATACGTAGTCTAGGCCTACCAAAATTCGTTAATAAAATTTTACCTATCCCTTACTTTCAGCCAGGCGAATTTTTCATCATTCGTTGTTATCGCTTACTGAGAATGTATACACTGGGATGCTCATATTTCTTCAGTGAAATTTCTCGAATTCAGGACATATTTAAATCATTTTTCCTTAACCAAAAACCCCTTTCCTGTAAATTTCAATGAAACTGTTGGTTTAGTTCTTCAGAACATGGTTAGATACATACATACATACATACATACATACATACATACATACAAACATACATACATACATACATACATACATACATACATACATACATACATACATACATACATACATACATACATACATACATACAAACATACATACATATATACATACATACATACATACATACATACATACAATTATTACTCGTTTTGTAGATTAGGATTGGCTATGGAAGAATAATACACATCAAAAACAATTTTTCTATGAATTGGTAAATTTTTCTGACCTCTTAGTTTTTACAAGAAAACATTAATCAAAAATGTAAATGAAATGTTTCTCTCCTAATTAGCTAAACTGATCAACCTTTATAGGTTTGCCATTGTAAGGATTCAAACTGGCAACCTACAGATATGAAAAAGCAACCATGTTATCCATGTGGCTACACTACCGTTGATATCAAGGTGAGGTGTGTGCATATCAATGTATGTATCAGTTCACATACCCACAACCACGACTGCTGCTGCGCTATAAACCAACAAAACCCACAATGCAGACTTATGCCTATGGCTCAATTTCACTCTGTGGAGAGAATGCACGGACCAGGAGAGGAGAACTGGGTGTTTGCTCCCATCAGGGTGACAATTTCTGTAGGTCTGCCAGTGTGGGCATGTGAACCAATCACCTACAGATATGAAAAAGTAACAATGCTATCCACTCAGTTATGCTGCTGCTGATAGTAAAGTGAGGTCATACGTATGTATCGGTTTATATCCTCATAAACTTATAATGTTGAATCTCACTTATACTTAGGCAATTTTATAAAATCCGTGGTGATTCTGAAATAATTTTATCAAGGAAAGAACAAAAAAATTATTCGAGGAGAAAAAATTTACCATAAAAGATACAATGTGGTATAGCGAGAAACGAGATTTTCATTTTTCAAGTATGCTTAATTAAATTTTTCCAGATCAATGGAGGTGGGGAAATGAACTATTCTTCACTGTAACCTCTTTTAAATATTCCATAGATCTAATAATAGTGGCTTCTTTTAACAACAAAAGCTAAGCTGTTGAAAGAAAAAATGAAAAATTTTAAGAGTGAAATTTCAGAATTCATATAAATCTTCGGTAGAAATGATTCAAAGGTAATAAAATTTTATAGGCACGTTTTGTGGCAGCACTAAACGAATTTTGTTGGTCGTTCAACAAAATAATATAAAGAAGATTTAAAAAATCAGACAACTCGATGCTAACGTTTTCGCATTTTCAACAATTCAGAAAACAAGGAAAAGGAAATTCAAATAAAATTTGACAGCCATTCAAAATATCACTACCATTCGATATCGCTATTAATATTTCAATATTTATGTTAAGTTGCCTCATCGTCAATAAATCAGTCGATTTTACAAGAAAAGTTTAACTCTTACACATTAGAATTTTCCAATTTTTTCGTCCATTAATTTCCTTCTCTCCTCCAATATTCTCTCCAATTTTCCAAAATAATTTCATTCACAAAACAAATGAGAGGGAAAAGCTAGAAAATAAATAAAGAAAAAAGTCAATGTGCAAGTACTATAAAACGAATACCTCAGTTAAATCGTTTAAATAATTTATTAGTACAAAATTTTGTGGTTTTCCAAACGGGAAAAAATCATGCAAATAATTTTTTAGAAAAAAATCATCAACCACCACAAAACGCCTACATTAACGATAAAGGGTATAGTTAGCCCGGAGAGGGAAAAAATATCTAAGAAGGGGTGGTAAAAAATGAAGATTCACTTTTTTTCTTTTACTTTTTTTTTTGTTTTTTTTTTTGAATAAACGATAAATAAACGAAAAAGTTGGACATTTTATTTATACGCCTTAAGGGATCGTTTTCGATAACCTAATTTTTTTTTTTTTCTCCAAATACTCAGCAAATGTTGGGCGGTGAAAAAGAAAAGAAGAGAAAAAACAGAGGAAATCGGATAGTGCATGACAGTTGATTCACACATTCTTAACACGTGTTTGTTCCACCATTTTCTTTTCCCACTTCCGGCTTCAGTACTTTTCGTTATATAAGAAACGAAAGTTTGATTAAAGTGCAAACTTTGCAAAAAACACGATTTTCTAAATCTACTCTCTAATTCGGACAGTAAAAAGTGCTTTTTTTTTTTTGTTCTTATGATTCGTATTCGTTCCACTCATCTTTTGCAATGTGGTGACAATGTTTTGCAATAGAAAATTTTTTTCACGGAAAAATTCAAGCTGTAACTTATAGTTTCTGGTCAGAGGATAAATAAGCGAATATGAGTCACGTTTTCGTTGAAATTTGAAAAATTCTGTTCACAAAATGTAAAGAATTGAGAACAAAAAGAATAAAATGCACTACTAAACTCTTCTATTTCTGTAATTTTAACTAATAATTTATTTCATCAAAACGATGTATAACTTCGAGAGAGAATCAGTGATATTAGTCTATCAAACATTGTTTGACCTTCAAAATATTTTTACCTGAAAATTCATAGATATTTAAAACGTTAAGTAGTGATCCTTATTTGAGAATATAATGAATTTTTGTAATATTTCTATATTTCAGCGTTTATCGAGCTTTTTTTCTTATTTTGATCCCTAACGTAATTGTCTCTCCACAACAAAAAAAGAAAGAGCTTACCAACCAATGCCATTCTTTTCCTTTTTCAACTAATAATAACATCAATTGATGGTTTCATATCAAATGTAAATGAAGAGACAGACATAGGATGCATATAGTAAGTATAAGTAAGTATAATTTGTTCAATTTGTCAAATTTGTCCAATTTTATTCGGTTAAAATTCCTTCCCTTTTTAATAAGCTATCTATACCGAGACGTCTAAAGATTTTGCACATAATTATGGATTTATTTAAGAAGGGATGAAAATATTTTTTTAATTAATACCAAACTTCAATAATTTCAGTCCCTATAGATCTTAGAGAAATTTTAATATGGTTATTTTTTTTCTTTTTAGCGAATTTTTTTTTTTTTTCAAAGTTGCTCTGTTGTATGAAAAAAATTTTTATTTAGCCCAATGATTTTTTATTTATTTATAATTCCAATAGGTCCTGCTGGAGAAATTTTAAAAAGGTTATTTTTTTCTTATCAGAAAATTTTTATCCTTATTTTTTTAGAAGTTAACTCAACTTTTAAATAAAAAATATTTTTAACAGGTACTTTGCTTTAAAGTGAGCCATTTTTTAAAGAACTCAAAAACTATCTTATCGATTATAAAAAAATAATTTGGGACCACCATGGGATCACTCTTTGTCATTTAAAAAAAGTTCATGAAAATCGGTTGAGTAATTTTTCGACAAAATACACAGTAAAAAAAAGTGATACCTATGATCTACACCTTTTCTCAATGGGTTTTGGCAATGAAGCCATTTTGCATCACATTCTGTATGTGTGTCTCCTAGGAACATCATGTTTGTTGGTTGCGTTTTGGTTTTTCAACACAAATTTTTCAACATCATATTGAAACACCAATAAAGCTTACATAATAAAATTCGGAAACGAAGGTAATTAGGTCATGGCTGGGTCTCAAACCTATGATCTTTGGGTTGCAAGGCTGAGCAGTCAGTTACCATCCCAATCCATCCCCTACAAAAGATACATATGTATATATATATATATATATGTATATATATACATCACTATAATAAATATACAAGCTGTTAGTTATTTCACGAAATTATTTTACCAATTATTCCGAAGATGCGCAAGCGCCACTACCCACACAGCCATACATAGACACGAAAAAAAAAAGTTCGTTGTCTCTTCCGAAACAACAAATTCTACAGTGTTACCAGAAATTCAGGGCTGGCACAAGTTAAAGCGCCGCAGAGTGGCGCTGCAGTGCTTGTGCCTATATAAGAGTTAAATTGAGAATTTCATTTCAAATGAAGTTGATTAAAAATGGGATTCTTTACTGATTAACCTTTTTAATTGTTCCACTTGGAGAATCGATCTTCGTAGAAGTTGTATCATTAAACGTCGGGTTACCCTGTGGGTATACTTTTTATATTATGTATAACAGATACCTAACTCTTTTTTTTTTGTGTGAACAAAATTCTTTTAATCAATGCCAAATTTCGAACAAAAAATTTAACTTTATGGATAATTAATTTGTACAATTTTAAAACTATAAATAGGTAGCATAGAAAACTTCATTTTAATCATTAATAAAATTTTATGTTTTAATGTCTGTATGGTATGGGTCAACAGTTGCTGTAATTCGGACTTACTTATGGACACAACCTTATAAAACATAAAACTTATAAATTTAAAACCAGTTCAACACTAATCTGAGTTTACTAAAATAGATACTTGAGCCTAAACGAGTTCAGCCACTTGAATCGAATCAAAGAATATTAAACCGGCTGAATAACTTTGCTTAAAATATGGCGCTGGCTCGAAAAGTTTAATTCAAAAGAAAAAAAAAAGATAGCGTCAGGCTATTACGTATTCAAATTTTTAATTTACCTTTTTTTTTTATGACGATTTTATTCACCTTATAAAATATATAATTTTGCCAGTTTTTCATTCCGAAAAATTTTTTGTAAGGATTTACATTGTTGAACCTTCACCTACATCCATTCGAGTCAAAAACTACATTTCAAGTGAAAACGTGTCCTTACGCAGTTCTCAGTCAAAGCAGGAATCACAAAATGGTTGTATATATTTCTGTAAGTATAACACCTTCATGAAAATTTTCAACAACACATTGCATAATGATATGCGATGCAAGTAAAAAAAAAATAAATATTTTCTTAATCTGTTTTTCTTCCACCCACTTTCTACATCGCCTCTCTTATCGGTCCTATTTAAAGCGAAATTAAGTTTTGTGAGCTATAAAATCGATCAAGAAACATATTACTACTTTGAAAAAATTTATCAAACCAATCATAATTTTTTCAACGAGATTATGGCCAAACAAAAAAACCTACATGGTTACGCCTTGGTCGTTTTCATAATCACACGGTTCGTATAATATACAACAAGATATATTTCAGTAAAATTTTGTTTGAGATATTTCGATACTGTGAACTCGTTAATGGCATTTGTGCTTGGAAATGTGATTTTTTTCTTTTACTTTTTTGGTTGAAAAAATTTTTGATAATCGTCGTTTTCATAATAATGTTCGCCGCTTTATGCGAGAATATGGCCATGAGTTTGATGGGTAAAAGTTTTTGTTAAAATTGCCACAAAATATTATTAGCTTGTATATATATATATATATATATATACGGATGAGAATAGCATTTAAAGGAGAGAATGCGGTAACATAATGATTTCATCCTACCTACCATATGCTTTTTCAAGGGTTTTTGAAAGTTTTTCAACGCCATCGATGAGAAAATTTTCTCGGTGTTCGAATAGGAGTATCTCCAATAAAATTCTTCAATTTTATTGGACGGCAGCACATTTTTCAACCATATTTGGACTACGCACTCGTACGTAATTATAGTGTGGAAAAAAGTAGAAGAAAAATAATATACCTATCGCATAATTGAGCTCATAAAATATGGGTTTGATATTTTCAATTTGTGCAAAATTTTGACGGATTGAAATGAAATGTCATTTTTTGGTTACAGAGACCATATCTTGGGCATGAGAAAACATAAATTTGATTTGATGATTCTTCAACGAGTAAATAATCTAAAATTGGGAATAAAAAATATAAAAAACTATAGTCACAGTCATCGGTAAATGTATAAGTCAACCTACACATAGAATGGAAATTTTGTTTAAAAAATTTAATACTTACTAACTAAAGGATGATGAATTTGAAATTTTGTGTTAGCTTTCCTAACTGAAAAAAGGCTATTTTATGGAAAAATTTCATGAAAATTAATCTTTTTATTTTGTACGACAAAAATCCAATAATGGCGTATGTAATTTCAAAATACATGGGCATAAGAAGAATTTTAAAGGGGGGAAACTTATTTATAATTTTGAAGTGAAACTTCGTTACTATCCGTAGTAAACTCATATGACCTTGACACGACGAATCCGACGACAAAAAGCATTACCCGCTAAAAAAATCAGACGTAGTGGAAAAAGCCAATAATAAGACCCATTACTGGTGAAAAATATTTTACGTCAGTGGACTGAACCTTGAAGCAAGCACTTATTTGGTTTTTTTTTTTTTAATACAGAAAAGAAGAAAAAAAGAAGTTATTATAATAAAAAATAAAAATGGGGTTTGGAGGGCAATACTCCCAATAAAAAAATAGTTTAGGATTATTATTATTCATTCTTCTTTTGTAGTTTATTTTGTGAAATATCGGCGGGTATGTTTTTGGGGCGCTGATTTCGAATTTGACATTATTTTTTTCATTCAACCAATTCCCTAACTTCTAAGGGCTTCTACAGGGGCCAAATTTTGACTTGTCATATTTTGTTGTGTGATATATCAAGTGATATATTTTTTAGAGCGCTGATTTCAAGTTTGATGTTCATTTGTTCATTTAATTAATTTTTCAACTCCCAGCGGGTTCAAATAGAGTTTAAATTTTGACTTCTCATGTTTTGTTGTGTACATCAGTGGGTACATTTTTTAAGGTACAGATTTCAAATTTGATATTCGTTTTAAAGATTACATGAATTCAGGGGTAGTTTTGCAATATCTCTTAAGAAGTTTCACTTCCATCGCATGTCACTCATTTTTTTTTCTTCAGTAAGTAGCTATATATGAAAAAAATGTAAAATTTTCCAATAGACTTGAGGATGGGGAAAATTCCCCTGTGCCTCCTTTGCTATGCCCATATAAAAATGTTTAATTTGCAAAATTTTTCCTGAGTATAGATTAACTGGTAAAAAGAAATGTATATCGACGATGAAAAATACATTTTTATACAAAGACATTAAACATAATTTCCTAGGTATGTAGGTATCAAAATAAATGGCTAAAAAATTAGTAATACTCTAAAATGAATAATTTTTACATACTGAAATTAATAAATGTAATAATTTTAAATGAGGCACTGAATAATAAAATGTCTTACCCCTTTCATAGGCCACAAAAATATTGAATTGAATGTTATTCATTATTCTTCCTTTTCAAAGCACCATTTGGGACAAAATAGCCTAAGTATTCAGTAGACATTAAACTTTAAAACAAGATAACAATCTTATTGACATATTTATAGGTCAAACATACCAATAGGTACGTATGTTACTTTTCTCGAACAACCCTAATGAATTTTCAGCGACTTTATTGTCTTACCTTCTGTAAACTAATAGTACTTATAATCATAATATATGAACTTTTAGGCTTTAAATATCGCGAATTTTTATTCTCTCAATCTCAGTAAAAAGTACCTATTTATAAAATTTACTAACAATATAATAATTAGTGAATGATAACTCTCTCTTAGGACAGAATGTTAGGACTGCATTTCCAAATCACTGTTTATAGCTTCAATTAATTAGGCTTTCTTTTGGAATTTTACAACTTTAAACAATTTCACTAGATAAGTAGTTGTGGGGATTCAACTACTCATAAGAGGTTAGAGGCACAGCCTCTCAATGACAATTGTCATCATAAGATGACTAATTTTGTGCACTGCATGTTAAACACATTGTATGTTTGTTTGTACGTACTTGCAAAACTGTCAAAGTATGATGAAACATCCGGACCATGACAAATCAATAGATCAAATCTCGGATGATGTCACAATCAGGCTTACCATTGCACGTGCCATATTTTCCCCATAGCCATTGCAACGATAAAATACGTCATAATTAGTCTTCACACACACACGTACGTATTCCTTATGTATGTGTCTATGTGTGCATGGAAGGAACCAGTATATAAGCTCACAAAATTGGCTACAATATCGACAGTGTTCACCAAAGTCTCAAAGTCTTGGCCTTCCTATACCTTGTATATGATTTGTGGTGAACATGCAAAACTACAGAAAACCTTCTTTTGTTGGAGCATCTCCCATGACATAAGGTATTGCACAGTAGGTACAATAAATTCTCCAAGAAAAGGTGCTTAATCATTGCTGATTGATTAAAAAGGTACTAAGTGAACCTAACAGTAATCTTTACCAAAAAAGTATGGGTTAAAAAACTGCAAGTCCTTTTTCAGTTAGGTTCCCTAAGTACCTATATGAGTAGTCATAATGTCAGTATCGTAGGTACACAATTTTGGTGGCAGAAAAAGAAACATAAGCCTACTGACACCAGTCACCATTTTTCAGTTTGGTTACAGTCTTCAGTGAAAAATCATTTAAGCTAAGAAAGTTTTCAAAATGATCGTATATCAAATTTATAGATTGAACAACATGAAATAATATTCATAAAAGTCTGAAAGTATTCATTCCTTCTTAACAATCTCTTTATTCTAAGTTACCTACCTACTTTCATTCTCTATGTTTATTATCTGGAATAATAAACTGATTCAACAAGCAGCGAGAGAAAATTAAAATTGATGCACAACATTGAGAACTATTTTTTATTTCTTTCTCTAAACAATTTTCATTTGCTTTTATTTTTTTAAGATGAATTCCAAACAGCCTACAATAGAGTTAAGTACATACTAAGTACCTGTCTACCTAAAAATTGAACTCAAATGGATAAAACGCTAATAAGTTGAAATATATTTTGTTTTTAGCCCGTTATAAATTGACAAATAAACTCAGGTACCTAATCTAATTTTAATTTTATAAAATATCGACACGCTTCTTTATTGATAATGTTTTAGCCATAGGTCTAAAGAGTAATTTGAAAATAATTTTCTGTCAGTATTTTAGGCGATAGCGTGTGGATCTTTTTATAAAGAAAATGTATTTTCAATTTGTATGGAGGAACTGCTATTTAGTTATAGCGTATTGAACTATTTATCCTAAAAATAAAAATAGTGCACCAATGATTTCAAAACAGTGACATGAATATGTGATCCACAGTTTTTCTCAATGGGTTTTGGCAGTGAAGCTATTTTGCATCACATTATGAGTGAACGTTGCCCACCTCTATTATGGGAGGAAGTGTTAATTTACGTTTGTTGGTGGTTTTTGGTCTGTCAACATGAATTTTTCAAACATCATATTGAAGCACCAATGGCCCAAATATGGTTAGAGTACTAAGGTTATGGTGTTTATGGCCGTGTGTGCATGGCCAGCAAGTTTTGTGTAGCGTGTGTAGCGATTGCTACACATGAGAAATTCCCAAGTGGTTTTCGCTACACATGGGAAATAATTACGTTTACACACAATTAATCAAATCATATTTTCTTTATTCTGCATAAAATTTGCACCAAAAAAATTTTTTTTTCGCTACACATGGGAAAATGAAAAGTTGCCAGCCCTGCATGTGTGGCTGCGTCTCGAAGAACCTGCGACCTTTGAGTTGCAAAGGCCAAGCACTCAGCCACCGTGCAAATTTGTCCCCAACAAGAAGTCAACGTTTGTCACATTCTCAAACGAATCAAAATCAAAATTTCTTTACCTCTTCAATGAAATTAGCCAGCACCGATTTCATTTGAATATTAAATCCAGCCGAGATTTTATGCACTGAAAATAATGTATGTTGCGTTTTCTGGTTTGGTTTTCATATAAAATTCTAAATAACTTAATGAGAAATAACTGCAATTAACTTTGAAAATCTGCTAAAACTATCAAAAATGGCAAGTAAATTAGCCGATATAGGTACTTATTAAGTGTTTTTCATGCGATGAAAATCTTCTCAAGCTCAGTTTCGGAAAGAAATAAACGCAAGTTAGCTTTTCATTCGTTAACACGAACAAAACGGAAGTTTTCTGACAGGTTTATCATCTCCTCTCACTCCCCCTTCTCCATTAATTTAATCGTGAAATATGTTTCGACGAACGACGTGTCGGGCACCATAATCGAGTTATTGTAAGAACGTCGAAAAAACGTGAATTAATCAATAATATTTTGTATTTTGAAATTCGTTTAATCGCAGTTGTCATTTGAAATTTAGAAAAAACTGAAACGATGTCAGCACAAATTTTCGAAGTGAAAAAATGATTAGGCGTGTTCAGTGGGACAGAAAGTGCTCAAATTTAAAATTTTAGCTTCAGATAAGTTCTTTCAAAAGTTTGTTTCCAGTTTTATTCTACAATTGTTGTTCTGTGTCAGCTCTCTGAAGTGGAAAACTCGGAAGAACGCAGACCTATTTCAAACAGAACAACTAAACGAATTTCGGAGGATTCAAACGCACCCATACCTTTAGAAGAGAACTTTTTATCAGAACCTACTTACCTAGTCAGGCAGACAATTTGGTACCTACTTTTTGAAGAAAAAAAAGTTTTTTTCAAGTTATACCTTGTAAAATCGAACGGCCTCGTCTGAGAACTAAAATTGCACTCACTGCTGGAGACAGATATTCTGTGGCAGGTGAGGGCTGTTAAGAAACAATTTAATTTAATTTAAGAAAAAAAAAACTTGAAATCTTTTTGTTTGTTTTTTTTTTTTGCACTTGAAAAAGGGGAATTTGTACTTAAAACACCTCTCCATTATTTATGGCCGCGTGTTTGTACTTTTCCAACTTCGGACAACTTGTTTATAGAAAGAACTAAAAGTTTGGCACTTTCTGACAAATCGAACAGATAAATTTTTTGTGAGTATTGAGAGGTACATTTGAGAAATGGAAAAAAATTAAATTAGCTGCTCCGGGAACAGAAAATTAAAGGATGCAGGTAAGGTAGTGGTTCTTGAGGGTTTTGACCTCCCGTAGCCAAATGAAGATTGACATTTAAAAATAGTGTGTGTCTTTATCGGTGGTGTTGGTGGTGTGTGACAAGGAGGGTTGGAAGATGAGACGGAGAAAATGTGGACTCCTCTTACGACGGGGCTATTTTTACGTCTCTAGTCCAGATTATTAGAGACAATACAAAATAAAGCAAAACCTATTTCGTTTACTTTGTTTATTTTCTTTTGGTAAGGTCACATAGGGGAGTGACTCCTAAGATGGCGCAGTCCTTAAGATGGCGCAGTGCTTGTTTCACTGTGTTTTGAGGTAGGGGCAACACTGAAATTGGTGTCATTGGAAAGTGTTTTGTAAGCCTTCAATTCTGTGTGAAAAGTTTTTTCTGTGACTTCAGTAGAACATGTGTTATCACACTTTCAATTTTTTTCCTACTTATGCTGTAATTTTTTCACTACATTTTGTAACGATTCTAATTGAGAAAAATTAAGTATTGAAATCCAAATTATTATTTTTTATATTCAGCCATGGGTAAGGAACATTTTCGTATAAATTCTTGACCATTGAGTTTTGTTTCTGATTGATAAAAAAATAAAATGTGAAAGAACATATGACCCCTAAGATGGCGCACTTTAACAATATCATCAATAGAGATATTCTTTCAACTACATATTTTTAATTTCTATTGAATTAAAAGAGTTTATTTGGTGGTCAGTCATATTCTGAAAATAAAATTGTTGTTGAATTTGAAGGGGGCAGTAATTTGGAAAATGTTGTGTGCATTTTTTGTAATGATTTGTTTAGCCATTCAAAATCGAAGGAAAAATGGATTTAGTGCACTAAATGCAAATTGTGGACCCACACCAAATGTGCAGCTGGTGTCACAAGTAAAACCAAAGCATACATTTGTGAGAAAAAAAAACTCTTTTCATTACAATTTTATTCTTTTTTCCCTAAGATGGCGCATTTCGACTTTTTTCATAATAAATTAAATAATTGCCGTCTCATTTGATATGATGAAAATCCAATTGAGAATGTTCGAATATTTCATGAAAGTTGGGGTTAGTTGCGCTCATTTGTGAGGACGATATGGACACTAGAATATTAGGTGCGCCATCTTAGGAGCCACTCCCCTAGACTCTTAACATATTATTGCAAATTACAGTTAAGACTTCACTTTGTCACTAAAAATAGAATCACAATAATAACACAATACTAATGAACACTTACATGTTATGCAGTAATATCCCTATGTACTTTTCCTCCTTCAGGGCCAACTTCTAACTTGTGGGGCAGTTGACACAAATAACACAAAAAGAGTGTAGACAAGTGGTGTACATATATTCAGCTTGGTTGAATGGCAAGTGTAGTCCTGGTTTAAAATCAATTTGCCAGGTTACTTCGTTTGGTTGCCAAAAAGATTTACTCTGTCAAAATATACCTTCTATATATTACATTATTGTGCTGACAAATGTGCCGACCTTAGTGTATGTCTGCACATTTGTTAGTTATCAATAAAGTAGGACACTTGTGGAAGTAACGGTGAATATTTCAGTAGAAATATTCGCCGTTATTTGTTTCGAAATATTTAGGTTGACAAATATTTTTGTCTATACACGAATATGACGGAACAGCTATCTACGCCCTTTAAAAAATTATGTCAACTACACTCAATCTCAAACACTTACGTTGTTTGCGAAGCTTTGATTTCACTGCTAAATTTAAATATTCGAAAGTCCCTCCTCTTCTCCTACCATTCAATTAGCAGTATTAACCTTGAAAGAAGTCTTACCTCATTTTTCACTCAATTTTTTTTTCAAATTTTTTGCTTTTATCTTGTTTGATTTGACGATTTCTTCCAAGACTCTTTCATCTTTTTGGATAGCTACTAAGGCTAACACCGCAATAAAAGAGAGAAGAAAATCGGAGATGTGGCGAGAGAGAGAGAGAGAGAGAAAGAGAGGGGATGAAGATCTATTTTCAAAAGAAATCTCGCTTTTTATAAAATAATGAGTAAATATATATAAGATTTTTGCGGCGGATGTTATAAAACGTATATACCGCTTCAGCATATAACTACCAAATGAAATCAGGGTAAAGAAAAAAAGGGATGGTAGACATGTCAGGAAAGTTTTCCAAATGGGATTTCGTCGTGTTAACGAATATAAAAGCGTAGATACATAGTCAGATTTCAGTTTTTCTTTTTCTCCCTCTCCAAAGTTACAAGATTTTTATCGTATGAAAAGAAATATATTTGCGGCTATACGCATCCGCATTTCGTTTATTTAACGTTTTTTAGGTTTTTATTTTTATATTTTATTTTTATTATTCCGACTTGTGTTTGAATAGCAAACGAAAACGTGAAAATTAGTCTTCGCGGTGAGATGGGTGAGATATGCGTGTGGTTTCACGTGCAGGTGAATAGAGATCGTGAAAAACCATACAGAGTGATTTATCACATACAGGGTGTAGTGATAGATGACGTGAATGATAATGAGCAGGAATATATCGTTACACAGTCTTACTTAATGTATACCTAAAAGTTTATTTTGATTTAAAATAAAAAATATGCGTCCGTTAAATGGTTGCGAAAAAAGAGGAAAAAATAATAAATTTTGGTAACTACGTAATAACTATCCATTTAAGATGTTAGTTTGTGTCGATCTTGCATACTACAGTCCCAGTTGGCCGTTGGTCTTATGGCTGAGTACTTGATCAAATGCTGCATGTTCAAGACTATTCACTGCCAAAATACAAACTCCAAATTTATACGTGCAATTCATTTCGTTGAATCTGTTGACGTCTTTATAAGTTATTAAAAAAATTCAGTCTGTGAGACCAAACCTTCAGCTTATACCCATTTAATATCTTGAACTGAAAAATACCGTTAAAGATTTACAATTTTTTTTCCTCAGTATCTTCAGTGATATATGATTCTGGTTATAATTTTTTTTGTAACGATATTAATTGGCAAATTCGAATAACGAGTAGCGATTTTAAAACAAATCGGGTTAAATTTTTTTATATAAAATACGATCAGAAAGACAATGTTTAGGCTGATATTTTTCAAGTGAAAAGTAGCTCATATCATTGATGAATAATATATAATCTCGATATAAAATGAACGCACCTCCATTTAAAATACTTGAAGCATCTTTTTACATAGAAGCATGTTCAGTTTAGCTACATGAAGGTAAAAGTGACGTTTCTAAATGAAACGTTAAATATGCCACGATGAGGAGGTCGATATTTTATTCAATTTTTTATAATTTTCAAAAAAAAAAAACTCATCCTTGTAATAGAATATTTTAACGTTTCTTTGTTTTCTGATCATAAATTGCCTACTATAAAATATCTTCCTCAACAAGATTCAAAAGTGAGTTTACATGATTTGAGAATTGCTCACTCGTCACTACGCTCGTTTCGCAAACTCCGTCACATGTAATCGCTCACTTTTAGACCTTGGTGTGTAGTTAACATACTATTCCGCACGTACATAAACTCGATACGTTCCTAGCTGAAGTATGTTAGAAATTTTTTTGCATTGTATAAAAGAAAAATGAAAGAATAGACGAGCAAATAAGAAAGTTTCGATGAAACTTTGCCAAAATTTTAACCAACGCCATTGCGAGCCTCTGCTCTGAAAAATTGGCCAATTTATTTGCAATAAAGTCAGAAAGTGAAAGAAGAAAATATCGCAGAATATACACGGTATATAGGGTGTTGCTAACTTGGGAGAATGGAAAAAAAGAAAACATGAACTCTTGGGGAAAAAGAAAATACAAAATTCGAAAAGATAAATAGAATATATAAGCCACCGAACACGAATATGTAGAATCAAGTCAGCTTCATCAAACGAGAGAAAAATTACTTCAGAGTTTTTTGAACCGTCTACTCTATTTTTTTAGCTTGGTTTTTCGATTATACATATATATTTGCTTCGAGGCTAAATTCGTGGAACGGTCAAGTTCGACAAATTATTTTCAAGAATGATTTTTTTTTTAATATGTTTTTGTAGAGATCGATTTCTGAAACCTTATTTTTCAAATAATAAGACAAAATAATATAAAAAACCAAAAAAAAAAATGGTTGATTTTTTCGTGTAGGTACTAATAATATACCGATTAATTAAAAATTTATAAAAATTTGACTTTTGTTGTGGAGCTTATGTTTATAATGATATAAGAGGGTATTTTCATAGTATAGGTGTCATCTGAACGTTAACAGTAGATCATACACCTCACATCGAAAATAAAAAAAACTCTAGCGCAGCTAGCGTCGTTAGAAAAAGTAGGTTTACCAGAAAAATGAATTGTGAATTTTGATGG
Organism: Ericerus pela; assembly: GCA_011428145.1. Taxonomy (NCBI): domain Eukaryota; kingdom Metazoa; phylum Arthropoda; class Insecta; order Hemiptera; family Coccidae; genus Ericerus; species Ericerus pela. The sequence continues at coordinate 90,716 of WOFM01001235.1, forward strand.
TCACATTAATTGTCTGTAAGTTCATGCGTGTAAATGGTACCTATGTTATGATTGTATGAAATGTGTTAGATGCTGACGAAATATTAGACTACGTGAAATGTAAAATCATTAATCCTTGTAATGAAAAATTAATTAAGACGACAAAGTATGGTGAATAATCATATAATTTCAAAGAAAATCAAAGAAATTCAATAAAGTTATGAAATAAAAAAAAAAAAAAAAAAAAAACTGAACATTCATAGTTCTTAAGAAAAACAATGGTATATCCTATACTTGGTACATGCCCCATAATCAATACATCTACCCTATACCTATCCATAAACATAGGCAATATAAATATAACTTTGTAAAGATAAGTAATTCTGAAGTCGCTGTTAATACTTATAAGTAGGTATCTTTCTTGTATTCGGGCCTTAACGCGGAAAACAGAAGTATTTAAAATCATATCGCAGTCTTATAGAGGCTGTCCTCTGCATATAAAAATTCCAAATTATTTTTAGAACAATAATTGTTCAAAAGAATTGGCAAACGTTCCTCGCAAAAATACTCGGAGCTCCAAAATGTGAAAGGCCGTACTATAGGCTCAGGTTTTGTGGGTCCTACATTGCATTCAACGGTATTTGCGCTGTTAAAGGATGCCTTAATGCTGTATATGAAGATAATTTTTCGTTGAATTTTGAATAATAAACTCGATCAGGAATCTATAGCTGTCGTCGATATTAACGTGTACCTATATTTATATTATTTTCTACCTGATTTGCAGGTATGAAATGAACGGATGAATGGATGACTTACGACATTTTGAGTTAAAAAATTTTATCATGATCTGTGATGAAAGTCGCCGATGCAGATAAGATATCAAGTATCCAAAGTGTACCATCATTAAATGACAGCTACTGCTGGACGTTTAACAGCACCGAAGCTCACATAAACGCCAACAGCGTTGCAAAATTCACTGTGATCACAATTATTTCGCTCTCGATAATATTATCGAATCTAATGTTCATCGTTACCATCAACAGTCAAATTTACTCGAAATTTTCTAACCAGCAGGTCAGTAATAGAATTATAGCCTACTTACCTATTAGAACGCTTTTAACGTACCTATGCTAATGCTTGTCTTAATTATTGTCTTTGCTAATACAGGATGTGAAACGAATCGACAGCCAGTCTGTCAATCCGTTAGTGGTGGTAGGTAGGTAGGTAGTTACTTGATAGAACACGTAATAAAGTACCTACGTAAAAGAGAATATATTCTACGTTTTGTTTACCTTAATATCATAGGTTTACCTACCATAAGTTGCATATTAACATTTTCTTAATACGAGTAATTTTTAAGTGGCAAGAATCGAGTGCCAAATTTCCGCTGTTGATGATATTTGTAGGTAGTAGGTACAGTCCCAGCACTTGGCACCGTTGCATTGCAAATGAGAATATTTGGACACCGATATATTGCATTGATTTAGGCACTTGGTACGGTCGCATTAGCATCTCTCATTTGAAAATTCGCGAAAAGCCGATAACTTTGAATTTGACTGGGAAAACACTGATTTTTTTCGTGAAAGTCGCGTATTAAGTCACTGAAGTGACCTTAAGTCATGACTCAAGTAACACCCCATCCCTGGTAGTACTCGATGAAACGAGTAAACAAATGTTATATCAACGTGTGGCCTATATTTTATACTGAAGGAGCTATAGAAGTTTCATTTTGAGTTTGAATAGTCTTTTCAAACTAATTAGGGTAGGCTTAGTTCTCATTCAATTTTAACCTTATGTTGTAATATTACATTCTTGTTATCAAGAACCAACCAACCACTACAGTTTAGCTAACGATTCGCAGTACAATCATTAACTTTTTTTTTCATTTGTGCATCTATCATATTTAAAATTAATAAGTAAGTATTATCAAAATCACAAAGGGAGTTGAAACGTTTGTTAAATTTTTTGGATTGTTTTAAAATAATACGGATGCTGAAAACCAGGGGCGAACCCAGAATTTAAAAAAAAAAAAAAAAAGGGGGCGAAATCCTAATTCTAATTTTTTGCCTTTTTAGAGTCATCCATACTTATATCCTCTCTCCCCCAACAGTAACAAAAATTGACTGCGCTAACATAGACGCATGGACGACTGAATTGTTTTAGACAAATGAAAGTATGGCCCATTGGTAACCTTAGATCCTCCACTCCTGAAGATAAGGTTTTTTCATGGATGAAAATGGACCAATTAACTTTCCTTTAACTATTGTAAAATAATGAAGTTGATTCATTGCAAAGTAGATAGTCAATTGAAATTAGGAAAGTTAATTAACTTGATTCCATTTTCATCATAGATAACTGTTTCAACAGAAAACACGAAAATCGATCTCATCTGTGCAGCAGATGAAGGAAGAAAGTGGGTGAGTACAGTCAACCCATACCACAATCAAAAATTTTATAGAATTTAGCTCTTTTTTTGTTTTTTTTTTTGTTTTGTTTTGGTTTTGACTTATTTAAATTACAGCATTATCATGCGTAAATTTTACAACTTGGTTGGTGAAAACAAAGTCTGCAAGTCTGTTAAAAAAGATCATATCGATTGTGCGGATGCAAAACCATTGCCTATATATACTCCACTTTTACGGAAATTGGTTTTTTGCAAAACACCTGCTGATAAACCATATTTTTATACGCGTTTTGACGATGTACAAAGCAGGCGAATTTAGAACTATTTAGAATCATACTTTATACATAGTCTCGGACGCATGTGTCATTTTAAACACTGGTCCTATTTACTGCACATAGACTTCATCGTTATTTTCTTTAATTATTTTATTTTATTTTATTTTATTTTTCGTAAAAGTTTCTCTTTTGTAAGAATACGAACTTCTGACATCTATGTTAAAGAGCCAGCACCACAACCACGATGCCACGAAATTTAGTTGAAAGTGAGGGGATAGTTTGCACTTATATGTTTACCAATTGCAAAAATATTATCTCAGATTTTTTTTAAGGGGAGGGGGTGTTTCAAAAAATAGTGTGCGACATACGAGTATATAGTAGGTGATTGATACTCGTGTGATTTGCGGCACGAGCTGAAGGAGAGTGATGTAAAAATCACATTATTTCCCAAGCGCAATCAGTTTTATAGTATGACATCAGCAATTACATGAATTAGAATTAGCCAATCACAATGCAATGTCAGACACATGAAGAACTTACCCATCTCTGAAGATACCAAGAATTTGTCTAAATGTAGTCTAATTTGAATTTTTGTTTACTATCGAAGTTGACCAACTTGTAGTGATTTTAAAAACTTTACTGCTCCAGTATGTGACTGAAAAATTCATGCTGGCAGACAGTTGGCCACAAGATCCCGACCATTCCATCTCTCACATCTATAGCAATATATCCTTTAGGTAAAATGGCCATGTAGCCGAAGCCCATTAAAAAAAAAAACAAAAAAAATCGATAAGTTAATTTAAGTTTGCTTTCCCTTTTTTTACTTTGACTGTATAATACTGGACCAGTGAAGAAAAGTGATTTCTGGTTAGACATGCCAGCGCTAAATAAGCAACCAGAGTCCCCTTTTACATACTTTGCTTTGTATTTATCTACGCTTTTCAAGAGAATTTAAGGGATCTGTTCTTCAGATGTATTTTAAATTGAGGAACTCCAGCAAAATGTCGAAAATATGCAGAAGGTACGCTAGGGTTTTGCCGGTTTTGTCTTGACATTAAAAAGTACGTTGGTCTTATGGGGATTTACTGGTCCAGTACTATATAGTCAAAGTTTTTTTGTATTTTTATTAAGGTAATACTTCTTTTTGTTTTTGCCTGACTGTGTTCATGCTGAAAATTTTCATTTTTATATCCATATGGTCTGAACCCTTTGTTACCAGCCTTGACATAGGTACTTATAAAATTGATGAATAAATCAACTTTGAAAGCACTTTTGAAATGTGCTCAATTTTGAGTTTACTCCTTATGTCTTATGGAAACACCTATTGACACTTGTGGGGACTATACATCTCATACACACGTCATTCCTTATCAGGTGTATTATATTCAACAGTATATAATATACAATGTAGGTTCGTATGCTCTTACTTGCATACACAGGCAAGTAAGATGCAATGTTCGGCCGATGACAAAATGATAGATAAGGATCTTGGTAATGTCTCGGACTGGTACACGAACGCATTATGTCATTTCTTATCAGTTGTTTTAGCAATGAATAAGAAATGACGTGATTTCTACAACACACATACATATGTATATGTACACATGTGTGTCTATGTGCGTGTACCAAATTCTGAATATAAACTCTCAGAACCGGCTCTACAATCGCCAGTGTTCACTGAGGATTTGGCTCTCCCATACCTATGGTATGAAGTGGCAGTACACGCAATTAATTCTGTAGAATTTACTTTCTGGTGAGAATACTTCCTCACCACAAGGTATTCCACAACACTTATTATAGATACCTAGGTACCTACATAATTGCATCAAAATTTTACTCTCCACTCGTGAAAATAAATTTGATTAGCCTATCCTACTTAAGTACAGCTACTTAATTAAGATAAATACTCTACAATTTGGGTTGGTATTGGATCTAACGATTCATAATATTTTTAAATAAAAAACTATCAGGATAAATGTTTTTTTAATCACAACTGAGTACTTTATTGATAGGTCCTCTTTTAATCACCTAATTCCCCGAGTACCTACCAAATTGCAATCTAAAACAAAAAACATTCATTCGATGAACGTTGTAATTTTACTTCCTTGAAATATTTTATCATTTGAAATCCGCTTAACTCACAGCCATACTTTCACTCTTCAAAAATCCACTTACTTATCACATTAAAATTTCAAAAAGAACACGAAATCACATAAGCTTTCTACTCTCGTATCGCGACGCAAAATAATAAAAATGTCGACTTTAGGCAATTAATCATGTATTCGAAAATTATTTTTTCTATCGAATTTACATTCCACTCGAATAATACCCCTCTTCCTCATCCATTAGAATGGAAGGAAAAATAGGGAGAAAAAACTGCTCAAAGTCGTAACCAATAAAGAAATAGTTTTGGCTCACTTCAGACATTCTTAACTTTATCTACTTGTGCGATTCAAAGTTTAAGCGAGTTATATATATTTCAGATAGTCGCACAGTTCGCAAACTAATGATTTAAGAACCGTGAGAAAATTAAATTTCAGCGCAGAACATTTACCTAATTGATTTTTATCTTTACTTTTGTTTTCTTTTCAGACTCAATTCAGATATTTGTTAACGTGTCTGGCAATTAACGATTTTTCGGTTGGATTACTTGTGACCGCAGCCGCCATTGTACCAGCCATTGGTCAATGTTGGCCTTTTGGTGAAACGGTTTGTAAGATTCAAGTAGGTTTAAAGAGGTGTCGTCTTTTGGAGTGTGGTTAAAAGACCACCTGTAGTAGAAAGCCTCTAAGATAAGTACGCGTATACCCCATTAACAGTCCAGGGAAAAGTATGTAATTTCTGGTAATTTCATTTTTCTTGGTCACATTTATCGATTTAAATTCAATAGGTTCAAATGAAAGGTTTTTTTAAATTATCCAAACAGGTAATTTTATTTCATGCAATTAAAATAATCGGTAATTGAGAAAAATGATTTTGTTTTGCCTCTGCCCATTGAAATAACATGTAGATGCAAAGAAAAAATCGAAATCGGAGAGAAAATAGCGTATGCGTCTACTTATGTTAGAGGTTTTTTACTTGCCTATAGCATTTAATTTATACTCTTAATCACTTGTGTTATGAGGGAAAGTGAGAAATTTATCTAAAATATGCAAAACATTTATTTGTTAATATCTGCAGAGAAGAATAATGAACTGAGCCTAAGTAATGTTGGAACATATAACTGACAGATGGCTCACAAAGTGTACATCATCAGAAGTGGGGAAGGGAGAACGATAAAGTATGAGAATGAGAAAAATTCTGAAACTCATCTACATTTTCTTTTCTCATTCTCCGTCGTGGATTTTTATTAAAAAAATGAGAACAAAATAATCAACAAAAAATTGGGGAAACAGCCAGAGGAAAAGAAGCCTTTTAAAAAATAAGCATTCTGAAATTTTCAGGTAAAAATTGAGTTATAGACTGATTACGTAGTCCTGGACCAGTAAAGAACGATGATTTTTGGTTAGACATGCTGGCGCTAAATAGGCAACCATTGTGTACCTTTTGATGTACTTCGCATTGGAAGAGAAAATAAATTGAAAAGCAAAAAGTGTTGAGTGAAAAATTTGAATATTTGGGAAGTGAAAAACAAAAGTGAACAGTGAAATAATTGTTGAAAAAAGCGAAAAATAAAAAGCAGGTTTTATTTTTGATGATCGAATGCAAAATTTAGAATCTGAAATGTTACTGATTATTTTGTTTTCATAAGAAACAGCGGAAATTGAAAAGTTTTGAAAATTAGGTAAGTGAAAAGCAAAAGTGAAAAGCAAAATAAATGTTGCAAAAAGTGAAAAGCAAAAGTGAAAAGTGAAATAAATTGAAAAAGTGAAAAGCAAAAAGAAAAATTTTAATTTTTCAAGACCAAAAGCAAAATCAAAAGTAAAAACATTACTGAATCTCTTTCTACCTTTGCTTTGCACTACATTTATGTAGGTATGCTATTCTTGTGAATTTGAAGGATGCCTTTATCAAATGTATTCTAAATTGGTGAACTCAAGCGAAATGTCAAAATGGGTTAAAAAGTATATTGGTCTTATGGAGCTTTACTGGTTCAGTACCATATAGTTACAGGTAATAAATGAAAAATATATGGATAATTGGCTATTAGTGAATTGTGCCCATCTATCTATATATTTAATAGGTAAGCACACTGAAAAATTAATGGATTTATTAACAAAAGTTAGGGATTCATGATTACAGACGTAATGAGAAATTGGAGTAAGAAATAGAAATACTTACCTAGATAATTTTTTATAAGGAAGTATAAAATCAATGCGTCATTGAAAATCTAGAGCTACGAAAATTATTTGAAGATAGTTGTGGATGAAAGTTTCAAGTTTGACAAAGCAGATTGAATGGGCCTCATCTGAAAGAAAGTTTGATGGTACAAGGTTATAAGAATAGTGGGAAATGTGTAACTGCTTGGTGCCTACATATTTTATTTATTTACAAAATTAATCATTACGTAGAGGAAGGTGAGGCAGGTTGAGACATGGGGCAACTTGTCACACCCATATTTCTCAAAAATTATGAACTGTAGGTGGCAACACTGTATCACATTTTTACCTCCTTAGTATACCAACACTGAATCAGTATTGAAAGGTTTGTTCTGTCATTTTGTTTCTGTGATGTGACGTTTATGTGATAAAAACCGAAAATTTTCACGTTGTTTCTCCACATATTTTTTTTTTTTTATAGCAAAAGTAATTTTGATTCGATTTCCAAGTAATAGTACCATGACTATTTATAATGAACCAACAATCATTTTGTTACAATAGATTTGTGTACCATTTTTTTCATGTTTTTCATTTTGGGGTACGTTGAGACAAATTTTGCTAATAACAGTAACAAAGTTACAATTTGATCATTTTCATTAAGAAATTGGATTCCAATTGTGATGGGTATGATCTTATATGATGATAGTAGTCCAAAATAATACTCAGTGCAAATTTTTTCATTTCTGCTTGATATACAACTTCGTAATGCTGGTATGAAACTGTCTCAATGTGCCTCACTCAAATAATTCCACCACAATAATTTAAAAATGAAGATGTTTGGTAAATATGATTGTAAATTTTCAAAATACAGATTTTTATTCATTCAGCACAATAATTTCTTCTATTTTTGTTTTTATCACATTTATTTTAATTGTCTCAAAGTGCCCCAATTTTTTTTTCTATATCGTTACAAGCTGCCCTATCAAATTTTTAATGGGGCAGCTTGTCATAAATTTTTCAAATTGGAATTGCTCTGTTTGTACGATTCTTGGAAAAATACCTCGTAGGTCTTTTGAAAGTTTAACCAAGTACCTACTAATTGCCTTGTAGTTTAACATAGGTGTAACAGGGAAGCTGCTATGGGCTTTCAAAAAAAAAACATCTCAACCTGCCCCACCTTTTCCTATGTACTTACCTAGAAGTACTATTGGTACGTACCTACATTAGTTTATTTCAGAAAATTTATGTAATTGACTAGGCATTTTTGTATAGAATTTAGACAATATTATTTATGTAAATAAATGACACGACAAATTTCAGGATATTTGGGGAATATTTCGAGATAAATATTTATCTAATCGACTAAATAATTTTGGTCAAATATGACACCAATGTAAATTGATTGCTTTTAAGTATTCCCCTAGGAATTAACGTAAATTTATGTTTTATCGATGTGAACTGATTATCGATTTTGACTGGATTATTCTTTGGAAAAATCGTTTATTCCATAAATGACGGGTAATCAAATAAATTGACATTTATGACAAAAATTAGTCCATAAAACATACGAAATGGGGACATTAAGTCTTTTTTCTAGCCTTTCCCTGCTGACTGAAAATATGATAATTTTCTAGATTCATGATACTGACTGCGACATTTGTATATTTGTACATATTATAAAATACTACAGGCTAAAAACTGTTGGAAACACTACCACTGCAAAACCACTAGACGGATTTGCATAAGATTTTTCTGAAAAAATTGTGTTATTCCAAGGAAAATATATTGCCATCGAGGAAGTCCGAAGCCCCCCTCGAAACAAATTTACAAATTTTTACAATCTTTAAAAACAGAAAATGGACAAAACATTTCTTGAACTGAATGAAAAGCAAAGTCTTTAAAATCTCTAAAGATTGGCCAATTTCCCGGGCATCATCAACAAACAAGAACCACTGACGTCGTCAGTTCCATAAGGATTATATATGTAGGTATATGATTATTTAAATAATAATATAAAATCTTCACCACGTCACGCAAGTTGTATTTTTGTTTACATTGAACCTGGCTGATCTATAAGGCCGAATGCAAAAATGATAGCCTACTTAAGAATTTTTCCATTTTTTATGTTATTAATCATATCTGTATCTAAACATACTTATAGGTATTATAGATGTAACTTTCTTAAGATAAATTGTTCTTGACACTGTTGATACTTAATTATCGTTCTTGCATATTTAGGTAAAAATCGTAGACAACAGCAGTAATAATTGTACAATTTGCAGACTCACTTCGCACTTGAAAATTAGCTTATTTTGTAACAGCTGACATTAACACGTACGTATCGTTTAAAATTATGTTTCTCTTTTAGGCCTCTTTACGTGGAGTTTTACCTAGACAAAGTGTTGTGATACTCATGTGTACTGCTGTAGATCGTTACATCTCCGTTCGGCATCCGAAAATGAATCAAAAATGCTGTATTAATAAAGTAACGTTAATTTTTCATCATTTCCGTAGGTAACATTAGGACAAGGTCATTTATATCCTTAAATTGTAAAATATGTTGTTTTTTTTGCGCGTATTTTTTCAGATTTGCATGCTGACAATCTGCCTTTCATTAGTATTATTTTTTTCAATATTTGCCACACTCGTCATATCGCGACAGGGATATTACTTCGACAATTCCGGACTATTGGCATGTGATATTTCATACGTGAGACCCAGTTTTCGAATACTGTCAGCGTGTATGTTTTACTTTCCCGCAACAATGCTCTTCATGTACTGCTACGGTTCTTTGTATCACTTCAGCTATAAAAAGTGTTCATTGAATTCGATACGTAACTTTAATATGAAAAGTGCGAAAAGCCCTCAAGTAAGTGCTGCTTGGTGGCTAAAGAACAATCAACTAAAATAATAAGTTCATAACATGTTAGGGAGAAAAAAAATTACAAATAAAAGATGTTAAAATATTTTTGGTGAAATTGAAGAACGATATACCTAAATATTTGAGGTGAATAGACTATATTATAGGTAGGTACCAAAAGTATAATTTAAAAAAAAATTTTTCTCGAGGCAAACTAAAAATAAAAAAACAATTATTAAAGTCAGGAAAATTTTACAATTAATTCACGAATTTAGCAAGAAATTGTTTTCTCATTTTAGAACTAATATTTGTGTAAACAATGAAATTAGGTATTTGACGGACACAAGTGAACAAGAAATCCTACTTTCCCCTATTCGCTCATTTATTGCTAGTTTACAATTCAGCTAACTAAAACGAATTTGACAAAAATACAATAAATTTTTCGTTTTGAACATTTGTGGATAAGAGGACAATTTCAAGATTAATAAAAATACCATTTACAAAGAGTCGAAAAGTCGTCTTCCATGCCAAATGAGTCGTCTTGTAGAACTCATCGAGAGAAGCAAAGCAGTTCCCATTAAGGGGCTTTGAAATTTGTTGTTTCATAAACACAAGCCTCTCAAATTTTCAAAATTTTCATAGTTCAATCAAATGAGTAAGTTCAAAAAATTCTTCAAATTTGATTTTCGATGAGTACATCGTATTGTACAGTACATTGAAAAACGTTCTTTTGACCAGGTCCTTACCTTCAATGCTTACAAAGTTGAATTAATTTGAAATCGGAAGAAATTTTCTGATATTTTGGCATATTTAATGTTCATTTTTTTAAATTCTAAAATAAAAAGTTCGGCGGCCCGGATTCGAACCTGGCACCTTTGTACGATATGTACTGCCATATTTTGTACATTTTTCCTTCAAATAAACGAATATGCAACATATTCAACACCCGCATATGAAAGCCTGTTTCTCTGAAACAACAATGCCAAAAAAAAAGGATGCGGCCATCGACTTTTTTGGCTCTCTTAATGAGTTCAACAGGACCCATTTGACTTGGGAGACGACTTTTGAATACCCTGTACACCAATACATACATACATATTTTTCTAAAGACTGCGAACTTCATTTATTTCGCATTTTTCAGCGATGAATTCGCTCCTGAGCTCAAATAATCATCATGTACGACATGAATTCCTAGGAATGAATTACGAAAATACCCAAAATAAAACTATTTTCATTTTTGTTCCTAGAAACGCGAGAAAATGGAAAGACAAAACAAAATCGTCAGTCGCAAAATGGGTCTGATATCGTTTACGTTCGTTGTGACCACCACCCCTTGGTTCATAAATGAAATGGTCGCAGGTGGCACCGGTTATAAAGTAAGACATTATTCGTTTCTAATTCGATATAACGAAAAATAGATCTAGAAATCACACACGCTTTTTGTTTTCACAGGTATCATCCTTTTTCGAATTTCTCTTCACGTACACAGCATTAAGTAACAGTTTTTGGAATCCTTTTTTATATTGGGTACTGGATAAAAATTTTCGTCTAAGTTTAGTCAATATTATTAAAACCAAAGTATGTACATAAGGTTATCGTTTAAGGTCTGGAAGTGTCGAGTGAATTGAAATCATATTTTGTTACGATAATAAATTTAAAAAATAAAAACACCTTCGAATCCGATGCGAATAACACAACTAAGGTGGGAAAAAAATTATTAGTAATCAGTTGCAAATTACCCAAAGCTACAACCTGAAATCTCGTGGCGGAGAACAAGGAAAAACAAGACGAAAAACTAAGGAGAAAGAAAATTTAAATGCAAGACACTTTTTCAGTAATTATACCGTTTGAATAAATGAATCGTGCAAATATATTCATTCACTCGACAAATGATTAATAAGGCTAACAGAGATGGTGTTTCCAACGTTCTTTCGCTCTATTCCAGGATTCGTTTCATGAAGAAATCGCCATAAATGCCAAAACACTTCATTACTGCCATAATCATATAAATTCGATCCACATGATTGACTACACAGAGGACAAAGATGAAAAACCCGCGGAAAACAATTGTCTACCAAACTGTCCAACTCCACCTCCACCTCCAAGATTAAAACAGCAAACAATACCGATATCACGTTATTAAATATAAATGCGACACATAATTTGTATTTGAAACATAACAAACAAAAAATAATCGTCATCTTCGAAATATCATTTTTTAGTAATTTTTTAAATAAATAACGAAAAAAAAAAATGAGAACATTTTTAGATTTGTTTATATATCTATAATGATTGAAATCATTCGATTATGTCACCGTTTCATTTTTCTTTTCTTTTGTACTAAATATATGAAAAAATTTTCGAACACTGACGAGTGAACAAGTAGGTATCTGTTAGCTTATTTTAAACTACTAATTAGATGATTACGAAACGGTATCGAGTTGAAACAATGCATAATTTTGGCATTCTGATCTTTAATAAAACGTAGATTATAAGCATGTATTTGTCCACGAGATAAAATTGAAAATTTCTGTAGGAATTGGGACTTGTCAAGAACAAACTTACAAGAAAAATATATCGAGAGTAAAACTGAATTCTTAAGTAAAAATAAGGGCTTCAGTATCGGGGAAGAATAAAACGGTATATGAGTTATCTGCCAAAAATGACATATCATGAGGTCAATTCACACTTTGATGATGCGAGTAAACAGGCGTCTGTGATAGCGTCCGACACTATATCAATGACATTCTTTGAGCAAACTATTCCCTGAGAAACTGCAAAACTAGTGAAAAAATAATTTTTTTATTTTCAATTTATTTTTTTAAGCATAAAATAATTTTACTCAAATATCAAAAAGTGAAATTACAGAAAAAAATTTTCAACGGTCGATAGCATTAATAAAATTGCTAAAATGAGTTTTTCAAAAAATTTTGTAAAATTTGATGACAGCTAACAGTTGTTAAAGAAAAGTTTAATGATTTCTGTAAGAAGCAAATCACAGTAAAAATCAGATTTCTTTAAAGAACCTTCCAACTAATCACAATAAACTGGATAGAAATGAAGCGGCTGGGAAATTGAAAACAGTTATTATAGAACTTAATAGTTTACGAAACATACAATTCGCAATATTTGCTTGAAAATTAAGAAATAAATGGGTTACATTTACATTTCTTGGAAGTTAGCAAATTAAATTAAATCTTTTTTAACCATAATACGAAGATATTGACGAACAGAACTTCTCTTTTTTTTCAAAATTTAGAAATGCTCCGAACTTGGAGCTTGAGGAGATATGTTCGAAGCATACCCGAAGTGAAAGATGAATAACTAAGAACAAAAAACAAAAATTCTTCAGAACAAGGTACTCAGCAACGATGGTAAATTGGCTTCAAAACATACATATTTTAATCGAAATGAAATTAAGATGGCAAAATAAATACTGTAGGACTTTATGAACATAGTTTGAGTTGATATTATCCATCACTCAGCATAAATTACATTTTAATTATTTGATCGAACTTCATTTGATGGAAATTAATTTTAAATTATCAGGTAACAAACGGTAAATCGGTACTAGCAGCTTCCGAAATTAACTTCAAAAAACAAATGAGGATTTATCATTAATTAAAATTTATTAGCGATCCTATTTTCTTCTTCGTTTTATGAAGTTAAATACCTTAAAAATCAGTGAAATACTAGTACATGTACGAAGGCAGATAAATAAAAAAATTTTTAAAACTGAAAAATTTACTAAAATGAAACATAGGCACTAGATTCTCTCATAGAATTGCAAAAAAGTTATTCTTTATTTAGAAAAATGTATTTGACTATTTTATTTTAGAAAATATCAAAATTTCATAGAAATTACCACTCAAGTTAAAATTGTGTCCGAGTAGTTACACGTTAAAAAATTTATTGTTAGGTACCGTACTTTTACCTGGTTTCAATTAGGTTAAAAATACATTAATTCGTGAAAAAATCATAATTCAGTTCAACTTATTTAACGAACCAACGGAACGAAATTTGACTGAACAACAAAATTATGTCATTGAACAAATTCTCCTGGCTTAATCGAAAAAGTAAATTACACCAAGGGAATATTCTAACTAATTTATAGATTTTATAATAGTTAAATTTCAGGGAAAAATAAATTTCATATGAGAAACCACATTCGAGCACGTACGCAGATGATAGCAAAACGAGATCGTACGAAATTTACACCTTTTGTACAGAAAATCCACTTTAGAAGCAGAGAAAAAATCTAAAAAACTTCTTAAATCATATTTAATTGAGAGAGTTTAAAAATATTCTTGCACAATTTCGGTAGACAGCCGAAAAATCTCACGTCATCATCAAAATAACAATATGTGTACGCTACGTAACAATAATTAACAACAAAGAGACAGAGAGAAAGGGAGCGATAGAAAGGACATTAAGAAATTTTTTTCAACAACTACAATCATCGCACAACGATGAAATAACAAATACTCGTCCAAAAATCATTAATCAAAATGGGCGAAGAGAGAAATCAGGTAGATATTCTCATCAAAAAATATTGGAAAACCTATACGAATGCGAACAATTAACGGACGGGCAAAATACACAATACAAAAATGATACAGTGAAAATAATAATGAGCGGGACAAGAAAACTAAGTTATCCGGGCATATTGCAGGAAATAAAATCATTCGTCGGAGCTGGGCAGGGCCCACCGAGACGCTCATCGATTGCAGCAAGATCAACAAAATCAAGTTCGCGTAGCATCGACAATCTGAATTTTCCATTGGCTGAGTTGTCTTCGAAACAAGTTTATTTTTTCTTCTTTGCCGAGAATTTTGACGTAGTTGCGTGGGCCATGGAAAAATTCGACGCGTAGCTTGTGGTCGTCGGAAAAGGTTTTCAAAAATACTCCGCCTTCTTTCGTTTTCAGAAGACCAACGGTTTCTGGACACAGTGGAATGACTGCGTTTCTGCTGTTATTATTGGCTTCGTCGCTGCTCTTGAACGACGAAGTGAGGTTCAGTAGGGTCGTAATGATCGGGTTCTCGGCCGGATATTCGGAGTACGGTGTAAGAGGGCATTCGAAGCCAAAATGGCCTTTTTCTGCGCAATTATAACAAAACTTTCGTGGATTCGGTTTAGCCGGAACTGTTGAATCACCCAGGATCTGCAAACATACACATAAGACGGTTAATTGTATTGCCCATAAATTCATATGGGAGTCAGATTTTTAGCGCCAAATAAAACGTTATTTAACTGCATCGATTGCAAAACTAGCTTAATCAAGAATCACGCTATAAACCAGTAATATATAATTCGATAATTCACTAGCACAACGGTTTAACCAGCACAATAACCTAAATTAATGCGAGATAAACCATTTAAAAAACTTTGCAACTGCACGATCTGTGCTCAAGACAGAGGCTGGAAGACGAAACGAAACAAAAAAAAAAGAACAGAAACGGATCAGAAGCAGTTTTATTGACAAAAAACGGAAACTAACAGAAACAGAAAACAAAATTTTGAAAAACTGAAACATAATAGAAATAAAAAATGTTTTGGTTTATCACTTGAAAAAAGTTTCCTGCCAGTCTATTTTGTAAAATTCAAAAATTACAAGTAGGGGTATACTTTTTCTTTCATTTCATGTGAAACATCTCTAATTAGCAAGTTAGCCACTAACTGAAAAATAGAAACGGAAACAAAAACTAACATAAACAGCAACAGACATTTTTTGAATTAAAAATTAATAGAAACATAAATGAAAAATTTTAGGAACAGAAACCTGAAACAGAAAAAAAAAATTTATAGAAACAAAAACTAACACGAGTCATTAAATCGATCATAAGCAGAGGATAAATTTGCACCTTCAGAGCCTTTTTTATTTTCATTCACGGGTGTGTTCGCAAGTCCTATCAGTCATTAGTTTGGTGGTACAGGAAGTAAATAATAAATAATTGAATAATGATTAATGATGTATATGTAGGTAATTGGGTCTGTCATATACCATATTATATAATTACTTCATTCACTATATCATTTTAGGAACAGCAATAAATAAACACACTACAAGTAATTAAATTTCAATAAAAAAGTAATGAAAAAAACGAACTGTCATTCCGGACTTGTAACTTCCTATATGCATTCAGATTCAGTGATCGAGTCCTGTGAAACTCGAAATTTCTGAATATAATACTATAAGTAGGTATCCTTTTGCCTAATAACTAATGTAGGTCTCTTTATTCTCAACAAAAACTCTCACCAAGAAGCATCAACAGTTGGAATATTGTCAAAGTCAAGAATGGCTGATTGTGTATTTCATTACTTTTTTTTTCAAACATAATTTACGGACAGTTGTGTCTATTCTTTGCTGTTCCTCTAACGTTTTAAAAACGAAAGTCATGACATACCCAATTACCTACATTATAATATACATCATTGATCGTTAATCAGTAACCATTATTCATTATTCAATTATTCATTACATCCCGTACCACCAAACCAATGACAGATAACGACTTGAAAATTTTAAATTTAATATGAATTATGAACACACCGGCGATGAAAATAAGAAAGACTCTGAAGGTGAAAATTTACCCTCTGCTTATGAATGATTTAATGACTCGTAAAACAAACTGAATTAGAAACCAAATTTTTTGTTTTCTAATCTCCAGATAGAGATCGTCATATACTTCGACAGGTTGTATTTTTTTCCATTATATACCAAAAATGAGTTTGCGGACACCAATTTGGAAACCGCTACACTAGCAGAAACGATGAAAATTCCAAAGGAACAAGTAAAACAAACAAAAAAAAAACTCCAGGCAGCAATACTTTTCCAGAAAATCCAGTTTGCTAATTTTCATACATAATTGAAAAAAAAAAAAAAAAAAAAAAAAAACCGAGTTCCAATTATTTTATAAAATTATATAGAGGTTGAGGATCAGAGGTGTAACAAAAAGAGAGATTTGATTGAAGTTACGTCCAAGAAGCGAATGTTTATTTCAGAAGTTACATTAATTTAAGCAAAGTACATTTTTAGAGTAATGAACGAACGGTAACGGAAGTGAACGAGTGAGCGGCGGAAGTGGTATATCAGTGTAGCCGCGAGTAGATATAAATAAATGTATTCGATATATGTTCGTGTGTTCGCAGGAGTGAGAGGGGAGAAGGATTGGTGGTCTCAACACCCCCCTACAATCTTTTGAACCGATCACGACTGCGGGTGTTACAAAAGTGTTTAAAAGTTCATTACATTTAATTACAAATTATAAAAATATAAATTTAAAAATTGGAAAAGTGTACATATAAAATGGTAACTAATTTGGACGCTTGTAGTAAGTATATTGATTAATAAATATGAATAAAATATAATAAATATGGTAACATGCAAAAATAATTTATATTAGGTAACAGGATAAATAACATGCAAATAGAGATAAAATATAATGAATTATGTTTGTGATGTTTCAGACAAAATTTTGGTAAGGGAGTTGACTTTTTAAGGATCACAATTTGGTGATTCCAGGATTTTATTAGTAAGTAAGATATGCTGCTTACTGGATAATGCTTTTGTTAGTAAGTCAGCTATTTGATCTTCAGTAGCTATTTGTTTGAATGTGAAAATTTTGTCGTTATAGGCCTGAGCAAGTCCATAACATTTGATCATGAGAGCTCGAAGACGTTTTTGTCCTCCGCCTGAGATGACATGAATAACAGATATATTGTCTTCGTAGACAACTACAGGAGTGTCAATTGAGAAAAATTCACGATTGAGTAGCCAAGCAAGTTCTATGTCCTCAAAAGAATCGTGAAGAGCAATTAATTCAGCTGCTGTGGATGAAGAAGCATGAATGTTTTGGCGATGAACGCCCCAATTTATTAGGTCACCATACATAGTAATTAGATATCCAGTTATAGATTTTCCTTTTTCTAGTTCAGACATGTTTATAGGCTGATCGTCAATGTCGGGGGCATAAGATGCATCGACATAAGCTGATATGCCTTCGGAGTTGGATCTGTATACAATGGCAAGATCGATCGTGTATTTCAAGTATCGGATGATACGCCGTACATAGTTCTTTTTTGTGTCATCTGAACAATTTTGGAATCTGGACAGGTAATTGACTGAGAAGGAAATGTCTGGCCTTGTGCCTCTAGATACATATAATAGTGCACCAATCATAGATCTGTATTCTTTATTATCTGTGCCTTCAGATTTGCTTAACTTGAGGCCTGTCTCCATAGGCGTTTTGGAAGGATTTGAATCACTCATTTTAAATTTCTGGAGAATCTTTTGGATCTGCTGTTTTTGGGTAAGTTTAATTGTTTGTGATTCACGATTTCTTTCTATTTCAAAACCTACAAAATGGGTTGGGTTGTTTACAACTTTCATAGTGAAACGAGTTTCAAAATGAGTGGTTATTTCATTAACCCATTCTGGACGATTAGTTGCGAGAAGGATGTCGTCTACGTAAATTATCATGAAGGCAATGCCATCTGAGTCATCTTTACGTGTGTATACGCATCTGTCGATTTTTGACTTTGTAAAATTGGAAGTTTGAAGATGAGAATCCAGTAACTCAATCCAATTTTTACTAGATGTTTTAAGGCCATAGATGGATTTTTCAAGTTTCAGTAATTTAGATTTATCGACATTGCAACCTTGGGGAATATTAAGAAAGATGTCATTTTTAATTTTTGAGTTTAAATAGGCTGTTTTGACATCATATTGAACAAGTTGTAGATTCAATAAATTGGTTACGGATAAGATCCATCTAATTAGCCAGAGTTGCACAACAGGTGCATAGGTCTCTGTCATAGTATACTCGGATCTATCCATAAAGCCTTTGGCAACGAGTCTAGCTTTTGGGCACATTACTCCTCTGTCATTGGCTTTGGCCGTGAATATCCATCTTGTGTCAATGGGTTTGATATTATGTGGGCGATCTACAATTTTCCACACATTAAGATCTGACATAGATTGCAGTTCATCATTAATTGCCTGAAGCCACTCTTTCTTAAAAGGATTTTGGAAAATATCACTGAAGCTTACTGGCATGCAATCTTCTATAAACAAAGAGTCTTCAGATGAGGCTTGTTTTAGCACATTGACCCTATAGATTGCCTCAATTTCCTCTTCTAAGGGTTTAACCTGGAGTTCTTCTGGTTTATCAGTGAAATCGACTAATGTTTTCGTCTCATCAAATTTAACATCGCAGGATTTGTAGGATTTCATTTTGATTGGATCTAATATCTGATAACCTACATTCGAAAAGCCGATCAGTATTGTTTTTAGGGCTCGGGGCAAGAATTTTGGGTCGAGATGCTCCTCTTCGTTCTTCTTGGCTTTGACTGCTGATTGCTGTCTTTGTTCAATGGGAACGTGTTTATATGCAATAGCACCAAAGACTCGAAGATGGGAAATATCGGGTTTAGTACCGTATAATTTTTCATAGGGTGTCATGTTCCCTAGATTGACGCGGGTCGGACTTCTATTAATTATATGGGCGGCGGCTAATACAATTGTTGACCATAATTTAAAATCAATTTTTGCGTCGTATAATATGGCTCTAACTCTCTCGAGCAGGGTTCTGTTTTGCCTTTCGGCTATTGCGTTTAATTCGGGGGTGTACGCCACGCCATCATCTAATGTGATTCCTTTTTCGGAGCAAAATTGTGTCATTTTGGAGTCGGAGTATTCTTTAGCTTGATCAGTTCTTAATACAGATATAGGATCATTAGGAAATTTTGTATTGAAAGATAGATAATACTCTTTGAATTTATCGAAAGCCTGGGATTTTCTTAATATTGGAAATGCAAGAGTATATTTCGAGTAATGATCAATAAAAGTTATTATGAATTTTTCTCCGTTGTATGCCTCTTGAAATGGTCCCATGATGTCTGATGAGACTACTTCCATTCTTCTCGTTGGTCGAGTCCTCACACCGTGATGACCAAGTCGGGTGGATTTAGCTTTTATACATATTTCACAAGTGGCAAAGTCATCGTCCTTAAATACCAAATTTTGGGGCATACCTACAACTACTTTTGATAGTGCTTTCAGGCTTTTGCCACTTAAATGACCTAATCTTCTATGCCACAAGATTTTAGTTTTGTTTATGTTTTTCTTGTGCTTTCTATTTATTCCGACACTCTCTCCATTTAATTCATCCTCAGATTCGGAATAAATCTCCTGATTGACCGTATCCACTTCGGTATCTTCAAAATTTTGGGGATGGTCAATGTTTTCCTGCTCTCTTTGTGGATTGCTTGTTCCGGCCTCATTCAGTTCTTGAAAATTTTGGGAAGGATCATCTATTTGATCTTCCTGTTCTGCAGACGTACTAGGTACAGGCATACACACAAGCTCCTGATAGACCTTATTTTCCTCTTCTTCATCAAATATTTCGTAATCAATGTAGTACATAGAACCTCTCTTTGGAGCGGTTATAGTAATTTCACCAGTGTTTTTATTTATGATGTCTGCATGATCTGTGTCTGTTATGATCTTGAATATGCCAGACTCCATGATTTTAGCTCCTGACCAAATATCAAGGCTTAAATCAGGATCATAATATACCTCTTTTAGGTGAATAGTGGAAAATTCTGCGTTAGAATTGCAGACGTTAACGTACATTGATCCAACATGGGTGGGGTTTACGAATACGCCTTTTTTGGCACAAAGTGCTCTACGAGAATTGTCAACCTTGCGTACGTTTCTTAATTTTGAAATATCATTGACCATGTGGTCATCTGCTCCATTATCTAGTAACATCGTATGGAGTTGGTTTTTTGGGGGGGCGGACTTTGATACTGTAGGGGTTTAGGCCATTGAAATTCATCTTCAATGTCATCAAAACTTAAATGATTAAGGTTTGAGTGTAACATCATAGAATATTTAACACGAAAATTGGATTTATCATCGGACTTTTTCTGGGAGTTCGTGTTATTTGAAGTTTGGGGTTTCGAGCTACTGTTCTGGTTCTGGGTTTGTGGAGTATTACTAGCTGTAGATGTTTCGTTAGGGCATGTCCTTGACATGTGTCCTTTCTTGTTGCATCTGAAGCATGTAATATCCATTTGGGATACATTATCTTTTGAAGGATAATTATTTTGTTTGTTTTGACTATTTTTGTGATCGTTTAAATAACTCGTTGTGTTGTAATTTGGTTTGGAAAGATTTGAGTTATTATTATTATTTCGAAAATTTCTAAAATTTTTTCTATTATTACTCATTGGTTGATAAGAAGATTTGGGCTGATCAAACCCGGGAAAAGTTTTATTAGAATATTCAATTCGATCACATTTTTCTAATATCATTTTTGTGAGTCTGACAGTAGTTCGTTTTTCTATTTCTAATTGGCGGAATTCTGAGAAGACAGTATCAAATTTTTCGGGCAATGACATCATTAATTGATCAATTTCATCGGCTTCCGATAGGGGGTAATTAGCATCGCGTAGTTCTTCCACAATGGATGAAAAATATTCCAAGAATCTACGGATGGTACCTCTCCTTGGATCGAAGCGAAGGGACTGAAATTTTGACTTTAAGACCATGATGTTAGTAGCAGTTTGATTCCTGTATCGAGCATCTAAGATTTCGAAAATTTGAGAAACTACGTCGCAAGTTTTGACATGATGAAGGATTCTTTTGTCAAGCCTTTCGAAAATGTGGGCTTTGGCCCGTTCCTGAGTTTGGAAAAATTTGAGCCATTTAGATGTTAGGCGTTCTTCGGATGATGTGTAAATGTAACTAGTTTCTCGAGCAGTAGGAAAAATTGTGGAATGGCAACCTTTACCTATAAGGGTGCTGATGATGGTTGCACGCCATCCCTCATAGCCATTTCCACGGAAGACATTTGAGATCCTATCATTATTTTCAGTATTCATAATTAATGAATTGACTGAACTAAAAAAAAATTTAAAAAAAATAAAAAAAAATAAAACAAACGGATGTCAATCCCCAGCAAATGCCGCAAGACTAGGATTGCCGTACCTGTGATAACCAAACAATTTGTAGATTTAACGATAGTATTTAAATTGTCCTTGTGTGTGTCTCGAGTAGGTCCACTGCGGGCAAGAGATCACACACGTTAAAGATGAGACTGGACGCTTCCCAATAAAAAAAATAAAAAATAAAATAACAAGACTTTTTAACCCTAAATAATTCGTATTAGAATTCAATATTCAATGAAGTGATTAAATAAAATCAATAAAAATGAAAGGTGAGGGTGAAAAATGAATTAGCTACCTTCAGATCGAGGGAATTAGAAGGGAATAAAATTATTGAAAACAGGGGAAAATTTTGTTTGAAATTATATACCCACAAAATAATTCGTAATGAATTTGTAGAAAATTAAAAAAAATATGAAAGGTGAGAGAAAAAAAAAAAATTCACCAGGTATTACAAAAATTATTTCTACTGGTAACTCGTAAGAAGAAATAAATGAAAAAAAAAAAAAATTCACAGTAGAGAGAAAAAAAATAAAATAAAATATTTAAAATATATTCAAATGAATGATTAATGGTGTTCGAGATAAAAAAAATATTTAATTTAGGTGTTCGTATAAGAAGAAGAGTATTCAAAAAAAAATCGTTAATTATTTTCGACAAAATTGTGCAACTGCAAAAATTTTCAGGTTGCAACAAAATGGTGGTTTGAAATTGAAAAACCGCGCCAACGTATTTAATGAATGGGCGAAGATAAGCGTTCGTAGGTTCGTTGCACTTAACAAAAGGTTAATGTACACGTTCGAACGAATGAACGAAACGAGCCGTGCATACGTCACGAGTTGTACACTCCAAGACAAAAGTGGCTGCAAAAACTTGCACACGACTTGCCAAAATTTGTACTTAGAAAAATTTTGAAAAGGCCAAAATTATTTGAAATTAACGGTATTTTCAAATATGCAGGTTAAATTTTGAATCGAAAGAGTTAAGTTTCACGAAAAACACGAAAATGAACACGAAAATATACGAAAAAATTACGAAAAAATTACGAAATATGTTTTTTATTACCTTTTTTCAGCAGAAAGTTTTTAAGTTATACCTTTTTTAACCGTCGATTTTTTTGTTTTCAGGTTCGTTTTTCTGGAATTGATAAGGTTGGTTCTCTGGAACTGCTGTTTGAATTGCGCTTCGGTTGTTTTGTACGTACTTCGATGAAGATGTGAGTAAAAAAAATTTTGAGTTTTAAAGATGATACCAAAATGGAGTTGAGTTGTGACGATGAATACCAATTTTGACTCTGTTGAATTGAAGCTTTTACGTTGGTTTCAGATCAATTTGTGAGTGCTCAAGGCGATTTACTTCCAATTGATGACTTCGACGAATTAGTTCATACACAAGCAGGGCAGACACTAATGAATTTACTAGTTTTCAGGCAACACAAGCAGGGTTCCTGAACAACTTAGCAATCGACGAGTCCTGGAATTTTCGATACACTTGGCTGGATTATACACAAGCAGGGCAAATCCTTTTCAGCAAACGACGAAACTCATTGAACGTTTACAGCATTCAAGGTGGAATTAAATTTTTCGAGAACAAAAAAAATTTAAAACTCGAAGAAAAAAAATGGTACGTTGGAACTAAGTTACCCAACACAAAATAAAATTACGAAAAATATTAAAAACACAATTATTCGCGAAAGATTTTTTCAAAAATTTGACTTAAAACACAAAGAAAATTCACAAAAGTATAAAAATTTTAAATTATTATTTTGAAATTTGTTACAGGTACAAGGATTGTTACCGAGCGATGCTACCATATAGAGGTTGAGGATCAGAGGTGTAACAAAAAGAGAGATTTGATTGAAGTTACGTCCAAGAAGCGAATGTTTATTTCAGAAGTTACATTAATTTAAGCAAAGTACATTTTTAGAGTAATGAACGAACGGTAACGGAAGTGAACGAGTGAGCGGCGGAAGTGGTATATCAGTGTAGCCGCGAGTAGATATAAATAAATGTATTCGATATATGTTCGTGTGTTCGCAGGAGTGAGAGGGGAGAAGGATTGGTGGTCTCAACAAATTATAAAATAACATCGATAGTTATCGATATTATAGAGGTCTGAGAGTGTTTTTAGAGAAATAAAATGGACCACATCATTCAATTTGATCGTACTTATATATTAAACAAAGTTTTTAGGTTGAACAAAGTATAGATTGAACTGTCATATTCAGTGTGACGTCATATAGCAGAGCAAAGTAAACCGGTTTATATTTGTAGTCACAGTGAGAAAGTCATGTGGAGAATAAAGCTAGGTGCGAGAAGAGAAGGATTGGTATACCCAACAGATATCTAACAAACATCGATATATCGATATTTTATTGTTGGTTTCAGGTAAAAAATTACAAAAAACTATCGATAGTTACCGATATCTTCAACTAAAATATCGATCTATGCATGTTTTATTGTTAAAAACTGATTTTCCAGGAATTTATTGTTTTCTGGTTTTCCTGGAAACTACAGAACCGATAAGCACCAAACTCCTATCAAACCTGGTACCATGCAAGCAATACCTTTCATGAAAACTTTAGCTGA
Source organism: Ericerus pela (assembly GCA_011428145.1). Lineage (NCBI taxonomy): Eukaryota > Metazoa > Arthropoda > Insecta > Hemiptera > Coccidae > Ericerus > Ericerus pela. The sequence continues at coordinate 115,033 of WOFM01001235.1, forward strand.
GTCAGTTTGGTAGTTTTCTGAAGAACCATAAACGCAATATTTTTTTCAGCCATTTTTTTTCTCCCAGTTTTCTCAGAAACTATCAAATTAATGGGCACCAAACTTCTATCAGACTTGCACCTACATAAGAATAAGCTATCGTGAAAGTTTCAGCCCTATCCTGTGTCGTTTTCTCAGAATCCTGGGAAAACAACTTTTTCAGGAATTTTTTATTTTGGGCGATACATTCAATACCCAGTTTATAAGGGAAAACTTTGGTTGAAAGAAAAAAAAAATATATTCCCCTCACCATCTAGAATTTACTGAGTTTTTTCATTTTTTCCTTTGGCAACGTAGCCAATTTACACAGCATTTGAATATTACTGATGATATCGATATGGGGAGGTAGGGATTGGTTAGGATACGGTGGCCAGTAGTTACGTAGCACGAATTTCTCAATTACACAGGAGAGCATCAATTGAACCGAATTGAATACGTAGCCATTTTCGATCAGAAATCTGACGGTGACTGGTCTCGAACCTCAATAACCTTCTGATTGATAGGTTGAGCAACGAACCTTTACGCCAAGCAGACCACAGATGAGGAAGTTACTTTTCGGAATACACATATAATCGAAGCATAACTATAATCCATAAAATAAGCTGAGACCGGTATGTTTCACACAAATTTTGAGCAAATTCTCGAGAAAAAACTAGGAACTGTAAAAATCGGGAAAATAAATTTTCAAATAAGAACTAATTTGGCAAATTACAATTAAAAATTACTGTAAAATTACGCTCAAGAGTTCTAAAGAATAATTTTAAGCTCAATACACATATTTTCCATCCAAATCTTAGGAAATACAATGGCATCATTTTGAAAAAATGAAAGGAAAATCATTTTTTCGTTTGACAAATTAACGTAATTAGTCCAATAGCAAAAACGGAAACTAAAGAACGAATATAATGGAAACATATTCACCAAATATTGCCGCCATTTTGAAGGGCATAATTGTTCGGAATGGTACATCTGTCCGCACAAGGCACACGATTGTTTATTTTTTGTAAATTTCAGACAGCTACTGCAGCTTTTAGTTTTTCTTTCCGTTGGCTTTCCGCACTAAAAAAGCGATTTAAGTGAAGTTAATTTCAAATCAATACGAGCATAATTATTTAGTTTTACAAAAAGACAAGCATTTTTGGGTCTTAATTGACATAATATGACTTTACAAATGCGTTCAACAATTTGATAATCAATTTGAAGTCATTATCATTTGATAAATGAAAAAAACGAAGATTAAAAATAAAATTTTAAACATCGGGGCAAATAATAAAATAATAATATGAGACCTATGAAGAATGTAGAACGAAACCAATATCATTAGGATTCGAGAAAAAAAATCAAGAGTATTTTTCGAAGAAAAATTAATAACTCGTTAATTGATAGAATGGAAAAGTGTTGCAAAATTACGACTCGGAACATAAGTAACAAGAATTATGTTTCGAATTAATTTACACAAAATTTAACTATTTGTTCATATTTTCAATTCAACTGATGCAGGAACATACGTTTTAAAGTAACGGTAATAGCTATTTATAAAATCGAATTCATTAAGCTATAACATATTTCTCGAACTGTAACCATTACCACAGACAAAGTTTTGATAAAACATGGAATTTAATGGTGCTGCATTCGACTCCTTTTGAGATAATCTGAAGAAATACTGGTCAATTTAATAAGATGTACACCACCGAGTGACTGATGCTTTTTATTTTAAAATTGCATAATACAACAATGCCACATATTTACGTTTCTCATGTTTCGGCAGGGATGCATACACTGCATGCTAAGAAACGCAAGAAATATATAGTCATAAATAAAATGAAGATGTTAAGATAGCACATTTACCTATCTTCTAATAAAATTATCACATCACCGACAATAGTAATAGAAATTAATATTCTTTAGAATACTGAAAAGGGTTAAAAATTTATTGCAATTATTTCTAAAAAGGTGAATTCAATTCCGAATCTGAAGCGGAAATTGAAAAATAAACTAGTAAAAATTGCTCATTTCTCATAAGAAGGGTAAGAACGTAGCCAACACAACAAATATGTGATTAATTTTACGATATACGGAATGAGCATAAAATAATTGATGATTTTATAAGCCTGTTGAAAAATAAAAATAGTGTAGGAAAACCGGTTCAAAAATGCATATTTATTTAAAAAAAAAAAAATAACAGAATAAAAAACTCAATCGAGGCACACACTTTATGCACCTGTTACCGTTAATACAAAAAGGCAAAATTAAAAAAAAGTAAATATTTTCGTAAGGATGTAGAAATTACGACGAGAATACAAAAACAAATTTTCAACAGCGATCTGTGAAGTAAAACATGAAGTGAGTTGCAGCGCACGAAACTGCTACATTTGCTGCATAAATTGCGACAAGAATTCAAATAATGAATATTTTTTGAAAAAATAACAATATAAAACGAGGATCATATTAAACACATCCAAAATAAAGACTTGAGAGGCTTTTATGCTGAGAAAAATAGCACGTAGTAAATGCTCTGATCAGTAAATAATATATAATCTGCAAAATTTTTAGTAATTTAATAATGATAATCAAATGATCGTATCACAATCAAAATCAACTTGTTCTGCGCTACTCCAAAAATTACTACAATTCTATTTCAAAATAATTTCGCAACACGCATGTTTATGGACGAAATGTATTCACCGAGAATAAATATATCGTGAAGTAGAATCGGATAATGCAAGCCAAAAAACCTTCAAGACAGATTCACGTACAAATTTGAATACAATTTGACAAAGTATTCTACAATCCGAAAAACACATCTTTCTTTAACAAAATAATTTACCAGCACAAAAACCGAAATAATTTCTGAAACATACCGTCAAGCATAAAGTGTTGGGACATCGAAGATAAATATGATTGAACTCTCCACATATATAACAAACAACATTTTTCTTGCATTCTTTCTCCATGTGACCAGCCCGACGGCATTTGCGACAAGGCATGAATCTATGTTTCTGTCTCGCCAAACTATATCTATCGGCTGGACTAATAAACCAATCGGACGGCTTAGCTACAAATAGAAAATAAGAGGTTAGAGAATGCAGTACGATTCAGACAGCAATTTCAGTTGGAGAAATTTTTACATTTCATTGTTTTCAATATCTCCTTATAATCGAAATTCCTTTTTTCTTCGCACGGTTTAGTATAGTAATCAATCATATCTTTCGTCCACGCTCTAGGATATTCTGAAGTTGGTGTTGAACAATAAATTTCTCGTTCAAGTAGATGTTCCGAAACAGAAGCGGAATCTCTGTTGGTAAATAAGCGTGTTTCAGACTGCATAATACGATTAATATCAACAGGCTGGTTGATATTGATGACGATATTATCCTCTTCGAAACTGAGGACCTCTGAATTTTCAACTTCATGGTCCCTAAGATCGATCCCTTCCACAGTACTTTCTACGACAATAATGTCATCGGATTTTTCAGACTCATCTTGAGAATCATCAGAATCTATGGTAATTATTTCAACAGATGTCGTGGATTTCACGGGTTCCCCATTCGAAGAACCATGGTGAAAAGAATCGTTGTTTTTTCTCTTGCGATTCTTTTTACGTTTTATCGGAAGAGACAAAGAGAATAAATCAGAAACTTGGGTGGGACGTTTGGTGCCAGCCATAACATTGGATTCTTGAGGAGCCATCTCTGCGAAAAAATTAGGTATACGAGCGTTACAGAATATTTGATAGCATTTATAAGTATCTTAAAGCATTCATAAACAAGATTTCTTGAGAAGAAACCTTTACGAAGTGCAATAAATAAATAAAGTAACTTACGTCTCCCACATAACTAACATGAGGCTGAAGCAATATATTCGCGGCGTTAATACCACAGTACGTTTTCTTACTAATGATTCAGTTGATCAGTTCACATATAACTGTTTACAACTAACTACAAGTTTATTATTAATATTAATAATAATAATAATAATAATAATAGTAATAAAAATAAAAATAATAATAATAATAATAATAATTATAATAATAATAATAATAATAATAATAATAATAATAATATTAATATTAATATTAATAATAAAAAAAATACGTCCTATTTTCTAACGAACTAACTACAACATTTTGCGTTTTGCGATGTTTATTTCTTTTCAACACACGTTGGTGAGTTTTTAGGTTTATATGAAGGTTTATATAAAATATCACAGTTAAACGATACTGTTAGAATTCCACCTACATAATAAACAAGCTAAATTGCCCGTCCACAGACTGGCCAGACAATAATACCACAAAATGTCACCAAATATCTGACTTATTTTCTGAGTTTTCTTCATTAAGTAGGAAACCATTCCATCAAGAAGATTTCAGTTTTTTAACCGCATTATTTCGTCAAAAGATGTATGTGCACTTATCAATATATTTCTGGATGTATTTATTATTTGTACTTTATTGTTGTTGATACGAAATCCCACATCATCTCATTCTTCATCATCATCATCACTATCACACTATATATATATGTCATATGTACACTCTCGTCACAAAGTGTTTCCCCTTCTACTTTCGATCGTATATCGCTGTTGCTTCGCCATTTACTTTTTCGTTTGTGAAATATATTTTAGTCGCGAAATAAACGTCTTAAAAGAGGAAAGTCTCAAGTTCTTTCGATCCTCGTTCTGCATACCTCACATCATGGTAGCCATCGCTGCGGTAGAACTTTGAGGAGAGACTTAAAAATTCAGATCAATGAAATAATTATTTTTTTTGAAATTTAATTCACTGCTGTGCGTAAAATCTTTTATGTTTTTATTTGAATAATACACGAGAAAGTATCGTGTTTTTCGAGAATTAACTCGAATTTTAATTTATTTTGAAAAAACCAAAATCAAATTGAGGAAGAAAAGCTGAAGTTCCAGACTCAATAACGGCCAATACTGGAAGTCATCGAACGCCAAATCCAGAGGGACCGCCAAAGAGATTGTGAGAACAGCCAAAGGAAACCTGCTCCCGTCGTCGAGGACTCATCGTAGATCCAACATCGAAGACCAAATTTTTTAGGACAACCCAGAGCAAAATTCAGGCAGGAAGTACGGAGGTGTACAGCAGAGAAAACATAAATCGTTCGTCAGCGCAGCAGGAATTATAAAGTAAAATCATTGTAAAGGTAATATCCGTTGAAATTAATTATTTTTTGTATTTTGTAATTGTATTTGAAGTGAGGATATGATAATAAAATTTAAATAAAAGTTCTATGTCCCAAATAATAAACTTATCTGAATGTAAAATAGGTGAATACAATATAGAAAAGGAAGAGTTAGAGAATTTATTAAAAAAGTTTGAAGGAGAAAAAGTTGTAGATCTCAAAATAGAAATTTATAATTTACCCTATGTTAAATATTTTACGGGTGAAATAATATTAGAATCATTTGTGATAGATATATCAGGGAGAATTGAGGAGATTAGTAGTTTAAAATATATTAAAATTTCAGAATCTTCGGTAAATTATTTTTCGAGCAGAATTTATAGTTCTGAAAAATCGAAAGAGAAATTTATGAACAGATTCTTTAATTAAATAAATTATATAAACTGGATAAGAAAGGAAATAGTGAGGAAGAAAATTTAAGTGAAAAAATTGAAAAAGAGACAATCGAAAATAAAAAATACACACCAGTTATTAATAAAGAAAATAGTCTATTAGGATTTCGTAAAACGGAGGAAAATATGGCATCCCCAAGTAAAATTAAACCCATACAAGCCCCCCTTGGAAAAGTTTTTAATGGAAAATACTACCTGGACTGGCGTAGGATGATTATCTCAGCCATCAGGGGAGCTGGATATTACGATATTTTTGGGGAACACGAATTTCTAAAATCATATATCGATAATATAGATGATCTTAATTTTCGACCTGATAGAAATATGATGAACTATTGCAAAATGCAAGATAATGCCAAGGCATTTGTGTTAGAAAGAGTATCAAACGATATAACAAAACCGATAAGAGACTGTAATACAGCAATATTAATGCTAAAAAAATTGGATAACATTTATGGGACGAAAACTTCGGTTACAGCCAATATGGCGAAAGCAAAATGGTTAGAATTTAGGTTTCAACCAGGCAGAAACATGAAAAGTTTTTTAAAGAAATGGGATGAACTAGTAACAGATGTGAGAGATAGTGGAAAAGAAGTTACCGAAACTGAAGAGTTGGAAAATTTGCAATTGGCATTTTGTTACGAACAAGCAATTGCAAAAATACAATACGAAAATCTACCTCCCAATGAAAAAAATTTAGACAACTTTAAAAGAATACTGAGAGAGGACTCAGACCAAAAGTACAGGGATCAAACCTTGAAAAAACAGAATGGCAATAATCAATCTAATAATAATTATAGAAATAATAATGGTAATGGTAATAATAATAGATATAACTACAGAGGCAGGTATAATAATTATAGAGGTAGAAATAATTATAGGAATAATAATAATAATTATAATAACTTTAGAAATGGAAATAGAAATGGTTTTAATAATAACGATCAAAATGGGAATAATAATAGTAATGGGACAGACCAGAACCAAAGTAATAGTAATACGAATAATAATAATAACGGTAATAATAACTATAGGGGAAACAATTATAGAGGAAACCCAAACTATAGGGGAAATAATTATAGAGGCAATGGTAGAAATAATAATAATCAAAGTAATCCCAAATGTTATAAATGTGGACAATTCGGCCATATAGCACAAAACTGTAGGAATAATAATTCTCAAGTGAATAGTAGTAATGAAAGTGCGAATAATAGTCAGGGAAATTATCCACCGAAAGAAAATACAAATCCCTCTAATAATAATAAGAAGGATAGTTCGGAGCAACAGGTAAAAATGTCCTGTATGGTAAAAAAATTTAATAATAATAATGAGTGGTTACTTAACGAATTGGCTAATAATAATAGACAAAATATCGATGAAAATTACGAAATATTAAATAATAGAGCAATTCTTGATGGAGCCGCAGAAGTACATTTAACTTCTGATCTTAGTAAATTAATAGATGTTAAAAAATTTGTAACCCCAATTAAATTACAGTATGCGGGAAGAAATACATTTTTATACGCCACACATACTGGGAGAATGATCATTAAAATCGAAAATTCCAAAAAAATTCAGTCTTTGATAGAACTGAACGACGTTCATTATGTGCCCGATCTGAACTTAGATATCATTTCAGCTATTAAAATAACAAATACTGGAATAATAAATATCGACCAACAAAAAGAAATTGCGAACATATATTTTATTGAAACAGCTGAAATCATTATAACTGCAAAAAAAGAAGAGGGAATATTCTACATATATTATAATGTAGAGAACAATATTATAAAAAAAAAAAAAAAAGATAAAGAGGATTATATATAAAAAAAAAAATGTAATATGTGCCCCTGTTACCCAAGATACAAATGACGAGTGGGATGATTTTACAGTGGAAATGGAAATTATTGAAGAGGATAATAATACTGAATCATCTCAGGGGGGTGAAGATAATGAAATAGTCATAGAATCTAACGAAAATAATAATAATACGAATAAACTCCAAATGAATAATAATAATATAAACAAAAAGTTAATAATACACAGAAGACTTGGACATCTTAATGCCAGATATTTACAAAAATTAAAAAATTTAGCAATTGGCATACCCGAAAATATTAATTTTAGAGATGAAGATTTTGTAAACTGTCAAATATGTTGTATCGCCAATAATTCAAAGCTGGGTCATACAGGGATAAGAACTAAACCAACCCGAAAATTAGAGATAGCGTCGTCAGATATCATGGGTCCATTTACGCCCTCTGTGGCAAATCAAAAATATATTTTAACATTCATAGACCACTTTTTGAAATACACATTTGTCATGCCAATAGTCAATAAAAGTCAAGTGACAAACGAATTTAAAAATATTATAATGTCTATGAAAAATAAATTTCCGGAATACCCCATGGGGACTATAAGATGCGACAATGCAAAAGAATACACCGATACAAAAATAATAAATTACTGTAATGAGACAGGCATAACAATGGATTACGTGGTGCCATATTCTCCTGAGTTAAATGGTGTTGCCGAAAGGCAAAATCAAACTTTAATGAGGAGAGTAAGGGCCATGTTGATTGATGCTCATCTCAATATAAAGTACTGGTCTTATGCTGTTGTTACAGCAGCCTATCTAATTAATAGATCCCCCACCAAAGCGAATAAAGGGTTTAAAACACCATACGAATTGTTTTATGGAAGGAAACCAAATCTAAAAAATTTAAAAGTGTTCGGTGCACTTACGTATAGACATATACCCATAGAAGTAAGAAAGCAAAATGCTACTAAGGCAAAATCAAAATCAAAAGATAAAATTGACCCAAAACTGGCGCACAGGGCTGAAAAAAACATAATGATGGGTTATACGAATACAGGGTACTGTCTTGGAGATCCTTATAATTCAAAATCGTACATTTCATGTGATGTCAAAGTAGATGAAAGTCAAAATATAAAATCTCTGTTAATCAACAAAAAACCTCTAACAATAAAGTCAGCTGATTATGATTATGATTTGGGAATAGTGAACCCTATAATAATGAATGTAAAAGTAAAATATAACAAAGCCTACATAGAAGATAATATTCCAAAAACATTCTCTGAAATAGACACAAACCCCTTTAGAGAAGAATGGATCAAGGGCATCAATGACGAATTTAGTTCTCTCGATGATTTGAAAGTATGGAAAATAGTAGATTATGATCGACAAAAATTAATAGATACAAGATGGATTTTTACAATAAAGTTTGATGAATTCGGAAACCCAAAACCCAAAGCTAGACTAGTGGCACGTGGCTTTAAAGATCGAACAGAATATGGTATTGCTGAAACACACGGACCTGTAGCATCCATAGGAACAATAAGATTATTATTATCAATTGTAAATAAAGAAAAATTAATAATGGTAACGATGTAAAGACTGCCTATCTAAATTCACCCATTATAAAACCTATTTTTGTTAAAAGACCAGAAGTCATAAATATTAATCGAAATCAAGTACTCGAACTACAAAAATTAATTTACGGATTAAAAACTTCCAGCAAATCGTGGTATGACTTATTGGACATAAAAGTAAAAGAAATGGGATTTGAAAAAACTAAAAGCGATAGATGCCTTTATATAATGAAAAATAACGAAGATAAAACATATTTTTTGAGCTATGTAGACGACATATTGGTGGCATCAAATTCACAATCAGCCATTACTAGAATAAATGAAGAGTTGCAAAAAGATTTTACAATTACGATTACTAAAAATCCAAGATTTTTTGTGGGCCTAGAGATAGTAAGAAATATAGAAAAGAACACTATAACAATATCACAATATAAACATATAGATAAGATGATAAAAAAATTTGGAATTTCTGAACTCAAAAACACTAATACACCCATGGAAACGGGATTAAAAATAGATAAAATACAAAATGGCAGGGATGATACGGAATATAGATCGATGATAGGGGGACTACTTTACTTAGCAAGACTTATGAGACCAGACATATTATTCCCAGTAAATTTTTTCTCCCACTTTCAGAATAATTCGAATGATACCTTAAAAAATTATGTAAAAAGAATATTCAGATACGTTAATACAACCAAAAATTATAATCTAAAATATACATCAAAAGGGGACGGAATACAAGCATACATTGATGCCTCTTATACACCCCAAGTCGATGATACGAATATAGAATTACAAAATCTTAGTAAAGGGAAGTCAATAACTGGATTTATGCTATTCGCCTATGGAGACTTGATAGAGTGGAATTGCTGCAAGCAAACAATTCACGCTTCATCGAGTACTGCGGCCGAAATAATTGCAGTTTTTGATACCCTCGATACGATAAAAGTAATGCAGTACATGAATTTTGAGATTTTTGGGGAAAAACTAATGGTAGATGTTATGGAGGACAACATTTCCACACAAAAAATATGTTCTGGGGGTAGTCGGAAGAAGTCGAGGGCCCTGATGATAAAATGCTACTCGATTTTGGAGGCTTTTGAAAAGAAAATAATATTTTTTAGAACAGTAAGCTCCAAAAATCAATTAGCAGATATACTAACGAAATCATTGGATCGCTCAAAATTCAAAAATATAATTGTGAAAATACTAAACGAAACCAATATATACATATAATAAAATAATTTATTTCAAAGTTAATAAGTGTACAAAATTTTCCTATTTCAAATGCAAGTCGTCAAATGTTCAAAATGTGATTCAAGATGAAGTTGATTCTTTGACTTCCAATGAAACTTGGAATGTGGTCAAACGTCCAACGGATGATCCAACAATCACGTGTAGATGGCTGTTTACTAAAAAGACTGATTCTGCTGGTAATGTTTTGTACAAGGCCAGGTTAGTGGCTCGCGGATTTCAGCAACAAAAAGGTTTTAATTTCACCGAAGTCTATGCTCCAGTTGCCAAACTGTCAACAGTTCGTGCGTTACTTGCCTTGAGTAATAAATTTAAATATTTTATTCATCAAATTGATATTTGTAGTGCCTTTTTAAATGGTAAAATTAAAGACAAAGTTTTCTTAGAAATTCCAGAAGGCATTGAACGTAATTTAGATAAAAATAGAAATGTTTTATTACTAAACCGATCCATATATGGATTAAAACAATCACCTAAGGTGTGGAATACTATGTTCCATGAATTTTTGGTTTCATTAGATTTTAAACCAGGCATAGCTGATGACTGTTTATATATTCATAAACAAGGAAATTCTATAGTTTATTTACTAACTTACGTTGACGATGTTATCATCAGCTTCAATAATAATGATTTAATAATAAACAATAAAAATAAAATTAGCAAAAAATTTAGGTGTAAAGACCTGGGAATGATTAATAAATATTTAGGTTTAAACCTAAATTATGATCGTGAGAATGGACTTTTGGAAATAAATCAAAAATCTTTAATTGAGTCTGTTGCCAAACGTTTTGGTGTTTTGGATTGTATCCCCACACATTCTCCGATTGAACCCAAACTACAATTGCATCGTGATTTAAATGGAATAGATCGTAATTTGAATAATCAATATCAGCAATTGTTGGGTTGTCTTATGTATCTTATGTTGGGTTCTCATCCAGATATCTGCTTTGCGATATCCTACTTCAGTCAATTTCAAAGCACAGCCACACACGAACATTATAAATATTTAATACGAGTTTTAAAATACTTAATAACTACTTCACAATTAAATTTGACTTATAATAGGGATAATAATAATAAATATATAATAGAAATCTACTCTGACGCTGATTGGGCAAATTGCGTCTCTACTCGCAAATCAATTTCTGGTTATTGTGTAAAAGTATTTGGATCTGTGGTTTCCTGGTCTAGTAGGAAGCAACCCACTGTTGCTCTCTCCAGTACTGAGAGTGAGCTTATTGCCTTGTGCGAAGCAACATCCGAAGGACTGTGGATGCAAAATTTAATTAATGACTTTCGGTTTGACCACTCTAAAAGATCCGTGATTTACGAGGACAATCAGAGCTGCCTGGGACTCATAAAGTCAGGTAGATGGAATTCCAAACGATCGAAACACATAGACACTAAGTATAGATTCATATGTTCACACGTTGACAAATCATTTATTTATATGTATATTCCAACGTCCCAACAATTGGGTGACTTGTTTACTAAAGGTCTGCCAAAGCCTGCATTTGTCAATTTTTGTAATGACCTAAATTTAATATAGCTGTTTGTGATTTATATGTTTACCATTTATATGTGTTCTGACAGTCATATTTTTACCATTTTATATATTTTATATTTTTATACGGACTGTGATAATTATCATACACGATTACACGAATACTTTAATATTTTAATACGTTTATAATTATTAAGCTTCACCACGATATATATTAGTTGTTATTTCATTGGACTTTGTTTTGTCCAAATCATATATTCACGATATGTTTTTGTTCATATATGATTTGAGGAGGCGTGTGAGAATATGCTCCTCATGACCTCGCTCATAGTCGATATATTTAGTCGTAACGTGGTCGCTGCTTGTGACGTCATTGGCTATAGCTGATTGTATATTCGTATTTCAACTGTCAGTTAGTCGATCTCCAAATGTTGTTACGTGAACATAAAATAAAATGAGATCTTAAAACTGAATCGTTTACTTATTGTGTTGACTTCAAAATTAGTGTTTCTTCAATGGTGTTCGTTTAATATCATCGCTGGTTGTTGTTCTTATTCAATTAATGTGAAATCTTTCATATTAGTGATCGTCACTTTCTCACATTAGCACAACAAATGATATGTGAGAATAATAGGCTAGCGTATAATATAATTTGCTATCATTCTCACATATATATATCCTCGAAGTAAATATCTGATTGGAGGAAAATATGGCGAGGTGCATTTGTTTATAAACACTGGCGTACAAAGTACCTCACTTTTACATCGATTTCGATTGTGATTGGTTGGGGTGTTCAGTCTGGGGTACTTCGTACGTCAGCCCGCGGTATTTATTGTTTGGACACTCACCCCATGTTAAAACTGCTCCATGTCGTTTCTATCATATATATATATTCTCGAAGGACATACCAATGATAAAGCTGATAATCTAATATGAGTTTGTTTATGACCTAATGTATACTTGAAATGATTCAAATATTATGTGATTCAGAATTCGTTCGCTAATTTACATGTTATTTAATTTCCTTGATTCGTTCAACTTTCTAGTTCCTCCTATGTAGAAAAAAAATCAATGTCTAGATTCCGTAACGTGTTTTCTATGGCATGGAGAGATTTCTTGAAGTCTTTCAATGTTGGCCCTCAGCAATATTTGGGTGAGTTAAAAGGAGAAGATCATTTAGGAAATAAATATTTTGAACTTGCCGCTAACCCTCAAATTGGCCGACGGAAATCGAGCCGATGGTTTGAAGCACTGGATCCGACAGATTTGACCCCTGAAATTCCTCGAGAGTGGATAGCTTGGTTGCGGAGGCAACGCGAAGTACCTCCTACTCATGAAGAAATTGTTCGTAATTTGGCTCAAGCGAAGTTGAAACAACAAAATGCAGCCAAAATAAATGAAAAATTTGATCATAAAGACGTGAAGAATACGTCGTCACCCTTTCCGCGGTATTCCGAGTATAATGATAACTCACGTTTTAGAAGTTAATGATAGTATTTATTGATTATTGTAATAGAATGTGTTGTTTAGCGAATATATTTTTGTTCATCAGTATTTTATCCTTATTTTCCTCTTCATATTTCTACTAGTGCTCAGAATATCAGATGTTTCGTCTATTGGTATCTCTTTCTGCGAGGAAACTTACCTAGAGCGATTTTCAGTAAATTGTATCTTTGATTTCATCATATACAGGTGAAATCCCATTCGAGTTTTCTCGCTGAATTCCAGCGGAGAAACTTCCGCGTCAGTATCACTATGAATCATATTTTAAGAAACAAATTCATTTTTACCTTGAACAAATTGCTGCAACCAATAATCTTACCATGCTTGGTAGAACCAGGAAGAGAGCTGTCGATTTATTCAGGTTATTTCGAGATTAGTTATGAATGCCAATACCAGTTACTACCCCACATCAGTTGACAACGAATCCATAAATTTAACAACTCTAATCGGAAGATTCGAGTATTTTGATGCCAACGTTTCAATGAAATATTGAAAGTGTGAATTTTTGTGAAAAATTGAAAGAACATTTCCACTTCATAATATTTTATAGCGCTATTAATATCTTGTTTTCGGGAATAAATTAGTTTTCTAAAACTTTTCTTTATATTTTTACTCATATTTTCGTTTGTATCATAATAATGGGTAGGAATGAAATTTTTTGAATAAAAAAATGTTTTTCTATTTTGAAACTAGAATGATCGTATTCATTTCTATAAGGAAATCAATAACAAGCATAACAATAATTCATTTTGAGAATGTAACATTTTCAAAATACAGCCGATTCCTTCAACGACACAGTGTATTTAATTTACAGCATACACTGTGCAGGTCCGATGAAGAAATGTTATACTGGTCCAAACCAAGTTTAATTTAAACAATTACAATTAATTCTGCGCGTTGTAGTGATAGGAATTTCAGGTCTTTTTTAAAGTTTAATTCATTTGGTCTAAATCACAAAAATATCTAGTTGAACGAATTAGTTCATCATGACCTAAACAATGATAAGAATGGTCATGAATGAAAAACTGTGAACAGTGAACAGAGATAAGTGTTGTTCTCTAGTTCAGTTACATATAAGCTTAAAAATTCAAATCGGTCACGAACTAGTTCTTCGAGAGTTTAGGTCTCAGTCATTTAGGTCATTGAATTGTTTAATTCAAATGAACTAGCTAGTGAACTATCGAAACATCAATAGCACGTTGAGTTCGTCCTCAACATTTTGTGAACATGGTTAGAGACGAAGAATACTTAAATTCGATCGGAAAATTTGATGGCTTTAAGTATAAAATTACAGAAAAGTTGACTGTTGCACTGACAGCTGAAGAAAGTAAATGACCCCTTTTGAGATCTTGACGAACTGTACTATTAATTTATTACAAATAACTATAGTTGAAATGTAGGAAGTACAAGAAATATCGAATCAAGAAAATAAAAAGTGAGTTTACAAGACAGAGAACATTTTAAAAACGAAAAAAAGAGAACTGTACAGCATTAAAACAAGGAGAAAAATTACATTTTGACACATTTTATACAATTAGTTCAACCAGAAAAATCATTATGATCGAAAAGTTGTTGTTCGTAGAGTTCTGCTTTAACTACTCGTCCGGCAAAGAATCTTCCATTCAAAGAGTCTCGTGCTTTTTCTGCCTCTGAAAATCAAATCGATTTTGATTATATTAAAACTGATGAATCTGAAAATCTTTAATACATGCTCTTTCCAAATTAATTATAAAGACGTTCTTAAAAATTTTCAAGTAACCACAATCAGACAGGATGAGGCGGAAATAAAATCTGGGGGATTCAACCAAAGTTTCAAATACGGCACTATTATGCAAGTGTTTTGGGAAAAAATGAAACACATTTTGGAACATTCCACGAAAATACATTCCTACAGTTTTAATGGATTTTGTCACTCAATTTGGTGAATGCCAATCGTTTTTTCAGAAAATATGCGAAATAGAAAAAGATACTTGAATTACATTTACTCACCTGACATAGCACTAAATTCAACGAAAATTTTCACAATAACATCGCCATCATCTTCTTCAGACTGCTTCTCATTATATATGATGACTTTCTCTACAATACCATACCTGCAAAAGGGAAAAGTGATAAATCGATAAAGGAAAAGTAATGATATAACAGAAATAACACACTGTGGGGATGGTCTTACTTGGAACATTCGTCTTGAATCTCTTCCTGGAGGGTTTCGTCAACGTCGTCAGGACCAACCATGTTACGAAGAATGACCACTTTACTCTGGAAAAAATGTTGTAAAGGTCATGATATTCATTTGAATATAGTGGAAGCACGAACAAAAAAATTCCGATGGCATGCTAGTCGGAAGGGTAGATTTCGCTTAGAATAAACAGTATTTCAAAATTATGTGTATTACAGGTTGAGTTCAAAATAGGTTTTGAGAATTTTTGTACTATTAGGAAAATATAACAATTGCACTCAGTGCAAAGCGCCGATCATGAGTTGTAGATCACGAATATATATGTTATTCAAATTCTCCTGTACACAATATATACATATTATCACGTTTTGCTCATTTTGGCACTTTCTGGGAGCTCGTGGAGTCTCCGCTGTTTGACCTATGGCAATGAAACTTGGGGTAGTGTTAGGAGCTTTTATGGGCGACACATTCGTGCTAAAATTTTTAAAATTCATCCCCCAATTTTGGAGAAAGGAGTTTATAAAGTGCTGCAAACCCATCATGTTGTCATCCAGATAACTCCCGTAAATTAAAAAATTTTGGCTTGAAATTTTTGTGAGAGTTAGAGACTATCAGGAAATGGTTTGTTGAATTTGAGCGAAATCGGTCAACTGGTTCTCGAACGGCAGTCATAAAAAAATTTGACACTTTTGGAAAATACATTCTTAGCGCGGTTGATGCGCGGCAGAAATATTATGAAAATTTCAAAAACGAAACTAATGGGTGGATTTGACTCATCTTTAAACTTGACCGAAACATAGACCCCAAGTAAGCGCATGCTGAATGTTGTTCCCATTGTACAGAATTACGCTCTGCCCCTACTGTCTGAAAATTTCAAACAGCCACCATTTTGAAACCATCAGGCGGATCCCACTCTTGAACTCGACCGAGATATGGGCTTACATCACACACAAGTGAAATTTCGCAACGATCCGTAAGGAAATACGCCCTCCAGTTTGTTGACAAATTTTGATACACCCCATACATATAATTATATATAAACTTTTGATGGGAGGGCGTTGTTGAGGTCTGAGGACCGTAATCGTAATAAGTTAGGTTAAAAACGAGTTTTTAAAAAATACGCTTTAATAATTTGAAGAAGAAAATAACGGCGAAAGAGAAAATAAAATTTCTCTTTTTTTTCTGATACAAGAAGTCAGAAACAAACAAAAATTTAAAAAAACAACTGATAAAAACGGATATGTGTATATGTGTGCGTGTGTCGCAACACGTGAAAGCAGCGCTGACGTTGGTCATCCGGTGTACTTCAACAAATTTAGTGAGTAGAATAAAAGCGTATAAAAACTATGGCGAAATTTTCGCGTAGTCGTGACATGTCACCCTCCACAACGGGCAGATTTTACGAAACCTACCTAAAACACTTTGCATGCACTTACTTCAACTTTACGCATTAGTTTTTGCATAACTAAATGTCTTGCACTTTGACCTTTAATAGACATGTTTTCTTGTTGTTGCAAAGTTTGCGGTTCAGCGTCTTCTAACAACTTCTTCTGCAACTCTTCTTGCTTCTTCAACTGTGACACATAAGTACAAAAATTAGCAAAATATTACACAGATAATTAAAAGAAGGTAATTGGTAATGAAAACTTATTTCCAATCTTAATTGAAGACAAACGGAATATTTTTGGAAATCTGTCATTAAATTATCGTAAAATTTCCTCTGCAATCGCAAAAAAAAAATAAATAAATAAAAAACTTTCATTTGAATATTTTCGGTTGCATAGGAAAAGATACAAATAACAGAATAACGTATTTTTGCAGAGCCAAAAAAATGATCAACAAAAACATAAAATTCTTTAAATTTACTTTTCACACGTTTTCCACGAGCATCATAGCGGGCAAACTATATGAAAATTACAGACGAGGAAAATATAAAAAAAGCAAAATAAATCCACCTGAGCCTGAGCTAGTTCCTGGGCCCTTCGGGTCGGATCGGCTAACGCAGCAGCACCCAAGCCAGGACCACCGATGAAACCAGAAGGCTGTGTGGATAGGGTTGGGGCGATGGTAGGCGTTACCATTGGTAGGGGATTGGTAATAACTGGCGTGGCGATGACCGGTGTACTTGGAATGATGGGCACTGGCGCGCGAATTTGCTGCGGAATGGCGATACCAGGTGGCGGAATGGTCGTCGGCAACACCGCCGCCGACGTAACAGAGGCGGCCAACGCTGGAGCCACAGACGGCGCAATTGACTGCAACGCCGGCAGCGCAGCCGGTAGCACTGCGGAAGCACCAAGTTGCGAACTGAGCTTCGTGATGCCAAGCACCGCATTCGAGGCGACCGCGTCCATTGCCTGAATTTTAGCGGTAGCGGCAGCGGCGGCCACGGCTGCCGCCGTCGGCATGTGACTAGCGGATGTGGTGGCAGCGTGTAGCGCATTAGGCGGCGTAATAGCTCGTCCGACACGCAGATACTGGCCGCCAAGGTCGAACAGATTCATTGAGGCAATCGCTTCCTGTGACGCTTGTTTTGTTTCGTACTCGATGAAACCGTAACCCTTGTGACGATGCGGCGAACTGCTCGGTTGTAATCTGCACGTTTTTATCGGTCCAAATGCTTCGAAGACGCTGAAATGATCAACAAAAATGGAAACTCATCAAGAGTACAACTAAGTTGAGTGGGATGGGTTAAAAAAGAACTACTTCTACGAGATTATTTCGAAAACGATTCAAAAAATATAATATCTCGAGGTCACTCATTTCATTTATTATACAATAATTCCTCTTAGTAGATAAAACTCAGAATAAAATTAAGTCATTAGAAATAAATTCAGGTCCAAATAAGTTTTATAATAATGTTAAGGCAGATTGAGTAGTTAGGTCCGATTTTTGGCTTACGATACGGGCTCAGGAAACTGGAAAAAACAGGTGTACTCGTCGGCCATTAAGCGACGTTAATTCTCCGTGAACCGCAATCCTGTCGAGCTTTGTTTTAATGCTGAGGTCATCGAAAAAACTCGGGATGAACGATCGCATAATGGCGGACGAGTACACCTATTTCGATTCCAATCTCCTTAATACAGATGAAACCGTACTTTTTTTTTTTTTTTCATTTAAATAAATTCAAGACATATTTACATGTCCTTAAAGGTGAAATAATTTGTATTTTTAAATTATTATTACAATTAAAAAGTTAGTCGTTTCGCAGTTTTTTTACATCTATCACTGATTGCACCAAAAAAAAAAACCTCCTCACATAGCTTCTACACTGACAGGATATTAAAATGCGACAAAATCATTGTGACGTTATTTGTTCAATATGTCAAAAATAGACGATAATTATGTGAAAAAAAGACTAAATTGTTGGGAAACTGCGAAACGATTCAACTTTATAATTGGACAATAAATTTAAAAGACACAAATTTAGTCATTTCTTGGGACTATGAAACAGGCCAAAAATGGGCCTCATCCACCCTTGTGTTTTGAAATCCAAGCAAAGACAAATATTTTTACAATTTTATGTATTAATAGGCAACCCATTGCTTGAAATCAAGCGCTGACTGTACGTGTACTTGGTTGAAATGGAATCATTAATTACAGATTTTATGACTGAAATATGTTTAGGTTGGGCCTTTAATAACAGCAAGAGATAAAAATGCTTCATTCAACCATAACCGGTGGTTCCACCATGATGGGCTACGATGTGACTATTTTCAGTTTTTTTAAATTTATTTTGATAGCCAAGTGATATGAAATATAAGTAGGTACCTCCTATAAAAATAACAGGAATCCATAAAATTCAGTACCAAACAGTTTCCATACCCCATTTTCATAACTATCACAGGCGCTGAGTTACAGGGTGATGAAAAAGTACTGTATCTCTATGTTTTTTTAAAATCATAATGATCTACAAGATATTCTTGTTGTGAAGATACAAATTAATGCATTTTATTATTTTTCTGATGGTAAATTTCCATAGCTGGAGACACCATGCATGAATAGAGGTGTCGATTTTTTTTTCTCGATCAATCAATAAACTCGGATCTTGAAAAAATCAATATTTTTTTCTCGATTTTTAGAATTTTGATCACTTGATCGATCAGACAATTAGGGCAAAATCAATTTTCGATTTTTTTTATATGAATTTCTCTAATTCATTTTCCAATAACCAATCACCATGCAAAATTAAATCGTCTTATTGTCTTTCTTCATGGGTATTTCACTTTAACTTGACGATAAATCTATTTCTGGTTTTTTTAACAGTCGATTATTAATCAGATTGATTATTCTCTTTTCGATTAAGTTGATCAAAAATTTTGAAAAATTGACACTACTATGCATGAAAGGCAAAAAATATGATTAACGGAGCTTCAGAGTACATATTGATGGAAAATATCAGTGTGCTAATTTCTTTAATCATTTTTATATCTTTTAATTTTTTTTTAAGCTTCTTAATCTTAAATATAGAGGCCACTTCTGTAACTCTACCAATTGACCATAGGTATAGATATATTTGACTATGCGTATACTCCAATTTCTCCAACTTTAAATCATTTTTTTTCTTTATTCTACACCTGATTAATTGATAATTCCAAAACCATTTATGGTTTACACGAGTCTGCGAATTATTGTTGTGTAGCAGTATTGGGTATTCTCTAATAAGAAAATAATTACCTGCTTATATACAACATGGTGTGCAGTGAAATCTAGCAATCTCTATATAATAAAAGCATGTTTATGTGTCTGTAGTTATTAATTTTAATTTTCAAAATATTGGGAAAAAAAAAAGAAGCAAGCTTGGGATTCAAACTTGCCCCTCCAAGCATGAGGATCAATCACACTACCGATGTGCTACAACTGCAGACGATGAAATATGAATAAACACACTATATAACAACTGATAATAAAATTTAACAGTGGCCAGCAATTGTGATTTTAGGGTTAGCAGTGGTTGTTTCAAATAGTTTGTAAAATTGAAATTTATTGTGAGAAAGTAGAAGAAAAGCATATAATAATACAGACTATTGAAATTTGGAAAAAATATGTTTCTTTACGATCCTGTCAGTTCCAGCCCCTAAAGGGAACAATATGGTATGGTGGTGGATCATTTTTATGACTCATTACTGAAGATCCCACTTTCAATCGTTTCTTTAAATTTTCCCTCCTTTCTCTCACCCACCTAAAAACACATTGCAGCTAAGTCACTGAAAATGAAACAGGACTTTGTTTACAGAAGAATAAGTTTCTCATGCATGAATATTCAGTCTTTGGGCGCCTTTTTCATTTTTTCTCCTTCACCAGTTTTTGTTAACGAAAAAAATATTTTTCTCATCCTCCCTCCCCCTTTCTAAAATAAACTTGACAATTTACATTACTGAAACACAACATTGTTCATTCAATTATAAGTTTCTTTCCCATAAATCCTCAGTTTGTGGAGATCTTTTTCTGTTTTTGCCCCTATTTCTACTCCTCGGCTAATTTCTGTTTTTTAAAATAGACTACTTTTCTTCACTTCTTAACATAAACAAATATTAAATGAAAAATAATCTTGATTATTCGAAATTCAGTTTCTTGCATATAAAGCCTCAGTCTGTGAGCGCCTCCACTTTTCTACACCTTTACTTCCACTCTACTTATTTTTGTTTTTAAAAAGATTAGATTCTCTTCTCTTCTTCTCCCTAATTTATAAAAAAATTTACAATTACAGCTGAGTTTGATATGGAAAAAAAGAGTAGACCGATAAAATTTTCTGAAGCCAATTTGCGCAAATGTTTGAGTCACATTCGCTTTTTAATGGTGCATATAGTGTCAACATTAGTGAAATAGCCCCTCCTAAAAGCTTTCAAGTCTATACTAAGGTTTTTTACCGTCAGGCATGCCCATGATGGTGATAACAGATGAGTCGTCATTTTGTGTTATTCGTGCCTTCATTAATTTTACCTTGTTTATTATTACTTGTGGGGATTCGCCCCACCATGAGGCTCGGCCTCAGCCGAAAGGCGATACGTCGATCGACTGATCGACGTATCATAATAATAAAATACAAACTCGCACATCGTCTGAATAGACGATGTGCGGTTGCCTAGAAAGCGGGCTACGTAATAATACGTAGCCACTCGCTTACACGTAGCTAGGCGCGGGTAACAAATACCCACGCCGCATCAGCTACGGTTGCCCAGCATTCGCTCTACAAAAACGGCGTTTGCTTGCGTGGTCCCGATAAATGGTTGGCTGCCTGCCTTATAATAATTAAGGCAACGGACACGCACAAGTGGGATCTGGTGGAATCCCACAGTGGTGACCCCGACGTTCTACTACGGCGCTAGCAGCGCTTTGCCCATCTCTAGGCGCTAGTAGCGCTGGCGCTAGCAGCGCTTTTCGAGAGTGGAAGAAAATAAAAACAACTAAATTCGAAAGTGCAATTTTGCGATTTTGAATGTTTTCTTGAAAAATTATTTTTGGAGTCAGAAAATTTTAGTGGTTATAGGGAATTGCTGTTTAAGCATTTTTGCGAGCAATTCTGAAAATAGAAAGTCTGTTAGTGGGAAATTAACCCCCCCTGTTAAATATATTTGCCAGTCTCTTAGGATTCTGGAAAGGGAAATATCAGACTGGAGAACCAGGTTGGAAATCATCCTCCAACCCCTCCACCTTCAGCCAACCAACACACAACTACTGTGTCTACCTTTGAATCCGAAAAGAAGGTTAGGAGAAAACAGGCCCAATTATTGGAGACCCAAGTCTCACAAGAGGAGCTTACTATCCTCAAACTTCGAAGTGGTAAGGAAATTCAAACAGCAAACTTGTCCCCTGCTGTACCTTCAACTTCAAAAATAATGGTAGAACCACAAAACTTAGGTTCTGCCCCCATTTCTCTTGGTTCTGTATTTGAATCCATAGTTCTGCAAAATCAAAATACAACAATGCCTACACCAGTAGAAATTTCTCAGAAACAAGCTGCCGAGGCCCTTAAACTTCAACAAGAGGCTGAAGCTGAAGCTGAAAGATTGAGACTGGAAAATGAACAGTTACGACAACAACAACAACATCCAGGAGAGGCAAGAGCCCCTGGCAACCAGCAACCGATTAACATGGCACTGTTTGCACAATTCATGGAATTCATGAGCCTTCGTGAGCAGAATAGAGCTCCGACAGGTAATGGTGAACATAAAATAAAAATACGAGTACCAGAATTTCTCCCAAAGGAAATAGAAATCTGGTTAGCATTGCTGGAAGGCAAATTTAAAAAAGAAAAACTGCCTGACAATTTAAGGTATGAACACATCTGTGGAGACATGCCAGCAGAAATCATGAGAACAATACCCAATATCATGAACTGCCCAAATAACGTTGTTGATAAATACGACTGGTTCTGTAGCAAAATTCGAAATGTTTTTGGCAAGACCGATGATGAAGCCATCAACCAAGTCATGGGTGGCCTAAAGATGGGAGATGATAGACCATCTGTCTTTATGGCCAAATTAATCAAGACTGGTGGTAAAATGGTCACGCCAATGGTGATTGCCAACCAATTTTGCAAGCAATTACCAGCCAGTGTATCTCAACTCATCCATACACTAGGCGCTAATAGAGCAGACACTGAAGGAAAATTAGAATACTTGGCCAAGATAGCTGATGATGCAATCGCAGCGACTGCTAATAGAGCCTCCATTGCAACAGTATCATCAGAGGTTGGAACTAATGAAGAGCTGAGAGCACAATTAGCCCAGCTAAACAAAAATTTCCGTGATCTAAAAAATGAAAACAAAAATCTTCGAAAACATAACAACGGCTATGGCAATCAACAAAGCCGTAGAAACTATAACCCAAAAGGTCATGATGATAGAAACGAGAGACAATCTAGATCCAGAGATCCAAAGTCAAATCGTTCACAAAATAGGGGTAGGAGTCCCAAAGGAACTCCCCCTCGAAAAAGTAGCAAATCAAAAAGTCCCAACCGAAAACCTTACAATAAAAATTGGTGCTACTACCATAATCTGTTTGATGAAGCAGCTGCCAAGTGCGAACCAACTTGCGCATGGTGGCAGGTAAAAAAACCAGAGTCAAACTAAAACGAGGGGCCCTCTCAGCGGCTGATGTCCCCTCGGAAAAATACTCGCGCCGCCTGTTCATAAAGGACAGGACGACCAGGAGAAGGTACTTGGTGGATACAGGTGCAGACCTTAGTATCCTACCAGCTAGCAAAACACAAAAAGTACGAACTCCGAAATACTATCTCCGTGCAGCAAATGACCTGAACATTTCTGCTTACGGATTAGAGACCAGCGAAGTGAATATTGGTTTGAGACGTGACATGACGTGGTCCTTCACGATTGCGGACGTGCCAAATGCGATCCTTGGTGCTGATTTTCTAGCACATTTTGGCTTGTTGGTCGATTTGAAAAATTCTAAGCTTATCGACTCAACTACAGGATTATTTGTGGAGGGCAAATCGCTAATGTACAAAATTGACGAAGCGATTGATAGCTGCAGCAAACTTAATGAGAAATTAATGAAAATTTTCTCTGATTTCCCTGACATCAACCAGCCATGTTTCAAACGAGACGCTCCTTATAAACATGATACAGTCCATATAATTGAAACCAAAGGACAACCATGTACTGCGAGAGCCAGGAGACTTGCTCCTGACAGGCTCAATGCAGCTAAAGAACTATATGATCAAATGATCAAGGAAGGAATAGTCCAACCATCAAATAGTTCGTGGAGCTCGCCGATTCATATGACAAAAAAGGCGAATGGTAAATGGCGAATTGTAGGGGATTATCGTGCCCTAAATGCCAAAACAATCCCTGATCGTTATCCAGTACCGAATATAATGGATTTTAACGTGAATATGAAGGGAAAGACATTGTTTACTAAAATGGACATAAATTGGGCATTCCATCAAATACCTATGGCCAAACAGGATATCCACAAAACCGCGGTTATCACCCCGTTCGGATTATTCGAATATCTTCGAATGCCATTTGGACTCCGTAATTCTGCGCAAACTTTCCAGCGATTTATCAATGGATTGTTAAGAGATCTACCATTTGCATATGCATATTTGGATGATATATGTATATGCTCAGAAGGCGGTGAGGAGGAACACGAGATACATGTGAGAGCCGTATTACAGCGTATACACGCTGCCGGCCTCACTGTCAATCCTGCAAAGTGCGAATATGCACAAGCAAACATTGATTTTCTCGGGTATACAATCTCGACCGAAGGTATTTCTCCAACGAAGACCAGAGTGCAGTCAATATTAGACTTTCCCAAACCTAAAAATGTTGCAGACATGCGACGATTCTTGGGGATGGTGAATTTCTATCGCCGTTGCATGCCCAACGCAGCTGCTGAACAAAGCAAGCTATTTGCGTTGTGTACCACTAATAAAAAAAGGGATAAAACCCCTATATAGTGGGATACTGAGGCAGAAGAAGCCTTTGAAAATGTAAAGAAATTGCTAGCAAATGCAACATTATTGACTCACCCAGATGACAGTCTGCCGTTATGCATATCAACTGATGCTTCCGACTTCGCGATAGGTGCAACCCTGTACCAATTGAAAAATGACATAAATCAACCGCTCGCGTTCTTTTCTCGAAAGCTTTCTAAAGCTGAAAAAAACTACAGTACTTATGATAGGGAATTACTGGCAGTTTATGCTGCAATTAGGCATTTCAGACACCATGTAGAGGGTCGATCGTTCACGGTTTACACCGATCATCTTCCCATCACACACACCTTCAAGCAGAAAACTGACCCCGTCTCTCCAAGACGATTAAGGCAGCTCGACCTGATAAGTCAATTCACTACAGACATAAGGCATGTCAAAGGGGAACTAAACATCCCTGCCGATTGTCTGAGTCGAGTAGAAGCTGTCTCCGCTCCAGCCCAGCTACCCTACGCTGATATAGCAAAAGATCAGCTAGTGGACTTGGAACTCGAGGAATATTTAACCAATGAGCAAACCAATATAAAGCTGAGGCAACGCAAAATTCCCGGTACAAACATCCTAATAACTTGTGATGTGAGTACAGGCAAGGAAAGGCCATTCCTGCCGAAACAATATCGTAAAATGGCGTTCGAAAGTGTGCACAATTTATCACACACTGGACCCAAAAGTACTGCCAATCTAGTTTCATCTAGATTTGTTTGGCCACGAGTGAAAGCCGACTGCAACCAATGGGCTAAGCAATGTCTGAATTGCCAACAGTCCAAGGTTGGAAGGCACACAAAGTCGCCACTCAAGAAATTCAAAAACACCGAGCGTTTCAAAACTATACACATCGATTTGGTTGGTCCATTACCACCATCTCGTGGGAACAGATACCTGCTGACTATGATTGATCGAATAACCAAATGGACTGAGGCAATCCCATTGACAGAAATGTCAGCCCCAACAGTGGTTGAACGACTCTATGATACTTGGATTGCCCGCTTTGGTGTACCAGAGGTTATTGTTACTGACCAAGGTCGCCAATTTGAAAGTTCGATTTTCAATGAACTTGCATCCAAGCTGGGTGCAAAACATGATCGCACTACAGCCTATCACCCTCAAGCTAATGGTATGATTGAGAGGTGGCATAGAGCTCTGAAGGCCTCCATTATGGCCGCAGATACAAAAAGATGGGTTGATGTATTACCTACCATCTTATTAGGTTTACGATCCGCAGTACAGTCAGACACAGGATTTTCTGCTGCGCAACTTGCGCTCGGCGAAGAGCTACGCCTACCAGGTGACTTTTTCACCACATCCAAAGATGTGAGCCCAGAGCTCATGGTTCAGAACATCCGTGATGATGCAAATAGCGTCATTCAAAAGGCAGCTCGACATGGCCAGCTTAAAGTCTATGTGTCAAAGCATTTGGCCACCACAACACATGTGTTGGTGCGTGACGACAGACTGAAAGGTGCACTTGAAAAGCCATATGCCGGCCCATATCAGGTCATATCACGCGATGAGAAAAACTTCGTGATATTGATAGCAGGTGAACAAAAAACAGTCTCAATTGATAGACTTAAACCTGCATTCCTGATTTGTGACGATAAGGAAAGGTTAAATGCAACCATTAGACAGAGAGAACTTGAGATCAAACATAATGATCTGCCTTCTCAATTGCCTGATGAGACTAACTCTCAAAATAAGTTAGTTGAAACAAACGGACAGGTTAATAGTGATACAATAAATAAATCACTACACGAAAATAATTTACAACAAAATTCTGAACCTGATTCACAAGGGTTAGAACAGGTCACTCAGAAGTGTAATAAAACAAAAAAATCCGTCAAATTTAATGACGACATTTTGGTTACCAAATACATTCCTGATGAGCCCATAATCCTACGAAAAAGAGGTAGGCCTAAAGGAAGTGTCAAAATTAAAAACATGCGTCCTACTCGAAAATCTGCTCGTATAGCACTGAGGGACTTGGAGAAAGAAAAATCTCCACAAACAATAGCGTCAAAATAACTCACAGGAATAATGCGAATGCTAAAACATAATGCAAAATTCTTGTTGACAATAATCGTCAAGAAATTAACATCTTCGTCAAAATTACAACCGAAAATTGACGAGTAATTTTGTGGTTTGAAGTTATTTCCCTAAATGGTTAACTTCATATAAAAATCCCAAAATCATAATCAAAAATGTACGAATGATTTTGGTTGACACAACAATCACCTCCACAAAAGATTAATTGTTGAGCAAAAGAGCTCCGATAGAAAATTGCAAAAACACTCTGAATAATAAGCAGGGATATCAAAAATAACTATCCAAGCGTCAATACAATTTTAAAAAATAAATCAAAGTCGTAAAAAAAATAAAATTTGATTTCCGCCTGACCCAGGGTTTGAACCCGTCTCGCGAGTTCTCCCAATCAAATAACTAAGTGCGTAGAAATGCACTCGTAAAAAAAAAAAAAAAAAATAATAATAAATAAACGGAAACAAACGAACTCAAACGAGATTCCTACGAAAAAAACCAGTGCTACGCACGTGCTAAACAACCTCCAAATTACGAAGAAGGTATAAAAAGGAATCTCCAATAACATATCCACGTGCTTGTGTGAGTAACAAAGTTCGTTGCCACGACAATTAAGACGTTTTTACCTGCACGCGTAATCTCACGCTCATAATGAGTAAATGCAGAATTCTATTGAATAACGACAAATCTTAACTTGACAATTTCTCATGAACTACAATACCGAAATACATCGAGTTTGGTATCATTTTCTAGTTATGACAATACGCTTCCCTCTATGAATGTAAAACGAAAAGATTAGACGAGAGAAAAATCGACCAAAGTCAAACTATATGTACAAGGCTTCATTCGCTTTCGTACTTTCGTACTGACTGTGTCTTATAAATTCGTCTTATAAATCTTCGTGTCTATTTTTCTTTTGCCTGATCCGCACTTTGTTGTTTTTCTTAAACTTTCCTGTTTTTGTCATTTAACGTGACATCGTTTACTGTTTCAATTAATTTTGAAACTATCTTCCCGATAATGTCTTCCGAAAATATTCCGTCGACTTCCGCTGACCCCAAACATGTTGAGTCTGATGCAGAACGCCTCTCCGATGAAATGAGGAGGCGATGCAATGTGGACCATGAGAGGGAGTTAGCTCTCCTGGAAGAAGAACTATTTGGTCCTTCTCCTCCAGCGAGCCCTGTTTGTGGAGTTATTGCCGAGGAAACCCCTCGACAAGCTGCGAACATACAACAGGTGGAGCAGCATTCCTTGGCATCCCCAATGGATGTTAGCCCCCCTGTTAACGAGGCTGTGGGATCCATTATCCCCCCTCCTATACAGATGGTCATTCTACAACAGCCTATTGCTGAAGTTCAAAGACCGATTCCTGCAATTGTGGATAGGGTACCACCTCCTAGTGCTCTTCCTGTACCACAGGGTAACGTTGCTTACAGGCCTATCGCCTTAAACAACATGCCCCCTCCTCCTCCATCCCGTGAAAATTCCCGGTACTCACCATATTCCCGCCGAAACTCACACCGCAGTCAAGGCAGAGCCCCTCGTCATAGAGGACAAAATAGTCGGCACAATTTCAATGCCCGACAAGCTGCTCGAACTAATCAATACAAAAGTATTGGGGCAGCCCTAGCCACAACCTTACGTGACTGGGAGAGGGAAAGGAACAATAGGAATTAGGTAGGATTTTAGGCGAAATCCCCCCAATAGCTGCGCAATTGTCATTTTTGTGGCGCAAAAATTGGGGGGGAGTGCTGTGGGGATTCGCCCCACCATGAGGCTCGGCCTCAGCCAAAAGGCGATACGTCGAT
Source organism: Ericerus pela (assembly GCA_011428145.1). Lineage (NCBI taxonomy): Eukaryota > Metazoa > Arthropoda > Insecta > Hemiptera > Coccidae > Ericerus > Ericerus pela. Next base: position 143,812 of record WOFM01001235.1, read on the forward strand.
CGACTGATCGACGTATCATAATAATAAAATACAAACTCGCACATCGTCTGAATAGACGATGTGCGGTTGCCTAGAAAGCGGGCTACGTAATAATACGTAGCCACTCGCTTACACGTAGCTAGGCGCGGGTAACAAATACCCACGCCGCATCAGCTACGGTTGCCCAGCATTCGCTCTACAAAAACGGCGTTTGCTTGCGTGGTCCCGATAAATGGTTGGCTGCCTGCCTTATAATAATTAAGGCAACGGACAGGCACAAGTGGGATCTGGTGGAATCCCACATTACTACTATGCTACAATAACACAAAATAGAGGTTCATCTCTTATCACCCTCATGCGTATACCTGGTAATAAGGAGCATTATTTATACTTTTTTGCAATGTAAAACACAGCTACGTCACTGAAAATTGTTTTCTTTTTTTTTCTTTAAATTAGATTTTTTCTTCTTCTTTCCCTTATAACTAAATTAGCTGCCCGTGGTGTCAGCTTTTCTTGACAGATGTCTAGGACTTTTGACCCTAATGCTGAGCTAAGAGTTCACTGATATATTACACAATAAAATCAGAAAATAAAAAATTCTCTTTTTAAGCTAATGAGGGTTGAAGAATGGGTTCAATGATAAAACTAACATCAACTCAAATTTTGTCAATAGAAAAGGGAAAAAAGTATCATCGAGTAATCCTATTTTTTCCCTTTAACTAACTGAATTTAGTACCAAATTTTTCTGAAGTACGAAGTTACAAAAATAAAAGATTGTCGCAAAGAGTACTGTGAACTCGGACATATGAAAGGAAACGTAAGAACTGATCTACCTGAAACGACCGATATAATGGTGAAAATATTTACCTTTTTATATCATCTTCTGTAAGATCAGGATGAATAGAAGCAACGTAAATACGATTATACTGTTTGGCTTCTTCGGTTATTTCGTCGATAACGGACTGTGCTTGTGGCATGTTACTGGGTCTACCGACCTGCAAAAAAATCGAACCAAAATAAAACTGCACAATCAAATTTACATGGGGTACGGGGGATTTACGTTTCTCGCAACGATTACTTACAACTTTGATGTTTCTACCACCCAACATCACACCGTTCATTTGCTCCAATGATAACTGGGCCGCCTCTGGAATATCATATTCGACAAACGCGAAACCCTTATGTTTTTGAGTTATCGGATCCCACGACATATTGATCGATTTTATGGGACCAAATGGCGAGAATGCTTGACGAATTGTGTCCTCTTTCAATTCAAAACTAATGCTTCCGACGTAGACCCTAAGAAAAACGTGATAAATAACCACCAGGTCGTAATACAATACAATACACACACAAAAAAAAAAAAAAAACAAAAAAAAAACACGCAAAATGACACTGTGGACAAGCACATCAGATCTTATCAGCAAGGTGGTCACGATGGGAATCGTGAACTCGAAAGATAATACACGACTCAACCATTCTCGAAGTTAAATTTCATCACATGAAAACTGTAGGCGATGGTAATTTAAGAATATTAATTAATTTAAAACGTCCCTAAGTCCAAAATATGATTAAAGATTCCGATAATTGGGAGACATCAAATTTTTCAACACATACGAATCACAAATAAAGCAAAATTTTATTGCACTAAAATAATAATATAACCGGCCAATTCATACGTGTAAACTATATGATAGAAATACAAAAAGAAAATTGTTATTATCCAAAATCACTAATCTGAATAAATTGAATTGGTCTCGTTTTCACTAAAGATTTGTTAATTAAATTAAGAGACCGAAAAAGATTTGGCGATATGTTTAACACTGAGCTGATTCATTCTCCCGAAAATTTTTATTCATATTTATTAAGCCTAATACTCGTAAACATGGTCAAACAAAAATACAATGAATAAACGACATTTGAAAAAATTACCTGCACATCAATGCCAAGGCTTGCTGTCGTTGAACCTGATTTCTTTGGGTTGCCATTAACTACAAAAAAAAAAATATATATATATAAGGATTACTTCGTCGTAAAAATAATTCAATGACCCTAATATTCAAACCAAATGTATTGGATTCATATGGAGCTTGAGATAAAAATTCATATCGAAATGAGAGAATAAAGCGTTAAAATCTGCAATAAAAATTTAGCAAGTAGTGCCAAACACAAACCTGTTGCTGATGGGCCAGGGTTTGTTTCATCAACACCATTTTTATGCTCTGCTCCATAGCATACTTTTTAGCATGATTGACAGCATCTTGATGCTCGCTGCTCAATTTGGGCAATGGAACTCCCAGGGCTCCCAATATTCCATACCTAGCACCTGGCCCTGAATTAAAGAGAAAATAAATAAATATCGTTAGTTAGGATCGCGTACATAAAGTTCAATGAACAAAAATTGGGAATGTAAATTTTTTACTCTCAAATATGAAACCACCAAGTTACACCCGTAGTTCAAGGACTTGACAATGTGAAAATTTCGGTTTTTAAAATGATACTGTTATATTCGGTTGACGAGAAAACTTTTGATGAAAATGAAGAATCTAAGAGTATTCTACCGAAAACACGAATAAAATTTAGAGGAGAAAGCTCAAGAGAAATTGATATGAAGTGAATTATAACTAAAAATGGGGCCGAAAAACAATACAATGTCTAAATGAATATTCGAGTTATATAATTTAGCGGGGAATTGGCGGGGCTAGGTTTAATGATTCATTCTCCTTTATGAAACAGCTAATTATAAAAAAAATTCAATGTTAAAATTGGCAAAACTCACCGGTAATTAACGGTCCCGTTTGATTAAAATCATAAATAGGAGCTGCTATGAACGGCATAGGGCAGTCACCTGTGAACAAAATAATAAAATTAGAAATGAATTTATTAAGGCGATTACAGCATTCGAAGCTACACACGCTGCAATCTACGCTGAAAACTTGTTGACGACACCAACGAAATGACACGTCCTAAAAGACAAAAAAAAAAATCTATGCCAGCATCGTCATTTTCGTAAATTTAAGTCATTTCTTTTCCTCCAAAAAAAGACTTCATACTTGTAAAAATATAAAATTAAATTAAATTATACATTAAAAAAACATTCAAAAAAAAAAAAATTCATGTTACAGTTGTCGTTGTTATTTATTAAGTATGGACCTTTACCGCTATGGGTAGCAGGCCAGCCAACAATAGCATTGCCAATTCCTGTTTCGTACGTAAACTGAGCGAGTTCAACTCGTATTTTACCACTTTATATCATGAAACACAAAAGAGCAGAAAAAAGATATAATGCAAAAGTGATTCAGCAACGATAAACAATATGATTAAAAAAAAAAAAAATTACGAGGAAGAAAATTTGTTCACACTCCTCACTACCTTCATTTTTTCCTACACAGTCTGTTGAGTCTCATTTTAATATGTATAAGGATCTTGTTTTCAATTAAAAGAATATTCCCGCTAGAAAATAAAATGCATATCTGTAATCACAAGCACACTACATAAAAATGCAATCAAAGGATAATTAAAGACAAGTAACGTATGCTTGGTAGATACTCGTTAAGTCCAAGTGATGAAGATGTTTATATGCGTTGGGAAGAGCGGACCACTTTTCCGCAAAAGAACTATAGGGAAATAATGCTCACCTTGAAAATTTTACCCCATTTCACCGATAAATGACTAATTAGTAGCAAATATTTTATTTCAATATTATCCCTCAATCTGGCGCGGATATCTACTTTTAATACCTCCTCCCCCAACAATTTGTTCTATCAGCGCCATAAGAATATTATTTTTCTATGACGCTTGTCTTTTGTTATCAAATTACACATTACTTATTTCGTTTCGAAACTCTAAGTCAACTCTTAAAGTTAACATCGATTACTGAAAAAATAAGATGAATTCCAAAGTAAACGACAAGGGAAGTCGAAGAGAAGTAAAATCTGCAATAAAAAGTAGAACTAAACTACTAAATTATGTTGAATGAAGTGATGTCACTTGAATTAATTGTAAGATAACATTAAAATCGTAAATACTCGTATACACTGGGGTACATTACCATCGAATAATACACATCATCATAAACGTAAATTAATGTCCTACAACACTGATAAATTTGAAGGGCGTCAGTCGTAAAATGCATTAGTAAACAACAATAGAGTTCCGATGAAATTTTAAAAATTGTTCCATTTTTGCTGATTGATTCGATTAAATGAAATCATATTTATTGGTTTTAATGGAATGAACTTCATAGCTTGTGGAAAAAAGAAACGATGAAGTATGTTATCATTTAGTTCTAGAAATTTGAATACGTTTGAATCAATAACGAAACTTGAAACCATTATCATTTTCCAACAGAAGAAGAGGATTTTATAAATATAAATTGAATTTTCAAAGTGGAGCGGAGGAAGCTTTTCAATAAAAAAAAAGTAAATGAATCAAGAGTTTTGCTACATATTCCAAAAGAATACGAACAAGAGTGAATTTTCAGAAATGGGAAAGTACCTTTCAACAGAGTAGTCAAAAATTTACTGATTCACACTTGAATCTTACACCTAATGCAAGCGTCAATTTTTAGACTCGCAAATTACCTCAATCTCATTATCAACCTACCTTGCTTGTCTACAAAAATTCATCTTTAATGAAATACAGAATCATAATTTTAACTGCATTATCGATTAAAAAAAAAAAAAAAAAAACTGGAATAAAAATGATTAAATATAAAATAATAACGGCAAACTCGCTGATTACGCTAGAAAAATCAAATATCAATAGCTAAAAGCTAAACAAAAAAAAAAGAAGATTAAACAAAAGTATTTCTTTGTCATGAGAAAAGAATCATCATTATTTAAAATTCGGGGTTTTTGATCGAAATGCAAATGCCTAAGTGAAAATGAAGGAAGATTGAGAAAAATGAAGGTATATAAGACCCAGAACGTAGGATGATTTTAGAATAGGAAATTATTGGTAAAATAATAAACATGAAGAGAATTTCTGTTACGGTAATAAAAATTATGTACATTTTGTATTCGACAATTAACTGTGAAAAGCTGTGGAAGTAGAACACGTGGGACAATTATCCTGAAACATTTTAGAAACAAAGGAAACAAAACTTGTATTAGTGTTTTGTAATTTCCAGACGTAAAAATCCTAATTTTAGAAAGTAAAAAGAAAATGTAACATCTGATTTGAGAAGCGGTAGAAATTGTATTCTTCTTATGAGAGGTCAATTCTCCTCCGATTAATAAACATACACATACACACGCACATACAAAACAAGCACAATTTATTAATTTTCATAGTTATCGATTTTGATGTGGTTCGGTTAAGGCTCGAAAAAAGGCGTCAAGAACCAAGAATTTCTATTAATACTATCAATTCTAGTCGTTCATTAATTTGAAGCCGTTACAATAATAAGAGAACAGAATACGTTTTTGATGCTACATAACACATGAAAAATAATTCACAAAATAATATCATCATAAATGAAGTGCGTCAAAAAATATCAAAATCGAAAATTATGAAAATCAGTAGCAATTGTAGATTATCAGTCGAAATGGAATAACTTACAAAGCAAACAAATAGCTCTAAATAATCTTAATACAGATGAACCGCACTAATCTACTGTAATATAATATAATGTACATGATTTCTGAGGGAACCATTTCCAACATAGACTAACTCGTGATAAATACAACCATCGACGACAACGAATAAAAATTTATACCTAGAGCACCCAAATGAATCATAAAATTAGTTTACCATCTTTAGCTGGGCCTGCAGGCTCCGATGTCCCATTTGTAACGACATTCTCCATAGGATTAGGTGCCGCAGAAATTGAAGCAGGCGGTAGGGCTGAGAAACTTGTTGAGGAAGCGTAGGTTGCTTGCTAAATGAAAGACAAAGGTATATTTAATACTTTCATAACTTACATTACATGTTAGTATGAGACAATATGGCTACCGAAAACAAATAAGATAACTTACTGTTTCAATACCATTCATGATAGCGATAGTGCAGTTAGAAATGAAATGTGACACTAGAAAAATAAAAATATCACAAACATTTAGCCAGAAGAGAAAAATTTGTAGAAAACACAAAGTTTATCCATAACACACCACAAAACCAAAGTTTGTTGGAATTTCACGAGTAAAACCAACGACCCAACGGCAATGAATAAACAATATAATTCTTAGTCTTCCACCCAATTCCAGAATTGTGAACGCGACAACGCGTCTAGAATCAACTTGGAAAATGAAAACATTTACCACAGAAGGTACAGAGCAACGTTGCCACTCTACTGCTCAGCAGTATTAATTTTTTAACATAGGTGTCGCTGTTGAAAATATTTTTCAAAATACAGTGTAGCAAGAGTATAGCTGAAAAAATGCATTATAAAGGTGAAAATTTACATTCTTTAAAATTATTAATAACTAATGGTTGCTACACTGATAATGAGTCATATGTGCAAAACAAGTTTCTACTGGCGGTGGGCCAAACTTGTTCGCCGTACAAAACTGGCTAATCATTTTTCTTTTTTTTATTTATTTATTTTTCTTAATGGTTGACTCAATTGGAATAGAATTATTATTTATTCTACACTTGTTTATCTGAAGGAAATGAAGCTAATCATGTGGTCTTATACGATATCATTATTTTTTTTGTTACATTTTGAAAATACTATTCAAACGTCGTCGTCGTCTGGGCGTACGTATTTTGCTGTTTTTTAAAATACTGTAAATTTTATTTATTTTATTTATTTGTGAGAGAAGAAAAATAAATGATAATATTGATCTTTATTGTTGTAGATAAAATATGCGTTCCGGAAGGCGCAAAAAATGCGTGCTTACAGATGGTGTCGGAAGGTGCTAAACAGAATGTTCAAATGACCTGTATAATTGGTAGAGACAGGTAATTTGACTTCATTATGGCATATTATGATACTATATTGTATAATATTGACAAAATGTAAAAATAAGTTTTTTCTACCTCTCAATACTACCGTTTAAAATTTCGGGCTCTCTCACTACCATTGTAAGAGAAAAGAAATGAAGAAATTTAAGAAATTTTTTTTTCTTCGTCTTCACATCACTTCCATTCAGAATCGAAAATGGTTACCGATATTATAGGTGAACTCGAATTTTAAATTTTAAAATTTCTAGCTTGCTTACTGAGAAATAATTTTTTGTGAATGATTTTTATAATTGAAGAACGGGTTCAGAAATTTGGTTGCGATCCAGATAGTTGGTGTTTTTAGCCTGAAAATATCACAATATGTCCGAGTAGCTTTTTATTTTCTGTTTTATGCCGACTACGACGTATGAACAGTAATTTTTTCAACCCAAAATTAAAATTTTTAATCGACGTTAATATAATCTTTGAGTTTTGTTCTATTGATCATAAGTGAAAGTGAACAGGACCGTGAAGAGAGAATACAGGCCTAGAACAAACTTTACCAGCCCCTCAAAGAAAAATTTTCATAATTCCAACATTTGTATTTGAAATGTTGAAAAATAAATAAAAACTACTTTTTTCCGAGGGAATATCGGGCTCCAACTGGGTGCTGGAAAATGTGGGCTTTACTAGAAAATCCGGGTCCAGAAGAAATTGCTCCCCCTGTCCTCTTCTTGTTAGACTTTGAAGTAAAATTAGATATTAACATATTTTAGGTCTCTTTTGTTATTTAATATTAATGTTAATGTAAATCTCCTTCTCGATCCTTGTCTTATTATTAAGCTGATTTAGTAATTTCCAATTTATTTATATTTTGTCGATGGACACATTTTCTGATTTTGTTGGGAATAGCGAAAGGAAGAAATAATAGTGGGCTATAATTATAGGCCTATCATTGAACCATTTGCTTTGTCTGATTTTACAATTTTTAATAACATAATTCCCCACAGAGTTTACAAAATGTTGATAGCCAGTGACGCGAAAAATGAATAAAAACTTCATTTTGATTGAGATTGCATAATTTTTATTGAATAAACGAGTATTAAATTAACATGTGAATACAAGCCATGTAAATAACTCGATTTTTGTAATTGAATTATGAAAAAACCACTCATCAGTGCCATTTTGTTGTTTCGCTAGAATATTATTTAATCACGTCTATGACAGATTGTATGAATTTCGATTTGGATTTTTCTGTAATAGGTTATAGATAGGTAACTAATTTTCTTCATTTTTTCCCATTTTTATGAGACAATGGTCGGTACTTACCGTAAGCAAATATTATTTGAATAATAAATCAAACACCTGAATACCTTAAAAAAAAATTTCTTCAACATTCTTGAAATCAGACTGATTCTTTCAATTTTGATATTCCGACTAAAATTAATTTTTTTTCTTTTCTTTTTTCACCCGTAGATTGGATTGCTTGGAAAAAATTCATCAGCATAATGCAGACTTCAGTTTCGCCGAACCAGAAGATATGTACGTTGCCTCGGTTATCGACAACAAAGGATTTACAATTTTAAAAGAAATTCGTGACAAAGATGATCCAGAAGGTAAAAGAATAATTAACGTTGCGGATAAATTTAGCCTTGAACAAATTCTTAACGGTTCTTTTTATAATATGCGGTGAACGTTAACTGTACGTTCCAAACGGAGAAAACGTGCTAATCACGATTTTTTCTCTATCTTTCTCTTCCTCTTCTCGCTCTTCCTTCCTTCTATAGTTTCTGAAACAAATTTCGAAACTAGAACCACCATTTGAAAACCATTCATTCGTAAATTCGGTTCAAAGAAAGTAATGCTAAAGAGGGACAAAAAAAAAAAAAGAACAGGTGAAAAAAAGTCAAAACAAAATTTAATATAGTCGGTACATTATTATTTTAACAAAAAATTATAAACCGGTTGATAAAATAATTTGGATAGTTTTCCGGCACTCGGGAGTACATTCACACTTTCTACGGAAATAACACAGTATAGAGAGTTGGAAAGATGAATAATCGTTATGAATTAGAAGGAGTCGAGAAAAAAAAAAAACATCTAACAGAATGTTTTGAACTCATCCTAGGTGATAATTTTCTCAAGCCAAATGGCTATAGGTTGCACCATTATTTCTCATTTGTATTCTTGACGAACTTTTTTTGGCAGACGATGCATTTAGAGTCTAGACTATCTATTGGTTGGTGCAGTTAATACGAATTCGAGTTACAAAATTACTAACGAGTTAAAATTTTTTTTTCCACCTATCTTATCTGTAAACTGATCTCCACAATGGAATAAATTTAGTTAGGAACGTCACACCGTTTGAATACTCAATGTTTATTAAATACCTAACCGGTTTTGTCAACCACTGAGAATGCATAAAAATATTATTATTATTTTTTTTTTTGACAAGCATTCCCGCGTGATCAAGTTTTTTTTTTCTCTCTCTTTAATTTCGTCGCATTCTCAAACAATAATTACTCTCTTATATTTCGAGATCTCGTGTAAGTTATGGTTATTATAGAAATGCAATTTATGCACGTTACTACATTCATAGCGTAGTGAGCTAAGAAAACTGAACGAAATAAGGACGTGCGTTTATTTTGTTTTTCATTTTCAATAAATTAGTGGACGCCAAAAAATTTCCAACTGGTTTGCAAAACATAAATATGTGTTTAAATAGGTATTAGGATTGTTTAAAAGAATATTATTTCGTATAGGCTAAATAATATTTTGCGTAGCTAGGTATACCTTAAAATGGTGACCGAAAAAAAAATTAAAGATCTACGTACTTAATTCAATTTTAATGTCGTTGCCGTAAAAACGCCCCCAAAAAAACGTAAGCTTAAATAGGTTGGGGTAGTATAAAATAATAATTTTAAATAGCATGTTTTCCAATAAAAATTTGTTTAAAATTGATTTTGCAATTTTTTCGTAATATTCTAACAAATTGTATTGAAAATAATTATGCAATCGTAAAAGAACTCTCTGAAAATGGATTCTATAGTCTACTCGGGATATAATTATGGATATTTTTAATACAATTTTTATGTTGTGCTTTTTTATAATCTTTTATTCTATTCACTACTGCAATTTTAAAATATACCAATACTGTCTCCAATCTTCCGCAACAAAATAATGTTTATTTCGCATGAAGCTAAAGCCACAAAAAAAAATTAAAAGCTTCTCTTTTAAAAACTCGTTTTTATGTATATTGTGGTCTTATCATTTTACTTTGGCTCTGGTGAAAAACACATTTTAGTGATTATTGTCGCCTTGTTTTTTTCACCAGAAATTTAAATAGAAAAAGTTCTCACTCATAAAATTTCAACCGAACAGGTATTCGTGCATGAAAGTCTGAAAAGTGCATTTTTCCGCGGAGTCCAAATAAAAAATTTCATGGAAGAAAACATTAAACTCCCACAATAATACTGATTTTTCCATCGAAAATTTTATTTTTATGCGTCTGAAGTATTTCTAGTAAAAAATTTTCGAATACTTTAAAAATCAATATTTTTATTACCTATAAGCAGTTTGGTGTGTACCATTTTTCTTTTTAAATCTGTTTAATGGAATTGCAAATTATAGTGGTAATGGCATAAAATCGTAAAGAAATGAAAAGTAGAAATAGTTTTTTAAGCCGTTTGAAAAATATAATGCATTTTTGCATAACTTGAATGAATGAAGAAGTGGTTGAAAAAATTAAAATATTTTAAGAAGATTCGAGTTGTTAAAAATAAAAAGAATAAATAAGTACTTCAGTAATAAAATATATTTAAAAAAACACTGACTGCGCACTAAACATGAACCAAAACCAAAGTTAAAGTTGAAGTGCAGTAAAAGAAATAAAACAAATTTTTTAATAACCAAGTTTTAGCAGAATTGAAAATATTATACCGGTAATGTTTTATTAAAAATAAAAAAATTAAAATCAACTTTTTTTTTCACCGAACATTTTCATTTTTTCGTTCGTTTATTTTCAAGTAGCTAAGGATGAATAAAAACTTTGATAGAATGCAGATTTAAGAAAATTTTCTATTTTTTCCAGCAGCACCTATCCCAGTTTTCTAGCTTAAAAAGCGGCTGAGGAATTATAGATTGAAAGAAGAGAGGTTTCTAGATTCCCGAAAATGGCAAATTCTCTAATAACATGCCTTATTTTCGTTTGGTTATTTTCATGCAGCTAAAGATGATTAAAAAATTATATGACAACAAATTCGAGAAAATTTTCTATTCTTTTCAGAAAGGCTAATTTCAACTCTCTAGCTTAAATAGTGTCGAAGCAATCATTGAGTGAATGAGGAGAGGTTTCTAGATTCCAAATATTTACCAATTTTATATTAAGTTGAGTTTTTTTTGTTTATTTATGTTGAAGCAGCTAAAAATAATTAAAAATTTAGATGTAAATTTCTTTTCAGTAACATGAATTCATTTCTCTAACTTAAATAGCTGCTGAGGAATCATTAAGTGAAGATTTAATAGTCTGAACAAGTCCAAAGCTGTGCATGTGGAAAAATTTTTTTTTCAACATAGGGGTAAAATCTCTTACTTCACGTAGGTATAATTAATACGAGGGAAAACTTTTGTTTTTGGGATGGATTTTGCAAAATGGTATATTGTGTTACAAGTGTTTAAAGTGAGCTATTTTATTACAAAATGTGGAGAGTTTGCAAACGAGCCGAAGGCGAGTGGTGCGAACTTCACACAAGTTAAAATACCCTACTAGCATTTTTAGCACACTCTATTTTTTGTAACAAGTATAGGAGATGCTGGTTTTGAGACATTTAAAAACAAAAACTGTTCTGTTTTAGAGAGAAATAAACCAACGTTCATGACATACATATAAAGGTGAACTTACTAGATCTCTTCAACCAGCGTTTGTGGTGCATTTGGTAGAGTGATAGTCTACCATGCAGGAGACATAAGTTCAAATTGCATAGTCAAGGTGGAAAATTTTAAAAAATTAATTCAATTTAGAAAACATAGTAAAAATAAATAAATAGGAATTGTTGGAGTATTCCTTGATTAATAAAGGAGTTGTAAAACTTGAGGAATTAATAATGCGTGATAAAATGTAGAGGAACAAAAAAAGGGTCTGTATGAATAGAATAAGGATGTAAGGAGTGAAAAAAAATTTTCGTTTCATGACTCAAGGAAAATTTTGGCACCACTTTCGGAAATTCATATGTAGACCGTACACTTGTATGTATGTACAATTCTTGTTAAGAAGGTACAAGATGTAATTTTTGTATGAAATCCACAAAATTTAGACTAAACCTGAGCACTAAAGACAAGACCATTCAAATATTTTGTGCTGACTGGTTGGAACGATTATGTTGCACTTTCGGCAGTTTAATGGTTCTAAAACGAACAATTTTCAAGCAATAGTCATAAAATTTGAAATAAAATAGATATTCATTTAGAACTATTCTATGTTTGCCTCAGCTGAAATGGTGGTTGCAGGAACAGTTTATTTTTTAAAGTATCTCCGAAAGTTCATCGCTACTTCGGTGTATTTGATATAATTTTTTTTTAATTTTCATTTCAAGAACGTGGCTGATGTTTCGTGTAGGTAATTAAGGAACTTCTGGAAATGGATTTGAAATTATGTGTCAGTGAAATGAAGTGGCTGGCCTCTTTGAAAGTATTCATATCAAATAGGCTAGATGAATTCTAGATGTGAAAATTTTTCAATAATTTTTATATTTTATCTTCGTAATTTTTTATTCGAAAAAAAATGACAATAATCTAAAAAATTATTTATTTATTTATTTATTTAGGTTGGTAGGTATCTATTTTCTGGTCGGCTAATTATTTTTGGAGGAAATTGTTTTTTTGTCCGAGTCTTTATCATTTCCTGTCCATAATGGGATTATTTGTAGTTGTTGGAGTACCCTGAAATACAGAATATATTTGAAGAAAATTAAATTAAATTTTGTTTTCTTCGAAATGTGTTTCAGCTGAATTTCGATACAGAGGTGTAGCGGTTATCCGAAATGATTTGAACATCAAAGGCATCGCATCGTTAAAAGGTGCAAAATCTTGTCATACGGGCATTGGTCGCAGTGTCGGTTACAAAGTTCCATTAACAAAGGTGAGGCTCATTGAACGATTGTAATTTATAAATAATATAAAACTCCATAATTTATGGTAGGTAGGTACCCAACCTATAGGTACCTGTAGTAACGTCATGCGAGATCCAGATGAGAATAATGTTTTGTAGTTTTCCATTGTTATTTTCTTTCTTGCTTCCTTGCTTTTTTTTTTTAAATTATTTTTTGTTTGTATTGTTTTTGCTCCATGAGGAAATGGAAATATATGAAGAATGTATCAATGATCAAGAGAGAAAGAGATAAAGAGAGTGTGTGAGTGAGAGAGTGAGAGCGAGAGAGAGAGATAGAGAGAGGTAAAATCGGAAAATAGGTCTATAATACCGTTAAAACCTTCGGGCGTTCGTAATAATATTATATGAATTTCTCTGCTTGTACAGCACAGCATTCGTTTCAGGTATTGTTAATGTTATCGTTTTTGTTGTTTGTTTTTTTTTTTTTTCGTTGGATTTATTTTTCTCCTATTGTAACGATGATAAACTTTTCTTCAAGTTGACCAAGATGAAAGTTATTGGACCATTAAGTGATACGAGTATATCACCGAGAGAGAATGAATTGAAAGCCCTTTCGACGTTCTTCAGCAAAGCATGTTTGGTTGGTAAATGGGCACCCGACGAGGCGACCAATAAGCGACTCAGTGAGTATAGGTTTTGGAAATGGATTGTGTCAGTTGAGGATGTGATGTGGTAGTGGTGTAACAATGTGAGGAATTAACTATTTTTCTTTCGAACTAATATAATGTTCAAAGTAAATAATGGTAACATTATAGGTCTTTTAATTTTTGAGCTTTAATTTTGCTCAGTCCTCCAATTTTTGGAACAAGTTACCAACACGTAAGAATTTTTTGAATCAAACACATTGGTATCTAAGTATAACGCTCACAAATTGTAAGTTCATTAATTTCACTAATGTCCATTAAATTTAGAATGCTCGGGATGAAACTGGTTTTCAAGATAAAATCCGACAGCTTTAATAATTCGAATCACCAAAAGCAATAATCATGAACTCAATTGTTTCATTGTCAGATTTCAGATTTTTTATTGCGATGACCTAATGAATTGCACTTGTTTGTTCATTCAATTAATAAGTAAACTTCGATTGAGTATTGTTTGCTCATTTTTTCATTTAACTCAACGCTTGTTACTCTCCCTAATCCTTTTGTTTACATCCATATGATTCAGAAGAAACAAAAAATTGAATTACTTTATATTAAAATTTTTACATTTTAGTGGGTCGTGTGTAGATTAAAAACCAGAACAAAACTTTCCGAATTGTTATTTCCACGACTTTTTCTCGCGAATTTTCCTTCTACTCTTGAATTTTTAATTTTTCGAATTAAAATTTGTTTGAAGAAATTCAAACGTTGAACTTATTGGTCACATTAATCTGGTTTCAAATATTTTATTTACCATCGAATGGAAAAAAATCTTCATTTTCATTAGGTAAACGGCCTAGGTATCTTTTTTCTCACAACAACTCCTTCGCTGTAACTTTTTTTCTCTGCGGCCTAGTATTGAAAATACAACCATGAAACTTCTTATTAGACCAATTTAAGAAATCAATTGTATACGTTGTACTTAATTTTACAGAGAGCCAGTATTCAAATCTATGCGCATTATGTGAACGACCTGATGTGTGTGACTATCCGGATGTAAATTCAGGCTACGAAGGAGCTTTGAATTGTTTGACAAAAGGTGGCGGTGATATTGCGTGGACGAAAACTGTTTATGTGGATAAGTATTTTGGAGTAAGTTTACAACGAATAATTTTCATTTTTACCGTCAATCTTGTCGACGTTGACTTCTCTTTGTAGGCTTATTTTTCATATAGATTCGTATTGTAGGCTGGCATCAAAGTGTTGAAAATTGATTTTAAGTAATGCCTTTAGACTAAGTATACCTATTATAGTATTAAACCTCCATTTAAAGGTGCCTCAATCATTGGGTATACAATATTCGATTTTCTTGACATAAATTTCGTTTTTAGTTGTTCTTCCAAGATTGCAGTACACTTTTTTGACATAATTTCATTGAGTATCAGTGAAGAAAACATTAAAGAATTTGTAAAACAATTTTTTTTCTATTATAATTACCAAAATTAGGTTAATTTTTTATTCAAATTAAAATTACAAGTGAAAAAAATTCAGGAATCACAGAAAAACGATTTTGGATCTTAAAATAATTAGGCCTAAAGAATTGTATAGATGGGCGTATATCTACCATTAAAAAAAAAAGTAAGAAATAATATTCTGTTGAAGGCATTGTAAATAGTGTACCTCCACAAGAAATAAATTCTGTAAAGATTATTTTACCAAAAATCAATGGAATCTTTTTTTATTTTTTGAAATATCTTACAATTCCGCATACCCCATCTATTATTTCTTTAATAATTGTCTATTCAGTATTCGCGGCTTGATTGAAACATTTATTATAAGATCGCCTGAAGAAAGTTTGGGTATGCTACTGCCACGACGCACAGAATAGAACACAAGTATATTATTACGTTTTAAGGTGATATCTCGCATCAATATTTCTGCAACGAAGAGCTAGGCACGGGCGATTACCCCCATGACCTTTTTATTTTGCTTTTTTTATTTGTTAATTTTAAAAAATTTGGAAGAAGTTTTGTTAAAAAATAATCATGCAACAGTGGGTTCCAAAGATGCTAAATTTCTCAAATTTTCTAAATTTTCAAAAATGACAAGCAAAAAAAATTATCAAATTTTTTTGTCCACCTCATGAAGAAATCCTAGCTACGTCCCTGCTTCTCTTCCTAGGCACCGATTTTAATGAAGTTTTTTCTAAATGGTAGAGAAAGCTGGTCAATCGGTCGTTTTAAAATTCATTCAATTCCTACGAATTTTCACGGAGTAAAAATGAATCTTATTCTGAGTCGGTGGCAAGAAGGATGGAGATTCGAACTTCATGGCTAAAATAAATGGTTCGAGCAATGACAACCTATTATGAAAAGAATTTCTGTATGAAAACGTACTGAAAGGAATTCAAAAAAACTCACCCCTTAAGAAAATCATGCACTAGCCCATTCAATGTATTTCGCTTTCAATTGATGATTCCTGATCATGAATCGTATTAGTATAACACGGGTGTCAACATTTCATTTAGCCTGATATCTAGTGAATTTATGACGCTTAGGCTAATTTAATTCGGTTTAAATGTGGCACGTAAGCTGCTGAATATGTCGAATAACTGTTGTAAACATCTTGGTCTGATTTTTTCAGTTGAAAGGAGAAAAATCAAATGACCCTGAAAGATATGCTTACTTATGTCCTGATGGAAGTAGATTACCATTAGATCAACCTCCATGTGCTTGGGCTGCGCGACCGTGGACAGGATTCGTGGCTGACTCCAAGTTGAAGTAATTTCTTGATTCTTTTCATTGAATTTTTTTGTTTCATAAGATTGTATAGGTAGCTCTTGGGTTGGTGTAAGTGTTCTACCATAGTTACTCAAAGACTGCTCAGTCTTCCTCAAAATCAACGGTATAAATGTTCGACTCCAATAGTAACTCGCCAGATTTTCTAAAATTTTCATATTTTGAATTCGAGTATATGTGAAAGAAATTCTTCCTAGATGCTTTCTCTGAAGCGATACTATGTAGCTTTTTTAGTCCTAACTTACTAAAAAATCGTATTTAAGTATGTAGGTAAATCTATGCATTATCATCTGCTTCTGAAATTGAAGGAGCATAAATGCTCGGATGTGTACTTGAAAATTTAAATTTTCGATTTAATTTGAATGGATTCTGATCTCCTGAAGGTCCTTTTTAGAGTAGTTACATATCCAGCAGCAGGTTTCAAAAAAGTTGAAAAAAAAAATTGAGAACGAGAATTTTTCAGAAAAATTTGTGTTTTTTGTTCTTTTAACTGAAATAACTCGAAAACTAATAGAAATGGAGACAGAAAGTACTGAACTTTTGTGAAAGAATACGTTTTATCCAATTTTTCTGTAAACAATAATATTATGGTTCTTGTATGACTTTCTTCTTATGATAAATTGGAATGGCGCATTAGAACATCATTATTGCTGCGAATTTGAAGAGAAAGCTGCAGCTGAGTATGCAACTACTCTAATACGTATGTAATGTACTTAACCTACACTACCACCACTAGGAGTTTTGATGTCCATTCTGTCAGCACCCTGCTTATGGCAGTTTTAAACTGGAATGGAGAATTGATTTTTGAGTTGAAAATTTTTGAAGTACCCTCTTACCTTGCCAGAGACTGGCCGTATATTTAAATGAAAATCATTATGGAAACAAAATATAGGGTAGATACACGAATTTGCAACAAATTGAAGTTTAAGGCTTAGAAATGAGAAGAATGGGTAGATTTATCAGTTGGAAGTACTTTTATCACAAATATTAAAGCATACTCTTTGATTCCAATCTATTTTCAATACTTCATCTGTGACGTAGATGAAACCATAAATCAAAGGAAATTTCATCTGCTGTGAAAAATGTAAAAAGTGTTATTTCTTAAAAGAAATCTGCACAGTAGGTAATGAATAATGCTTAATTAAATGGCAGTAATTGTTATAGTATGAATATTACAGTGTTGCAAGATGGTAAGTACACTTCGACATTGATGAAAATCAGTGTTTTAGATTAATTTAGCTAAAACTATAAGTATTATACACCTGTTGCAAAATGGTTCATTGAATGTTAACATATCTGTTGCAAACTAGCATAGTTAAGGAAAAATCAAGACCTGAATTTGCAATAGATACTTTTTGCTTCAGTTTGAATGAGAAAATTCAAATTATTCTAATCATTTGGGTGTGATAACATGAATTACCATCTCTGAATTCATATTCCTTTTTCAAATATTAAATTTCTCAAAGAATTCTTGCTTTATAACTCTTATATAAAGATACAATTTTTCCCAGTTTGCAACACTTATGCCTTAGTTGTGCAACACTCATGTTCC
The DNA here is from genome assembly GCA_011428145.1 of Ericerus pela. Taxonomy (NCBI): domain Eukaryota; kingdom Metazoa; phylum Arthropoda; class Insecta; order Hemiptera; family Coccidae; genus Ericerus; species Ericerus pela. The sequence goes on from WOFM01001235.1 coordinate 161,773, forward strand.
AGTACCTACTAATTTGAGAATGTTTATCAGCTTTATTTTCACACAATAAAAGCTTTGTTAAGTGCCCCTAATCTTATGGAAATGGAATATTGAAATTTTTGATTGATATTACCGCAGTTTATGAAATAAAATACCCTTTTTTTTCTCCTATTTTGTCCTTATATTATTTGTGTGTTGCAAACTGGAAAAAATTTTGTTTTCCCATAAAAGTATTAAAAAAATATTATTCTGAGCAATATAATAAAAATTTAAAAAGGAGATATTAATCTGGAGACCATAATTCATGTAATCAATCATTCACATAAAGAATACTAATTCATTCTACACTGAATTATGCCACTTCAAACTCGACATTTTTCTTAAATTGTTGCAAACTGTTGCATCTATCCTACAAATTATCTTGAAAACCCATTTTTTTGATAGAAGTTCCTAAAGTGGAAAATAAAAAATCCTGTTGATAAATTGAAGTATTATCGATCATATTTTCGGAGTTACTCGAGTCCGAAATGATTTATTAATCCTGCACAAACAAATTAAAATTATAAATCATTTCGGTATTATTTATACTGACGTAGGTACTTTTTTTTCTTCTTCGTACAGCGATACAAAAGTTCTACGCGAAGAAATTTCGCGATTAAATAAACTGGGTGAAGCTCTATCGTCGGAATGGTTTACACTTGTTTTGCAGCTCGACCATAAAACCGTAACTGTTGATAACGCCAATATGCTCCATCCTAATGAATATCTTTCAAAAGGTGAGTTTATGATCAGCCACCAATTTATGGGAGACCAGGTTCCTGTTGTTATTTCATTGGTTTATTTCTCCAACTGCTATACTACTCACTAGCCCAGCTCAAATTGAAGGCTGTACGGTAGCAGATCTAGGAATCTGTCAAGAATTGCTTGAGGAATTTGTTTTTATCGAGAATGCATAACAGTACACAGTGCTGTTGAACTGCACTGTGCTAAACTAAAATTAGAAAATTTTTGTTTGTCTGAAAGGAGAAACCTATCGTGGGTGGGAACACTCACGATCGCCTGCGTGCCTAGCAGGTGTAAAGGGAACTCGCCTACTGAAGAAATGTAGGTAGGCGAGTGACTGGGCTGAGGAGGTCGCCGTAGTCGTTATAGATCTAGTGTGCGAGACGGGTGTGTGACAACATATATTTTCTAGTCCCTTGGACATTAAACCATACATTAATTATAAGTGCCTACAATTGTAGTGCCTCTGCCACTACAGAACCCACCTATTGTCCTTCTTACATCTGTCACTGTTCATTGAAGAGAACTACGTCCCAATTTTTTTTATTTTTCATCATTGGTAATAATTTTATTGCAAGACGTTCTTAAAATTTTCTGATGCCGACAGATTTCCATCGCATTTCTATCGAGCGAAATGATATGTGTTGATTTACATCAATACATTAAATATCGATAAAGAAATCTTCAAATTACAGTGTTGGCATTACGCTGTAGGTAATTATAAGCAAAATAATACTTTCCACGGTACAAGATATTTGAAGGAAATTCTGCACCTTAAATACGTTGAAAGATACTTATCGCATTACATAACGAAGGGAAATTGGTGTAGGTATCGATTTTTTTTCGATTAAACCAAATTTTTGAAATATTGGGTAGTATTCTCTTGCTTTATGAAGGTACCTACCTACAAAAAAGAAGGTTAGGCCTGTTTAAAAATTTTCGATCCAGTTGTCTCAGTTATTTTCAATGATCACGATCCTGGTATTTGATGCGAGGTCTGTTATAGAAGGACGTCCCCTTTTAGATCTGTACAGCTGATTTAATAATCGTATTAAGATTTAGCAATGATCCGAGGGAATAGGATCACATAATTAATATATTTTATTTTTTCTAGCCAAATTCTACGACGTTATTTCGCGAAATGTTGTTGCTCCTCGACGAAGTGTCCGTTGGTGTGTGTCCACCGAAACGGCTCACAGCAAATGCAAAGTACTAAAATTGGCTGCCTTTTCACGCGACATTCGACCGGAATTCGATTGTGTGCTGGAGAATTCAGCGGAAAAGTGTCTGCAGACGATACGAGACGGTGGTGCTGACATTATTGCGCTCGATGTAACCGACGCTTTACCATCTTTGAGGTGTTAAAACGTTGCTTTGCTTGAATGCTTTAATGACCCTATATAATATGTTAGCCAAAATGCTCGTGTATAACACCTATATAATGTTGGAAAATTTGTTAACACGGATTAATTTCAACTTCAGCGATTCTGTTCTGCAGAACTGGGGTAATGGCGTGGACGGTTTCATCCTTGCGCTTTTGTACAATTTTGTTTCTACGTTTATCGTACCTTGTTTTGGTACGATTACCCAAATAGGTAGATGAATATTATTTGGCTGCGAAAAGTTATACCTATGGCTGCCGAATTATGCCAGAATCCGACATTTACATGACAGTAGACCTACAGAACATAGGTCTGTGCATTGAAAATCAGTAAACCTTTGAAGTTGGCCACCTTTTAGCCGAGGGTTTTCGAAAATTAAACAGCTTTGGCCTAATTTGGAAAAACCCACACTAGCAAACTCTATTACTAGAGTTTCTGTTTTGATCCAGAAAAGTTTTTTTAAGCGTTTTAGTCTACCATGTGTTTGCAATATCAGAGTCAAACTTGTTCTTTCCTTTTTTTTTCCATTTTTGTCTGCCCATTTTGGTTGGTTCATCGTTCTTTTACCAGTGAAAGGAAACTAAAAAATCTAATTTTGAGTCGCGTATTTTCACCGTAGTTCACGCAATCATGTATGACGTCAAAATTAGTACATCTTGAGCGAAAAATATATATACTCATAAAAATAAAACCTCCCAAAGTGGATGGAACGACCCAGGTGGGCACTATTGTAGCCTCGGAAGCAATTTGTCGCTGCATCTTTGTGTTTATTTACCTGAAGAGGGTAGATTTCTTGAAGAGTACTGAGTAACTTGTCCTTTTCAAAATAAGGTTTTAGATCAAATAAGTTTAAAAATCTCTGCTTTAGGGTATCACGACTAACTTTTTCTCTTTTTTGTATTTTAAAATGATAAGAAAAAAATGAACGTTGAGGAAGACTCTCCTTGCATTTTGTAGAACTCAGTTCAAGCACCAATCACTCATGATCGTGTAAAATATGAGAACACGAATTGGTCAAACGGTCGATATTATTATTGGGAAAATTTGTTTTCAACTTTATTCGAAACTTCTTCGCAATTTTTTGCTTATCCATATAGACCCACCTCAAGAGACGTTTTAGTCACTTTTATTAACTGAGTTTTCCAATATTTACAGTTTTTTGTTGTTTTTTTTCCCTCTTTTCCGTAGTAAATACAACTTACGCGCCATAGCTGCGGAAAAATATTATAAAAACACGACAGAATTGTTCGCAGTTGCCGCAGTTAAAAAAACGTCTCCTTACCAAACATTCAAAGATCTGCGAGGAAAGAGGTCTTGTCATACGACCGACATGAAATCCGCTGGTAAAATTGATTAAATTAATATATTATACTCACCTACATTTGTAGACAAAGTATGTTAGGCCTTTGTAAAACGGCTATAACGTTCAGATATTCATATTTCTCAGGATGGGTGGCTCCGGTCAATTTGTTTCTCCAACAGCAAATAATCGACAAGGAAAACTGCGACTACACGAAAGCATTTACTGAATTTTTCTCCGGTGGCAGTTGTTTAGCTGGTATGCCAGAGGACAGTGCTGGTTATGCGAAACTGACGAGTGCCTGTGGCCAGAAGAGCTCAAATGGATTCGATGGTGAGTTTTTATTTTGTCACATAGGTCGTCTGCGATGGTGCAGGTGGTAGGCATACATCTCCGAAGAGGGAAATGTTGAAAATCACTATAATCAGCAAAAAACTTCCATTGCGTAAAATTTTAGAAATTATGCTACTTCTTCGAATAAGTACGAAGTTAATGGCTAGATACACATAGTCTATATATGTATAAGTTAAAATTTTGGATGATAATTCATTATGTAAACAAGTACAAACGAAGAGACCAATTCCAAAAGGGGTTTAGTTAAAAAAAAAAGCGTGTCATTCATATTATTTGTAGAGTATGTATAGCTTTTTTTTTTTTTTTTTTTTTTTTTTTGTTTGGGTTGGTTAGAAACTTTGAACCTCTCTACGTGATACTAAAATACATTTAGAGATCAGATCAATGCTATTTTAAGGAGTGTAAAAATACTGATTTAAAAACAAATAACTCAAAAAAACATAAATTTCTCACGTTCTAGCGTGTATCATAAATTAAAATGAATCAGACTATTCCATAAATATTTAAAAAAGACATACACTATCGTTGGAAGAATCGACAGTATTTTATTTTAGTATCATGCTGGGATAGGTATCTATTCAGTATTGTTTTCTCTTTTTCATACCGTAGCTTTCTTACTTATTCACGAAAAATAAAATTAGTATCAACGTGGTGTGCGTAAAATATTATAATGTAAGAGTAAAATAAATTATTTCCTGAAATATCTAGACATTTGTCTCGGAAAATTTCGGAATTTTTTAAATTGAAATTAAGTGCGTAGATAGGGGAAATGAGATCCTAGGGATCTGGACTTTCTATCGTCAAAATTATGATAGTTGGTTGTTTCTTTTTAGGTGCCTATTATTGAGGAACTACTTCAACCATGAAATGGTGTTTCCAACTCAAAAATTAGGTACTTTTTTGTACTAAGTTCGTTTTGGAATGGGGCACTTGGCCCATTTAAATGCAAACACAAAAACATTTTACAGATTTTTATGAAAATAAATAATAAAGTAGGCTAACTATATATTTAAAGGGTACACGTTCTTTGTCTTATCACATTTCGTGCGTCGTTGACCATATAAATTCAATGCAGGTAACCATGGTATTTCTTCGATTATTTCAGATTATAAAGGACCACTGAAATGTTTGACTGCTGATCAAGGAGATGTGGCGTTCATGAGTCACGTTAATTTACTGAAATCTATTGGTAAACGTAGAGTGTACAATTTAGTCATCGAATCTTTATTATGTGTGTACCCAATTGAAGTGAAATAAATCATGCGCAATTAACACGTACGATATTTGTGTTTACAGATGATGGCAAAACTTCGGAAAATGAAATCGAATTATTATGTCCCAAAGGAAATCGGGCAGCGTTACATCAATATGAAACTTGTAATCTTGGAAAACTACCGCCCAAAGTGGTAAGATTGAAATTAGGCTGTGAAAGAACATTTTAAGGGCTGCTATTCTTTTGGTTCACTTTGTTTCTCTCTGAAATTTAACTGCGTGCCATATTGCGGGGTAATATTTAGATTTACCAAAATGATTAATTTTGGAAAATAAATCGAGTGTAGAATGACTACTGATTAGTAGAATATTCACTGATACTTCATATTTGAAATTCAGGGGAATACATCCAGAAAAATTTTCCCAAGTAGGTCTTGGAGTAGGGGGTGGCCACTAAATTTTTATTTGTTGATGCCTACTACGAAAAGCGCTCCAAACCTATTTATGGATCTGATAGAACTCGAGAAATGGTCTTGCGAAATAACTAATTTAACTGTTCGAATTTACTAACCTTAAATTGGGTAGTTTAAAATCTCTACATAAAATACAGGGTCTTCTGTAACTATATGCAAATATTCCAAAGTAATATATAGCTACATAAGTTACGTTTATGTAAATAGGTTTACATACCTTCCTGACCATAGGCGCTGAGATATAGATCCTCAAAGAAATTTGATCTTTCTCTAAAAAAAAATAATTTTTTTTCCAATACTATAAGAGTTACAGGCCTGAAATTTTGACAGTGTTTTGTCAAGATGTGTGGCAATGTTCCAAATTTTTTTTAGCAAAATATCTTATCAGGGGTAGGAATGGTGGGGTTTAGAATAAAATATTGAGTTGAAAATATCACGGTTTTTCAACTTTATTAAAAAAAGAGTCCTATTCACATTAAAATTTTATATTTCATCTGGGTAGTACTTCATGTTATTTAACTGGTAAATAGAGTTTTAACCCCCTTCCTTTGATTTTTTTCAAGGTCAAATTTTTTGAAAATCAATAAATTCATTCTACTTTTATTTTCAAAAATAAAAATATAATGAATAAAATCACCTTGACAGTGTTGAGCTACTGTAATAATATCAATTTGATACAACAGTTTTGTTTATAATGTAAGGAAGGGGGTACTTTAGCCCCCTCAAGTTGAATTAATTTTTCATGTTTCAATTTTTTTTTCAACTTAATAGATTGAGAATAACTTTCTAAGGAAAAAATGTTAATTAACCCCCACCTATCTAAAAAGTGACCAGCTACATTTATTTGAATTTATCAATGATTTTTTTTCAAAAAATTTAAATTAGATACTAGAGCTCAAATATCTTTTCACAAAACAAATTTATAAAAACAATGAAAGGATAACTTTTGAAAGATTTTTAAGAGGGGAACAATTTTTGTATGAAACATTTTTCTTCCAACACGATAATTACACAGTTACAATAAAAAAACTACATTTTTTAAAAGAAAAAAAATCACAATTTTTCAGTTTTCATTTGATAGTCTTAAAATTGGAGATGAAAAGTCTCAATACAAAGAATGTGCGTCTATAAATTTTGTGTCAAAAAAGTATTCTTCATCGTTTTTGCAAACCTGTTGGTAAAGATGATAATAATTGAATAAGAAAAACAAGATCAATTCATATCTTAATTTTTGAAGATAATAAATTAAATTTTTTTATACTTTCATTCAAAGATTCTTAATCTTATTCAATGATTAATTGAAATTGATATAACATTATAGCAATAAAAAAAGATTTTTTCACAATTTTCTAAAATTTTATTATAAAAACTGTTCAAATCTGCCACCATTTACATCAAGGCACAATTGTGCTCGACGAACAACAGAAAGTGTTGCATCACGGGCTGCTTCTTTGTTTTCCTTTACCATCTTAAATGCGTTACTTATTCGCTTTTTTAAATTGGACTGCGATTCTGGCCGCCATTTTTGGTAGACCAACCGCTTGACTTCACCCCATACATAGAAGTCTAATGGAGTTAAATCTGGACTTCTTGGTGGCCACAGGCGATAGGTGCTACCACAACCAATCCAACCATTCTGGAACTGTTTATTCAGTTCCTGGTGCACACTAACAGCAAAATGAGCCGGTGCTCCATCGTGCATGTAAATCAAGGTCTGTGATATTTCAATGGTACATCATCCATAATTAAATTTGGCAATTCTTGTTGAATAAAGTGTTTGTACCTTTCAGTAGTTAAGGTTCCATCGAAGAAGTAGGGTCCAACTATTGCGGAACTCACAATGCAGCCCCAAACATTCACAGAAATTCGATGTTGGCTTGAGGTCTCCCAACTTTGTCGTGGGTTTTCATCGGCCCACATATGTTGATTTCTGGAATTGAATGGTCCATCGCGTTGAAATATAGCCTCATCAGTATACAGTATGTTTTTAATCAAGTTACTGTGTTCCAAAAACCACGAGAATTCTTTTCGCAGCATATAATCTTGTGGCTCCATAGCAGCCACTGATGACAGATGATATGGATATAATCCCTCGCCATTTAAAATCCTCCACACTGTAGTTTTTGGAACATCAAACATTTGAGACAGGGCTGCAATGCTTAGCTGGGGGTCATTTTTTACGGCATTCAGGATATCTTCTTCTTTATTGGTGTCACGACGCGTTGCTTGCTCTGTTATTCGGCTGTAGAAGCAACCATCTGTTGAAAGACGCTGGAACATGGCTGCTATAGTATGTGGAGTCGGTTGTCGGCATTGCGGAAATTTTTCATTATACAGACGGGCTACAGATGAACTGTTACCATCTGCAGCACCGTATAAGTAAACCATATCGGTACATTCATTAAACCCATAGTGAGCCAGCATGATGGGATGGGATAAGATTATTTATAAAATTGAATTTCCATGGAAGTATTATTATATTGCAGGGGAACTGCTTGAAAAAAATCACAAGATCAAAATTTTTTTTTTCTGCTGTTAGATGCTGACAGCAAAGTACACTTGTTTGAAGTTGCTGTTTTTACTTGCTGTTGGTTAGGTATGTATAGGCGGAGTTAGCTTGGGTAAAATATTCTGTGTCGGTGCCTACGATGAAATAATATTTTAATTTTAAATTATATTTTAATTTTTCAACTTTTTCACAAAAATTATAGCACTCTCTGAAATTTGAGCAAGGGCCATTGTTAATGTTTTTTTTTCCATCAAATTTTAAAATCTCTGAGGGATGGTAGTCGCGCGAAGTAAAACAAATAAATTAGGTTTACTCTCGCTACTGGAACATGTAGTCTAACCATAAATTGACTGCTGACTCGAGGGTGGCTGTAGGATTTCATTTTGGGGACACCATAAGGGAAAGGTAGGTGAGGAGACTTGTTTTTGGAATAAAATAAAAGAAAAAAACAGAAAGAAGATTGGCCATGGCCTCCTGAGATCCGCAGGAGCCGCACGTGGACTGACTTCACATAGACTAGTTTTCAATAGTTCCAGTAACACTATTTTAGACTGGAAACATCCAAGAAAGAGGGTAAGCCTGGGTACTGGAACGGCCAAAAGAGGTGGTAATGTACCTAATTAGAACCACTTTCGGTATTACACCATACACGAAATATCACGTACTGTAAAAGCAGTAATACTTCTAAAATAAATTCAAGTTTATCATCCACAGACTATCGTGGACCTTAACATTAGTTAGAGACTCAATAATATTTAAAACACATGAGTGAGTTTACACATTTAATAAAATAATAATTTGTACATCACAGTACATAAATAAACGTTAATAGTTATACATATACAATCACAATTCAACAAGCAAGACTATCTGTTCACTAGAGACTTCTACAAGAGAGGTTCCAGGTACTTAGAAGTAGCTGTCAAGGAACTGTGTCTTATTCCACTGAATCGAGGGATTATATACTCGTTCAGGGTATGAGAACGTACGTGTCGGATAGGTAAAGTGAGGTAGGGTGTTGTTATTATAGGGTTGTGCTGACTCGTCGAGTACTCGAGGGATAGGTACAATTAGGTCATGAATATACAGAAAGTATATCTATATTCATAAAATTAAATACGGGTAATTTAGTGGTTGTTTATAAAGAGTTATAGGATCATTATTGTTGATAAATATCTACGTTTTTGGTATTCGAAAATGTGTGAAAGAATATGTTCGTCATTTCTAAAAATAGATGAAAATATACGTTACAGGTACCTACATATTCGGATTTTACCTTCGTAATTTTAATAAAATCCAATTTATTTTTACAGATAATTACAAATAATCAAAAAAGTGACGTAGAAATGGACGAAGTTCGTAACGTTTTACTGGCCATTTCTAACCTATACGGACCGAGACCGGAATTATTCAAATTATTTGGACGATACAAGAAACACAATAACGTTATACTTTCTGTGAGTATTTCATAATCGTATAAGTTATCTTCAAACTATCTGGGTTGGTTCAGTGTTATAATTATTTTTTCCTCTGTCAGACGCCCATGTACACTTACATTAATTAAGTTAGTACCGATTCGACGTACCAGCCATAAAATACCCACCCTCCTTCCCTACCACCAACCTTTCAATTTTCTATCTAAAAATAATATGTTATTTGTATACTTAATTTACAGAACACAGCTACCGGTTTACGACTAATCGATGATTTATATTCGCTAATCAGTGACGACTTCAAAAGTATGTTAGACAACGTCGAATACTGCCAAGCTAAGGTAATGGTTTCGTATTCCTTTAATATTTATACTGGATGTGGGCCTTTTATGTGGGTTTTTCTTCATTTACGAGAATGCTAAGCCGGTTATTTAGTGCTGAAGATAATGTGGGTACATTAGTTGGTAGAGGGGGAGATGCACGGAATATTATGCGATCCGGCATTTATTGCCTTTATTTCATTCGTTTTACCCATTGTCGAATATAAAACAATGAAAGAACCATTCAGCAGTTTTAGTTGAGTTTTTTTTGATTTTTTCAATTAAATCATTGAGGTGGGCGACGATACTATAACCCAATTTTGTCTCATATAAAATGCTTAACTTATTTATCGACAGAATTGAGTAAAACTTCAGTCACGAACAAATATTTTTATGATCTATCACTACGTTCTTTATGACAGGGTTTTGTTTTTTTGTGTCGCCATTTTAATGAACCGAATCGGGTGAAAATTCACGCGTGGTCATAAACGGACAAGTATGGTCGAAAGTGCCTTAAACAATCGAAACTGCAGCGAATCAAACTTTCAATACATTTTCTTGTTGTTAGAAGCCTTTGTGTAAACTGATATAAAAATTTAGGACTCATGTTTCTGTATTTAGACGGTGATTTGCAAAAAGTAAAAAAATTTTCCGAGTGAATCCCTTAGTTCGAATTCCCGTTAGATCAGATGTGTATAGAATAGGCCTATAATATAATTTTCAGACAAGAAACCTTATTTTTGAGAGTAAAAAATTATGTATTTAAACAGTTTCACCAAGAGCATAAACTAAATAATTTTCACTGCAGAAGTAGGTTGAGCTAGGATGCCTGTAGGACGCATTGATCGTCTGGCTGATTCAAAGAAAGGGTTTAGCTCTTCATCGTTTTAAGTGATGTTCAATAATATGACTGCTTGAAAATATTATTATAGTTGTTTTTTTTTTTTTAATTTTGAAATATTTAATTAGGAAAATAAAAAAATTAATAATTCTGCTTTATTATTCATAAAATGAGTTTCAAAATGAGGGAAAAAAAATTAACGCACTAATTTTCAGTGTTACACCATACATACTTAAAACTGGAGAAGCATTAATACCTCTATAATAATTTAAATATTCAATTTATCATCCACAACTATCGTGGACCTTAACGTATTTGAGAGACTCAATAATATTTAAAACACAAGGTTGAATTAACACTTTTAATAAAATAATAAATTGTACGACAACAGTACATCAAATAATACGTTAATTATTATACAATAGATTTAACATATGGGATTACAACCCTTTAGACAAGACTGTCTATAAACTAGTAGCTCTGTGAGAGAGGCTCTAGGTATTGAGTACAGATTCCTTCGAATCAAGGGTTTATATACTCATTTGGGGTATGAAAGTGTACGTGTCAGATAGGCTAAGGGAGATAGGGGATTGTTATTATAGGGTTGTGCTGACTCGCGATATACTCGAGGGGCAGTCACAATTAGATCATGAATATTAGTTTTGTTTGATAGGGCTATACCAACTTACACCAATCTACACCAGGAGGACGATTCCACAAATTTCAGAATGTTATATGACTTTATGCCAAGTTTTACATGAATATTTGTGGAATATCCCTACTAGTCTAGGCTGGTGTAAGTTAGTGTAATCCTATCAAACACAGCTATACAGATTTTATATATATATGTAAAATTAAATACAGGTAAATTAGTGGTTGTTTACAAAGAGCTATAGGACGTTTTCATTATTGATGAATACCTACATTTTTGGTATTTGAAAATGTGTCAACAAATATGTTTGTCATATAGACAAAAATATGCGTTACAGCGTTTTTCACCAAAAATTTTAATTTTTTGTTAAAAACAATTCAGTAAAAAATTATACAAAATAAAATTTTCTACAAAAAAAGTTCTACACATTTGATTGTCTGACATCCTCTTCCCCTTCAGACAGTCTTTAAAACAACAGTTCTTCAGTAATTATGTTCAATAACATTATATGTGAAATATAACTCCTAATATTTTCATACTTCCTTTGTAGATAATCAGTAAACCTGATATATATTTGTTACTCATCCACCTTCACAACCTACTCGTTATCATAAAGCAACGTTACCTTTCCATCCCCTTCCATAACCCATTGTCATCACCTCCACCTTCACATCCCGCCAGATCATATGAGACAAAATTATGATGGTGAAGAAGATGATAAAGGGTTAAGGAACGGGGCAGATTGGTAAAAAATATATATTGGGTTGACTAATTATCTAAGTAATATTATAATTAACTTATTACGAGTTATATTTCATATATAACGTTGTCGAACAAATACACCGAAGAATGGTTGTTTTAAAGACTCTCTAAGGGGAAGGGGGCATTGTATATAAAAATGCAGAGAACATTTTTTGTAGAAAATTTTGTGTCAAACAATGTTTTACTGAGCTATTTTTAGCACAAAATTGAAATTTGCGACGAAAAACGAGAAGAACCGAATTTCGGGGATGCACAGCTCCCCCAAAATTTCAAGGGGCCTGAACGGTGCAACTTTTAGTATGTTATCGTAGGGGACTCTCACCTAGCAATCCTACGTGGTTAAGTTTGTGCGCTAATTTTGTTTTTTTGTAAAATTTGACTGGACTAACAACAGTCTACGTTTTTTTTTTTCAGTGTATGAAAATAATTTACCATGTGCAATATAATTGTTCAAATGTAAACAGAAATGCTAAATGGTCTAAAGCCTTTTCACTCTTTTCACTCATTTTGTGAATATATTTTCCCACCACCACTACCATCAACAGTGGTTTGCTTTAAAATAAAGGTTTGAACGTAAATTTTTGCAAGTGCAAGATAAGAAAGGAAAATTTGTATAGAAATAAATATTCATCACATTTATATCTATTTGAATGATTTCCTTGTGTTGAAATTTCGAATGCAAGCCACACTTTATCTTTATGGTTAAGGAATTAGGTATTATAAATCATATTACATCGTTAGTTGGACTCATCATTTCCGGCATACTCTTGATAATATTGATTAGGGTATTATTATAATTATCATTATTATTATTGTTATATTTTATTTATATATTTATATTATTAGTATACGTATCATTTTTTTTTTTTTTTTTTTTTTTACAGGGAATGATTTCTGCCAAATCACCACTAAATGTAATTCTTAATTAGTGGAAAAATAATGGAATGGTGTAACAATTAATTTATGTTTCAGTTATCACTAAAATACTCGCAATAAAATATTTTTGTACGACTTTTTTCGTTTTAATTATACGTAATTCTCATTTAAACTTATTTCTTCCCCACTTCCCCCCAAAAAATAGGTAAGTACTTGTTATAGACTTCTTAAGTACCTATAGGTAATAAAAAATAAATAAATAAATCAACTCTGTCGAGTGATGTAGGTAACAATCAATTTTATCGGCAGCTGTTCATTTTGAACTAATAGATAATGTCAGCTACAATTGACACAGTTCAGCGGAAATGAACGAATATTGAATATGTATTTGTTTTCTTCGTCGAGGAAATCACTCATTTAATTTAGTGGATACGTACCGTAGGTACGCCATTCATTTCTACTTAACAAACCAACTTCAGCGTGTCGAAACGTAATTATTGTTTCAATTGTTGCGTGTGACGACGAAGATATACATATAGGAACGAAAAATAAACGAATGAAAAAAAAAAGAAAAAAAACGAAAAATCAGAGAATAGAATTTGTAGAAAAACAAAAATTTATTCGATAAATATGATCTTGAAAAAAAAAGAAAAAAAAAAGAAATAAATTAACACAAACTGGTATTAGAGGGTATACTATCAGTCGTACCTGTACTCAACAGGGTGTGCAGGTTCATTAAAAATAAATTTAAAAAAAATATATATATATACACATATATAGGTATATTATATAGGTAATGAAACATTCTTTCTCAAGATACTTAAATTCCAAAATCTCGCATCAAACTGAAATTTGTTGTATATTTTTTACGACGGAGAAATTTTTCTCGGAAATTAAAATTAGTTACCAACAAGAAAACTTTATACTTATTCAAATCTAGTTTCGAGAGGATCTGCTGACGTTTTAATTGGATTTTATGACACCAAACTGATAAATCTATGAACGATTTTCTAGGATGTCATTTCCAAAAACCGGCTAGTCGTAACACAGAAATATTTAGATACTTAGAAGGATGATTATCTTATGTTCATACAGCTCATCGTTGAAGAACTTTATAATTTCTAGTGAAAAAAAATTTCCTCAACCATCGACCAAGTTTAACTGGGGTTAGATAGAAATGCTCATTATTTAGCTTAATAGGAAAAACTAAATGGCCACAAAATAAATTGAATTAGAGTATTTTCACGTTCTTATTTCAGATATCATAATTTTTTTCTTATTTTATATCAATATTTTTCTTTTTTTAAATACCTACAGTGCGTTACAAGTCGGATATTGTTACTCGGCACCTAAAGGAACCTATAAGGTAGGAATGGGTATGTTGATTTTATGTCAATGGTGGATAAAAATTATTGAACTGTAATTTGGATTATGTTCATGTGCTTATTTTTCGATCGTATTTCTGTGATGTTGCAGATCACTTGTCCACGAGGAAGAAAATTCACTAGCCAAACATCAATTATATTAGATACCTAGGTACCTATTCTTTTGGATGACAGCAGAAATTCAAAAGAACGTACTTGCGCATCTCATCTCAAGAAAACAGAAAATGAATTGTGTCAGTATAATATTAAGTATAGTTTCCATGAAACTTAGCCTACGTGGATTCCACTAATATTGAACAGCAGACTTCTTTCTCATCTATAACTGTAAAATTACCTAAGCTATCAACTACACGAAATACACGAAATATGAAGTATCCATTCTAAATTGAATATAATAAAACGATATAAAAAATTATTAAAACTAATAGGAACTATGCTGGATCTGGGAGAGTAACACAGCTCGCAGTTAATGGCTGGATAAACCACTGAATATCCTCCGTTTACGGCAATTATTTTCCACAATCCATTCGAGAGCCATGAAAACTAACAAAATTCGGTTGGTCAGCTCAATGGAATTATATTCTATTTTGTTACCGATTGCAGGCGGTAAAATCAGAATAATTCTCATAAAACATACGTCGAAATACGATCCGTTGTATTCCTTTCCCAGGAATACAGGTACCGTGGTACTTGCCTGGCTAGGTACCTACCTATATTATTTTTGCTTATTCTACGCGAAACAACACGTTAAAGAAAAACCAAAATTATATATAGAGGTCAAGTTTAGAGAACCGGTTTCGATTATCCGATATAACCGTCTATACTAAATGATATTTTAGTGCAGGAATGTACTTGGTCACACGATGTGATTTTCTAACCACAAAATCTTTAGGCGTAAATTCGTAAGGGCAGGTAGGTACAGACTCGATTTCATTTTCTTCGATATCTACACCTGAGACACGGATATTTTAGTCTAACGACAGGTCATTTACGAACAATTCGTCGTTATGTTGCGGTGCCAACGAATTGAGCTTATATGCATACTGTTACAGCGGAAAGGCGAGAGACCCCTTTGGGGTCACGTAGAGAGAGTCAGTGAGACAATTATGGTAAAATCTTGGCGATTCGAAAACTTCGTACCTACGAACTCTTCCATAGGTACTGTTGTAGGCTAACTATCTTTTTCCCAACTGTCAAAGTTTTTCGATATTAGAAAAAAGTGTATTTAATTATTAATTTCAATTTTCAGAACCTATTGTTGTTTGGTTCGACGGAGAGTTCTCTGCCAAAAAAAAAAAAAAAAAAGAAAGAAAACTTTTAAATTAGGTAGGTATTTTTTGAAAATTTTTTCTGCGAAGTCGTCAGAAAATTTTTAGTTCTTTTTTGAAGCGCGTCACATTATTCGTGTTTAGATTCTCATCATTAGGAATAATAGCCTAGCCTAATTTTTATTCCTCGGATAGATAGATAGTCCAAGTTTCTCAATATTTCAGTAAGTGTTCCACTGGCAAGTAGCGGTTGTAGTTTTTCAGCGTAAGTACCGATTCACAGCCAAGTTAGGCCGTGTTGGTACCTACCGATTCAGTTCATAGGCTATTTCACAAAAACGATTCAAAAATGATATAATTTAATTTAATAACGTTTTCGTGATTTAAAAGTGTTATAAGGATCAAATCTAGAAAACGTTGAGTCGACACCTATAGGTTCTTTGTCGCAGAGGAAAGATTCATAATATTATGATAAAATAAAATTTCATTCGAACCAAAAATCGAAATCAAAATTATAATACCAAAAATCATGAAATTTTGCGTAGTAGATAATCTTCATTTTCAATGCATAGTAGCCTAACAATTCTGCACAAAATTTTGTGAAATATTATGAAAAGAAATTAGAAAATATAATGCTTTTCTGTTAATTGTAGCTGGTAAAAAGAAAGCTATAATTTTACAAGTTTTCTCGTTTCCTGTCTGACGCAGAGCTCTTATCTGCGGTTTAAGCGACACATTTTCTACCTACCTATCTCATTTCATTTTTCATCCGTACTTTTATTAAAAATACGAGTATGTGATAAAATGAAAAAAGTTACGAGACAGACGAAAAGACAATAAATTATTTTTTCGTAGGGGCTCTCTCGAAGGTTGAACGCTGGTAAATCTTAATCTTTAAAGTGAGTTCCCGTCCTATCTGGTAAGACTGCAGCCTATATCGTTTGATAGCAAATTCGTCGGTCTGAATTCAATAAAAATCCCTCTGTTGCCTATTCCACGCGTATAGCTCACAGAGCGGCGTCTATTTCTATCCTAAAATGGTATAATACCGTCGCAAATAGGTAATATTGATACAACGCGCCTGCGGACACTTTTCATCGCCAGAGGTGCCACAAACTCGATCTCTCAAGAACAACATCGTTCGTAAAGCGAACGGAATCGCTAAGCCAGCCTAATCGATAATCGATATCGAATTCGTGAACTGAAACTGGTTCTTCATCAAGCTGGGCGTTTTTGAGCCATTACCGCCATCGTTGGCGGCGCCGTCCCTGTACATTTGCCTGCTCAGCGCTCTCCTCCTTCTCGACAGTATCCACATGCGAAAAAAGCACTTTCTGAAATTCTCGGACATGACGCCGTACAGCAGCGGATTCACAGCGGTGTTGAGCAGCGCGATTTGCAGCGCCCATATGAAATGGTGAGATCTGAGGAAGAAGTGGGTGTCGTGGTTGGGACGGCTGCCGTCCACGTAGATCAGAAACATGATCACAGTGATGGGCAGCCACATGACCAGCACGACCAGCACGTTCAGCAGCAGTACTCGTACCACACGCATATGCCGGCTAACCCGGATCTCCTCCTGCTGGCGCAGCACGTCCGGCTTGCTGATGGCGAATTTACTCTTGTCGTTGTCGCGCCATCGATCTCTGGTCTCCTTCAGCTTGCGAAAGATGCGCTGGTAGTAGTAGACGAACATGGAGAGGGGCGCGATGCACGAGGTGACCAAGGTGGGCGCGATGAACAGCAGCGACACGTTGACTGTGTCGTTTTTGGGGAAGACCAGGGTGCATATGCGTAGGCCGTTGACGGTAGTCTGCTCACGAAACCAAATGACCACGGGCAGGAACACGGTGAGGGCGATCAGCCAGGTGATTGCGGTGAGAAGGGTGGCACGTTGGGGCGTCAGCTGGGAACGAAACGGGGGCACGACGATGCATCGATGCCTGTCCATGCTGATCCACGTTAACGTCCACAACAGTACGAATCCACAAACGAACTGAAAGAATGAAGCAGACGCGAACGAATAGAACGAATAGACGTGTGAGTTGAGGAGGAGATGATTTATATTTGTGCGTTTTACACATTTGGAGAGTGAGGTCGGGTAGGTTGTGGTTTCTAGTCCACTGGTTATTTTTTGATTAAATGGAACTATACAGGGTGCCTGGGGGGATGCAGCCTTGTTTTTGAAAAATTAAAATTTGAAAATTACCTAACGAAAATAAAGTAAATTTACCCTAAATAATAATTGTGGCAACTTCCTACCAGTGGTGACGGGTGTATTCGTACACTCGCTGATAGGTTGTGTGGCGAGTCATCCCTGCATATAGTAGGGCGAACACACTTCTGGGTTTAAGGGCTATATGGTTCACCATGTGTAGTCTTATTTAACACTGTGTTAGGCTCATACACACACACACACACACACACACACACACGCACACACACACACACACACACACACACGGTCATAATTATAGATGTGCGCATGTGGTAACCATCGCACCCTACAATAATCAATCGAGGTAAATGCTTCAGTTAGGAGTCACCTATAATGATATATTTCTACTCATTAACACTCATATTCATATATTGTCACACCAATGAACCATCATCCACCCTGTAGACTATATGATGATAAATGTAGTAGACAGAATGTAGATGCCAAGCTGGAATGTCATTGCATCAGCCAATATAGCTCTCTCACTCACACATTCATATCTGTACTTGTCATATACACCTGTAACTTTCAATTGTTTTCCAAATTTGTTGACACATTACAATTAAAAGAGAGAAAGTAATTATCACCTTAAAAATGTACCAAGTCTCTTTTAGAATTATCTCAAATCTTCTAGAGGAACTATTCAGACCAACCCACATAATTAGTGGGAGGATAATCAATCGTTTCATTGGTCAATCATGAAATTGTCCATCTCTCACCGCTACTTTGTATTCATCCACTCACAAATTCATAATTGATTTAATTATTGTAAATAAAATGTGAAATCACTTTTTAAAGAACCTTTAAATAGTCATTATCTTTAATAACCATCTCTGGTAGCTATTTTATATGTTTACACAGTCTCTTATAACGAATAACTATTAAGGAGCTCAATAGGTGAATCCGCAACTGTTAGCATAATCTGCACTTTGTTACATTAAAATTTGTTATTGACGTCATTAAATATGATTGGAACTGAGTCTAATTGTTTTATCAATCAATCATAGGCAAAGTTACCATCACACCACCAAGCCTAGGTTTGCTACTCATGAGGAAAATACTCCATCCTTTTTAGATGTATCATTATTTTTATTGTTTAAATTCAATCTGAATTTGCTCCACTTCCCCGTGGTAGTAACAGCAGACTATGCTGCACACTCCTTGGTGGCTTTAGAATTAAAACCTGATTTACTATCTAAGGAATACCTACCTTATGTCGTGGAAGAGATTCCACTACAGAAATTAGTCTGCAGTTTTGTGTGTTCAGCCACTTCAAACAATTAAGTACAGGAACTCAAGACCTCTGTAACTGGCAATTTGGCTTCCATTTTTGAGGCCATTTATACTGGCTCCTGTACATGCGCACAAGCATACATATGTATTCATGTGTATGTGCTCTGATAAAATTGTGTTGTATTTATGATTTCTATGGCAGCTGATAAATATGACACATGCACTGATAACTAGTTTGTGAAGTCACCCCAACAGTGTACCTACTCTCAATTAGTCACAGTTGGGTAATTGTAATATACCTACTTGCATGAATTTACAAGTAATTACAAACGGACAAACATATTTGTGTTTAACCTGCAGTGCACTAAAATAGCCTATTTTTCAGTGGTAACTGTCATCAGGGGGGCTGAACCCTAATACCTCAAACTGATATGATTCCCACCCTTTCCCCTTCTTTTACATTTTTTTAATGGAGCGATATTTTATTTATGGTTCAGCGCTGTGTTTCTGGAAAATTACTGAATTTTCTCCAGAAAGGTGAAGTTTTCTTTATATATTTTTTTGTCTTTAATAAAACAGCAAGACTCATTTTTCAATGCAATGAATAGTTAAAAAAATATAACTGTTTGAGAAGTGGCAATGACCTCTTTCCCCCAAATTTAGGACAATCTTTAAAACCATTATGAAAATAAATAAGGTAACATAAAGACGTACCTACTACCCCGGACCAAATTTCATTCATTTTCATCTACTTTTGGATTTTCTGATTTTTTCTTCAATTTGGAGGGGCAATAACTTGGAAAGAAAGCATTTCATATCCAAAAATATCTTAAAAGTTATGCTGCTTAATTCCTGGACTGCCTGTACATAGTGAGTCATAGCTGGATTAAGAATTAAACGATGAAGCAAAGACAAAAGTCGAGAAAGGAGCGAAATATTTGATAGTTTTGATGTTTCAGTTGAAGAATGTAGATGATGGATATTGTTTATAGTCAGTCATTCTGTAAGCAAAAATTTACAGTTGCATAACTTAAATTATTGGATTGACATCAATTGAAAAGACCCATCTAATCTTCATTAATAATTTATATGACTCCTAATCATTATATTCTCCTATGTTGAGCTTCATAAAACAGTCACTCGAGGTACCAAGTTGATATGAAATGACCCCAGGAAAATCAGTTAGTAAAAATTGTTGTCTCCTGTGAAGAACTTTCACAAGTAGTGATAAAAAATTTAAATAAATAAATTAAAATTACGAAGAAATGTTGAGTTCCGTATATATTAATCTGTCCTCCAAACAATTATACATGTTTTCCTACACTCAACCAGCAATCCGTAAAATAAAATGAAATGTTGAATGTAGATACGGAACTCAACGAATACGTGGCCGTCAGTGGACTTCCCCAATAATAAAAAAGATAAGAAAGATCATACGACTTCTGGCTAGAACATTGAAAGGGGAAGCCACTCCGTTCTTGACAGGCAAAGTGAAACATTGACGTTTTTTCGTTCACGTCTTATTAAAATAAAGTAATAAAAAGCTAAAAAGTTCGTGTGTTTCGGTTTATATTTCTTCGGATATCTGTTCTCGTATTTATATAATATGGTAGCTGCTCATGAAGTACCAGACGAAGAAATAATGAGACGATCAATATTCTCCATCACCACATGGTGTGATTAACACGGCAGTACAGATCGGACAACCACCATCTTCAAAATCAGTAAGATCCTTGCCTTATAACACCAATCGACATCATGTGCTTTATAATACTAGATGTAAAAAGATCGTCAGCCGAATTACCGGGCTTCTTAAAAATAACTTGAGGGGAATTGTGTAGAGTCAATATGACGTGACCTCATGTTCACAGTGGTATATGGGGTACTAAGTTTTCATGTCCTTCCCTTCCTAAATCTAAGGCACCTTGATTCTAAAGATCTATGACCTTGGGCTGTCTTGTTTTTCCCATAGGCATTTCAAACATTGTGGATCTTTTTTATTATTCAATTAACAAAATAGGGTGACTACCTTTGGGTCGTCACACTCCACTTTTGATATTTAGAAAACAGCAGGTAGATTGGTAGGTAGGTGGGTACTTCATTTCCCTTTTTCATGTTTTGAAAAAGTGCTTCAGTCTCAGGATCAAACAGCTCCCTTCTTCTCAGGAAAGACAGAACAACATCTTCAAATTGAAAAAATTGAGAACACTTTTAAAAATTATTCAGTTTTCGCTTTAAAAGTAAAGTGAATGTGACTGAATTATTTGAAAAAATTTTTTTTGGAATTTCTGATTACATTAGCCTGAAAGAAGTGATAAATAGGTACCTAATTTAAAATATTTAAGGCTGGTTAACAAACAGGTATAGTTACACTACTTATGGGATATCAAAGTATTAAAATCAAAATTTTCCTTTGTTTGTTTCGAAGAATCCAAAAGATTATTCAAATTATACTTATTGGCTAAAATTTCAGAACAACTTGATGCATTTTAATTTTTAGCTCCAATAGAAACTGTGTATTAAGTATAATAAATGCTCATCGGAATACTGCACCTCAGTCTGCTTCACTTTCATCAGTTTTTCATAAGGCTATTTTTTTCATTTAAAATAATATTACATACTTACTGTGGTGTCTGAAAACCAACACACATCCCAAGTATGAGATTGAATTTGCGAAATAAAGTATACCTATTTAAGAGCTTTGAAAAAACTATAAAGTTGAGAACTCATAAGTAAGCTCAAGTAGTCAAGGTACCAGCCTACCAGCAAAAACTCCCAAGGCCTATGTAACATGTCAGGCAATTTTGTAAAGGCGAGTATTGTAAGTAGGCCAACACATCAGTACAATTCATGTTTAGTACAAGGAAAGTTACTTACAATTAAATAAAACATAGTCTTGGTTGTGCAGTTCTTTATTTTCATGCAGCTTTGGTGTTTCTAAATGTCTGATGAACCAACGGATTCCGATTGAGTATACCCACAGTCAAAAGCAAAAGTGGTTACGGTCAAAATGGGAAATGATTTTACTAACAGTGTTCACCTTTCGAATGAGTTTTGGTGAAAACAGCCTCCAAAACGGAGTATAAAAGAACTTGAAATGTCAAATTGAAGATGTACCTATTATGTCGTGAGTATATAAGACATTCACGACAAATGGAAAACATTCATGTCAAAAACAAGACTAACTGTTCAGAGTAAAACCAAAGTTGTGAACAGTTATGGAACGTAAGATTCGTTGGTTCATCGTTGATTGTATTTAAAATCTACATGTCACCACAATTGTATAAAAGTCAATGGTTATGCTTATTTGTATATTTCGTAGAATGGGAAATTTATGTGTCATTTATTCATTATGTGATGTAGTGAAGATATAAACTTATAACTCGTGAGCCATTCCCTGGTCTAAGTATATGTATAAAGTTCGAATTTGTGTGGTGACTACGTTTTATACATTTTAAGTGAGTTCCCTAGCAAGTATTCTGATACATTTAACTCGTATTTACAGAATGATGAGCACTCTGATGTTACTCTTTCAGTACAACTAAAGCCAAATGAAAAATTAGGAGCTGGAGAGTGAAGGTACCCCGATCAAGAGTAGTTAGAATTTTGCTCATGATGAAAACCAAAATTTTGAAAATAATCGAATTTTAGGGGATATTTAACATAAATTTGCAGTTTAACTGACTAGAAAAATGCAAAAAATACACACACAGTTTAACGTTTGACTACCTACGGCTAACTCTCTCTTCTTTCGACTCGATATTAACGTAACATTTTTTACGTCATTTTCATCCAATCAGACCAATTAAACGGAAATTTCAGCCGTACACAACTCTGTTTTTTGGCTGTCTTCTGGTACTGTGGTATTTGTGGGTATAAGGTACCGCGAGGAAAACCCTTCGTGTAGGTAGCAAATGTCGGCGCGGCACAGATAGTAAGAATAAGAGATAGGCTATAAAACCTTCATTAAAACAATCATTTTTAATGCGGCTCCTGTACTTAGTTTAATTGTTGCCTGTACGCTCATTTAATGCCAGCCCGTATGTATTACACTGGAGGTGATTGCGAGCAAGGGTTGCGACCTCACCAAGATACGGCGTATAGTCGCCCAAGCAATTAATAGTCAGTTGACATTAATTAACTTCCAGAACAACAATTATTATTTCAGATCTCGTTTCGCCTCGCACGGAATTGCGATATTTTTCGTGTGAATTCTTCCCGTATATAATATGTTATTCGAGAAAATTAAACTGACGCATAAAGTTGACACATTTTTTCGCCACTCGGGGTTAAAAAGTTTTTACGTTGTTTGAAAAATTTACATTATCCTACGTATGAGCGTCGCTGTGTAAGGCGAATAATATTTCGAGTGTGGTAGAATGAAAGGTGAATCATTTTATTTTTAATTTCATAATTTATTTCGTCCGAACGAATCAGCGGAGAGCCGACGACTGCAGAACAATTCAAAGTAAAACGTGGTATTGTGGGTACCATCGAAATAAGTGCGACGCACTTTGGGTCGGATATTTCTGTAAATTAATACAGCTGGTTGCCGTTGCTTGCCTTATATCGACGTACAGTCGACTGCTAAAAGACGCATTTACTGGGCCACAATTCAATGCAAAAAAAAAAGGAGAAGGAAGTTATCAAGTTTTCATACGTGTGTGTCCAGGTTTATCGACTCAGTTTGGATGCAAACTACTAAAACAAGACGTAGAGACCAATGAAACCATGTAGAAGAAGTGCCGTAGTTTTTCATCGTCTTTATCCCCGCTGAATGTTTTCTCTATTTTATATAGGTACCTAAATGAGTGAAGCCGTTTTTTTGTGGTCGTTTCACGGCATAACTTTCCGATCAGTTACTTCCATATTTTGGATGATGGTGTGTTTTAAACCCTAAATGGTTGTAAAAAAGAAAAAAAATTGAAAAGTTTCCTTTTCGAGGTAAAATGTGAGTTAAGAGTTTTGCTGACGTCACGCAACTTGATGGATGTTTGCGGTGGGGTATATGGTTGCGCGGCAGAGGGGTGCATGGTTGCACAGTGTGACAACCTTCAGTTGGTGTATTTAGTCATGTTAGCATATAAAGGCCCTACTTGAAATTAAAACACTAACTATTATAAATATTTCTTACAATCGAAAGAATTGAAGTTTCATTTCAAAATCTATATTCTGAAAGGTGTAATTCAGTTCAAAAGTTACAGTTTGGAACCTGTTCTTCTAAAATAAGTTCTCAGTTCAACTTTATGGTTTTGGTTTAGTGTCAATTCTAAGATGGGAAAACATGAACGACTGAGAGCTTTAATAAGTTACAAATTTTTCAACAAAAGTTTCAGTTCTGAACTTGTTCTGTTTGAAAGTTAGTTTTCAGCGATATTTAAGGGATTTACTTCAGTGTCAATTCATCAGTAGGAGTTATCAACAATAGTTTCAGTTCTGAACCTGTTCTATTGAAAGTTAGTTCTCAATTCTGTCTAAGGGAATTATTTCAGTGTCAATTCTTCAATGGGAAAGATAGAAAAATTGAGAACTTCAATGAGTTAAACATTTTTCAGCAAAAATTTCAGTTCTTGAGTGGTTCAGTTTGGAAATTAGTTCTCAATTCTAAGGGATTTGTTTCAGTTTTAATTTTTCAATGAGAAAGTTGGAATAACTGAGACCTTTTATAAACTACAAAGTTTTCAACAAAAGTTTCAGTTCTGGATCTGTTCTGTTTGAAAAATAGTTTTCAGTTTGGTCTAAGGGATTTATTTCAGTGTCAGTTCTTCAATGGGAAAGCTTCAACAACTAAGAGCTTTAACGAGTTAAACATTTTTTAACGAAAGTTTCACTTCTGGATCTGTTCTATTTGAAAGTTAATTCTCAGTTTTGTTGGAGGGATTTATTTTAGTGTCAGTTTTTCAAAGGGAAAGATTTAAAAACAGAGAGCTTTTATAAGTTACAAAGTTTTCAACAAAAATTACTGTTCTTAACCTATTCTGTTTGGAATTTAGTTGTTGGAACTATTTGATTATTGTACATGAACTAGTTGGCTACACTGATTTATCGTCTGGATATACTCTTTATGTTATTGGTCATATCGGCCACTATCAAATTCTTTGTTCGTCTGTATTACTAATACGACTTACTTTCTGTTGTTCTCTTTGAGTACAATAAATATTCTTATGGTGTGGTAAATGTGTTTTATATTTCTTTTATTAATTATATATCTTCACAACACTTCTCACGAGTACATCATAACCCCCTTGATGTCCAATATTAGTTCTCAATTCAGTTTAAGGGATTTATTTCAGTGTCAATTCATCAATGGGAATGCTTCAACAACTGAGAGCTTTAATAAACCTCTATTCTTAGAGTTGGAATTGAGCTCAAAAGTTACAGTTTGTTGGACCTGTTCTTTTAAAAGTTAGTTCTCAGTTGTTCTTTAGGTTTATACTGTCAGTTCTGAGAAATAAAAACTTGAAAAATCGGGTTCTGTAAACAAATTATAAACTTTGCCCTGTAAGTTTCAGAAGTGGAAAGTTATGATGAAGGTTGGCTATCAGTTTTTCTTTGAAGTTTTTGGTGAAAGTTTCAGTTAAGGGTCATGTTTGCTAGTGTTTATATATGGAAGTGTAATTAACTTAAAATTTGTTTTTAAATACACGATTTCTGATCGTATGTAAGCATGTAATGTATCTATCTACTTACAGATTCAACTTATTGACTTTTTTTTTTGTTAGGGTAAAGTGTTTGTGTAATAATTAATACAATATGAGTACCGCATTTTCTTTCATTATGGGTTTTGCATATTTTTTCAAACACTCATGATTGGCAAAACCATATTATTATAAAAAATAAGGTCTTAACTCATGCTTCACAAGTGAGCTCTCAAATAAATATCACTGTCAGCATCTAGTATCTAGCGATTATTGCAAAAGAATTCTGACAAGAAATTTTTGGAATGCAAGGAGGTACCAGTAAGACAAAATTTGAGTAAGTACATACTCGGGTTGTAAAAATATTAGATGTATACCTTGAATAATGTTTTAGAAATGTTAGCGTACGTACCCCATTTTCATTTTCATAATTCATATAGTTCGTGCTTTTCTTTTCTGCAAAACCCTTTCATTTTGTATCATAATTATCTTTACTCTTTCAGTACCTATGCCCTATTTACTTTAAGAATGACATGATTTCATTAAGTCAGTTTTACATCCATCAACACAGTTGATCGTAATCAGTAGATCATTGAATTGAAAATTTATAACTTTTTCAGTCAGATAATTGATAATTATTGTTTCTTTTTTTCCCCTTTGCCATTCTTAAAGTGAATGGAATAATTAGGATTTCATATCAAACTGGCTGACATCTAGCGAATATTTTCGTAAGCATTGAAAATGGGATTATGAACAGGAATTCATCTAACACGGTGCCAAATAAATCTTCAATTAATACTTTTTCCGGATGGTTTTGAATAAAAATGGGTGGTATTGATTTTATTTACCATCATTTACTGTAAAAAATCATTCAAGTTGACCTGTAACTGTAATAATGTGGGTATATTTTTCGTTTCATGATCTTCTGAGCATTTTGGCACTATTTTCAAAAAATTTTTTTTTATAATTACCCCCTTTTGTGTTTAGTCTATTTCGAGGAGTAATTTTGATCGGATGGTTCCGAAATTTGAAACATATATTTGGATTCACCTAACGAAGAACCCTATTGTTTTTGTCTATATTGGGTTCATAATCCGTCCAGTAGGTTAGTTTATATGCATTTTCTATTGAACAATGTAAAGGTTGCAGTTTTAAATCAATAGGCTTGAAATTTGGTATACATTTGTGATTTAGGTCAAGAACAATACCTACTGATTTGGTGTGAATAGGCCTCACAATACCTCTGGCAGAGGCAATTTTGTTGCATTTTTGGCTGATTAATGGCTATAAAAGGAGTAATTTTCAAGCTGGTACAGGTATTGATTCAAAATATATGTAACATTATTTCAAATTTGATTCTATTGGTATTATGGTTCATTCCCTGGGACTGCTGGAGGTGCTAATTTTTCATGTTATCTAAATGAAAGTTGCAATTCTCTTTCAATAGTCACTAAATTTGATAGAAACAGTACCTCTTATATAAGGACCAGACTTAACAATTTTGGCTTTGATTGGTCAGTTTGTTCCCAACTTATTAGCTGTTCAGTGTGATTTTTCCTCTTTTACTCTTTTCATAATGGTCCTGAAAAATTCATTTTCTGCGCTTCATCGAGAAAAACACTCGTTTTAATCTATTCGCCCACCCCTCTTGCAGTGTAAAAGCGCCCTAAAACGCACATACTTATTATCACACTGATCACTACTTAATAATGGCATCAGTGTAGAAGACGACTTAAGTCTTTAGTAGACGATAAATATTCTGCAATACCTATTCATCTCTTCCTTAAAAAATGAAAACTCAAAATACGAGAATACAAGTGTGTAATCAATTCTATTTCTTTTAATTATTTTCAATGGTGTTTTATCAACGTTATTTTTCATCAAGACAACACACCTCTCCCGCATCCTTACACTATATTTGAAAACGGACCCTACGCTTATATTTTCGTCGGTACGTAGACAACTGCATTATACCTGGTTTTGAAATGTGGGAAATTTTTTTCACATATAATTGTTTTGTTTTGTTTTTTTTTTTTTTTATATATAATCCACAATTTTCGTCACTACAGGAAAGATAACCATCGAATTATTTTCGAAAATCGTACTCTTAGAACTTGGAATAATTTTTCATTTAAAAAAAGTAATGATTTTTCACACAAAAATTTAAAAATTCATTCATAAAATAGTATATTTTATCACGTGCATAGTATTTGTTTGACATTGGAAATTTTTTGCAAAACGTATAAATATTTTACATATTACTTTATTAGAAGAATGTTGGTGATAGTGGTGATTTTTAAACAAAGAAAATCTACTTTTTGCGAAGCTTGCTGCGCAAGTTTTTTATAAAAGTTGGTAAGAAATAATTAAATCTACCAACTGCTCTCAAAATTTTCCAGTTTGTCGAATGATTTTTTTAGCTGGGGAGGTGACTCATCCCCTCAGCCCTTTGGTTGGGATGTCCCTAACCAAGAGGGTTCGATTGGTGAAATTTTTTTTGTTTCTCACATGAGGTCTGTGATTAAGTACACTCCAGCACATTAACAGCGGAGGGATTTTTCGGAAGATACGTTTCAAGTTGACAATGGTAGGGTAGTCGCCAGGAGGTGGGGATATG
Source organism: Ericerus pela (assembly GCA_011428145.1). Classification (NCBI taxonomy): domain Eukaryota; kingdom Metazoa; phylum Arthropoda; class Insecta; order Hemiptera; family Coccidae; genus Ericerus; species Ericerus pela. The sequence goes on from WOFM01001235.1 coordinate 190,008, forward strand.
GCCCATCTACTTCTACACCCCGCATTGGCCCAAAAGATCCCACCACATACGTAACGAATGAGCAAAATACCTACTTTAATCCTAACTAGAATTGCAAACACCATAATTACAGTTATATATGAAGGATTTAAAAAAAGAAATAAAAAATTTCAGACTCGGGATTAGAACCGCTGACGTATGATTCGAATACACGGATTAAGTGCAAGAGTATGCCATGGCAGATTCGGAAAAAACTTCTTTCAAAAATTGTTGATACGTATAAAAAAACACGTTAAAAATACGAAAAATTAAACAATTGTAATCTCGTTACTTGGCTCCTGTTGCAGACTTTTTCAATAGCACAGTCTGTGCAATCATATAATTATAGTTTCATTGAAAAGTGTGGAACTATTTGGAAACCAATTACCATTTTTTCTGTTCTTCTAAGCTAGAAAACGCTGAGAAGACATTAAATGAAATAAATTATTCATAATATGTTTATCATTCGCAGCTCCCAGTCTATCTCTTATTTGTTTTATCCTTTCATTTTAAATAATTCTAACTTCAAATTAATCTTAATTAGCCAATATATCCAGTGGAATTTATGGTGCGACAAGGTTCATTCTACTCGCATATATTATGGGCAGTGTGCCTATCTGCAGGGCCGTAGAAAGGAAATTTAAAAATTTAAAACCGCATCTTTGTGCAAGTATAATACGAACAATTTATCTTGGGAAAGGGTTTTATAATATTGGGAGAGAACGAAAAAATTTTTTTAATGATTTTTCAGTAGATTTTTCACAAAAATTTACTTATTTTTTTCTTTTTTTTTTTGTTAAAAATGCCGTACCCCTAAAATTGTCGGGCGTGTGGAAATTCCCTTTTCTATCCTCCTCTCGTCAGGCCTTCCTATCTGTTTTCACATATTCCTGTGTTATATTGTGATAAGTATGATTTCAAATTAACTAAACCATTGTCTTAAAATCTAATACATTCATTTTTCCTATAACTTAACATGTCCTTGTTAAAGAGCCATTTCAATCTCACATATTCTTCATACTGCTCTCGAAGCACAGTTTTTAATTTTTTCATTCAAGACAATATTTTATCATCGAATATTTACTAAATATAGAAAAATGATGACTATTTTTAACTGGAGGTGAAAACAAATGCTGGTATAGGTATGTTCCTTGACAATTTGAGTGTCAGAAATGAAAATACTCTCACGGGGAAAGTTACATTTTGATAAAAAAATTTTAGTTAAGGTATGAATAGATGATAATTCATCGTCCATCCCCTTAGGACCTTCTAAATCGTTCAAGTAGTTAATAGGTACCTATAAGAAAGGCTTTCTAACATGATACGTTTAATTTTATCGTTTTCCTTTTCTGTACGCTAACTCGATAATAGTTTCGATGTTTTATCATTCAGAAAGACCATTTTCTACGAAAATACTTTGTGTTTTTAAGGATTTTGGTACTTTTTCACACGTGCGTTGACAATTACGTGATCCTTATTGGACAGAAAGACGTGTATATGTTTGAAAATTCATGTTTTATCTTCTAAATCGTATATTGTATAAGAGAAACAAATACAAAAAAAAAAATATTACCTCATTATTTCGCCAGAAGTTGATAAAGACATTAAATTTAATTAGGTTGTTAGCTGATTTTCACGTAAGCAGTGAAAACTTGCTTTAAAATATTTACTAAGATGTACAACAGAAAGTATAGCTAGTGGTAGGTACTATAGTGGATCCACTGAATAAATTGACGAGTCAACATCTCAATAATTCAACAATAAGTATATACATTTTTTTTTTTGTGAAAAAAATGGTCATTTTCGAAAAAAGGTGGATAATAAGATTATTTTTAATGATCCCAAAAAGTTTTTGCATTATTTGTAAAATACAATTTTCGTATAAATTCATAATGTTTTTTTTTACATGTATTTCTGAAAGACTGATTCGAGGTTAAATATATATCAAAAAGAAATATATCTAGGTACCTACTTTATGTTTGCAAAATAGCAAAAAATAAAATAAATAAAACGATTAAAAACTGCAGTGGGTAACGAAATGAAGTGAGTTTACTGGTACATAGCATTGAGAATAAAATTGAAAAGTTGAAAGTTTCAGTCAACGTGCAAGAGCGGGATCTACAAAATGCTTATTCTCAGAATTTTAAATTGGATATGTAAAAGTTAATAGACCTATTTCCAAAGTCATCCGGTGAAATTATCGTTTTTATGATTATATTTATTTCGCAGTCAGTTATCCTAAGCCATTTATCCCAACTAAAAGAATTTGATGTCAAAAAAAATATATCCAATCTGGAAAACGCTTTTTTGAGACCTACTAACATTTTTGCTGCCTTCATCCTGAACTTTATTTGTCTCTTCATGGTCGATAAAAACATCATCAATTTCTGTACCTTAGCCTATCCAGATATTCTTATTTTCTAGCTACTGCATCAATAGTAAATTGGTTTCTCTTAAAATTTAGCAGGTGTGTAGCCTTTGTTTATTCGTTTTTTTTTGTTTTTTTTTTTTTTAATGTAACGTGGTTTTCCAGTTCAAAGCAACGGTTCCGTGATTTAAAATTCATTGGCAATAATGAGTAGCCTATCAGTATGTTGGCTCTAAAATTACTAACAATAGCAGTAAGAAATAACATAAATTGTGTTTTTTTAATGTGAAATGTATTGTAATAATTTAAGTATTGCCATCCTGTTATTTTTTCTTTTGGCAGTGCAGTTAATAAGTCTGCAATGAGAAAATTGCCACCATTTTACATGAAATTGACTCATTCTATTCAAGCTCAATTTGTCTATTTTTCTTGATCGGCTCTGTGGTCATAAAGAGGATATGAAAAGCGATAATGATTTGCAATTTTTCTGCTTGAAAATTTCCGTGAATTACTTTATTAACATCGTTACTTTAAGGTGTCCGAAACCAAACACTAACATGCCAAGTAAAAGACAATAAAGTATGTTCCAAAGACTGAAACTACTACAAAAAACCACAAATTGAGAACTATAACTGAGTTGAGAGACACCAAGCCTGAAGAAAGTGTATCTGGCCAACTGGCCAGCCTACCAAAACAACACACGTAACCTAACTCATCAGAATTTACTCAACACTAGAAACAGGAATTATATTCCTCACATACGCACGTGAAAACCATTCTCCTTGACTGATGTAAAACAAAATTTGAGTCTGCTTAATAAACAGCGAAACCAAAATAGGTTAATTGATTTAAGAATGGTGAAAAAGGAATATTATTTTTAGGACGTCTAGTTGTAATTGAGGTATATAGACTATTTCGCAGATACCACTACATCATTTCAATTGTATGTGAGTTTGTGTGAAATGACGTCACATGTAGGAAACCAAATACACAAAATTTTGGACTATTTCACACTGAATCAGTTTATTGTGTGTTGGTATGGGTGATCTAATGTCACATGTAAAAAGACAAATTCTCTTGTAATCCACACAATCTAGGCTACCTAGTAACGAAGTATTCTGTATACCTTGGGTGTAATGTTCAATTTTGCAACAAAAATTACCAAACTGAATTAGACTTGACTCAAAATGTAAAAAAAAAAAAAACTGAATTTGAGCAGTGCACTTTGTTATGCAGCGAGTGAAAATCAACGTTGGAAATAAGACTGACCGCTCCATAAAAACCAAGACCGGAGCAGTCTCAAGAAATGTGAAACCAAACTCAATGTTGGTTCACCAGTGACACGATACAACCCACATTTTATTACTATTCTAACCTAACAGTAAATTAATGTTGAATTAAAATTTTTGATGTGTGAACATCTTAGCCATCTTAGCACTCAGTCTAGTACTCTAGTATGGGCTAAAATGAGAATTACGATCGTAACTCGTAGGTCTTACAATAGTTGTAATATTTAAAACTGTTCAGATAGGGGTGTGTTTTTGTGTGCATACGAAATGCTCACAACCACACTATTATGTATATACATATCAATCCTTCATGAGTCTCCATTGAAACTCACACCTTTTTTTTTTCATATAGCGTTGCGTAGAACAGGCAGTTTTCTTTCTGTAGAATTGAGTGTGTTGAATTTCCATTAATTGAGAAATGAATTAAATTTGAATTGATTTACCTTATGATAAATATACAACGTTAATTATAATCATTATAGCTGCCTATTAATCATGAGCCATTCCCTAATTAATATTACAAACAGTAAAACGAAAACTAAAAGTATGGTAGCTCGTAGAAAGCTGGCGGCTGTCTGGTGTCTTAACTTAATTCCTGATGTTATAAAATTGTTCAATTGTATTTCACTGTAAAAGTTGTCAAATTCGATAATCTAGAAACATTTTTACACTGCATCTGTACATATGCACACATGTAGTTACTGATGCTCAGTGCATGAATAATCCTATTTCATTTTGACTACAAATATTTTTTATAAAAATGTAGTTACTATTTGTTATATTATATGTTTCTTACAGTTATATGTTATAAGATGCTGAAAACTTGAGATATGGGAAGTTGTTTGTGGTGTAACAGGTTAAGGCATGGCTTAGTGGCTGGATACACCGTGCTGAAATCCCCCAAACATGCTGATTTTTCTTTTATGGAATTCTTTGGCTGGATAATTGTTAAATTTTGGTATTTTCACAGATACCTTCGATGATACATGTAAACATTCAATATTACATTTAAAAAAAAAAATAAAAAAATAAGATTGTCCGATTGTAAACGATATAAGAACATGATAAATAACCCGATGATGATATTTCGGCAAAGCTATGGCGCAAGACGTTTGTCATTTTTTCCGAGCCAAGAATCGAAATTTTAATGGAAGAGTGCCAACCGATTCCCATAGGATCACAGATATCAACCAGCTTCATTTTGCGCTTCTCCATGCGTTACATAAACTACGGCAATACCGTGTATTTAACTACATAGAGATCTGATAAAACTGTATTTGCTAACCTGTGAATAGGGTAACAATTTACACGTCATGTTGCCCAATTTCCATTCGGAATTCAGTCGCGTGAATATGAGTGCTGGTATTCCAGCTATAAATGCGATATCTGCGGCCGTCAAGTTTAGCAGAAAACAATTGGTAACCGTTCGCATTTCTGGATATCTGAGCACTGCTGCTGCGATCATCAGGTTTGCCAACAAGGAGAACACAAAAATGACGGCGAAGAAGCACACCTCCAATGCGACACTGCTCTCATCTTCGCCGTATTCGCTGAAGTAACTGAAAAAATATCTTGGTCCCCATCCAGAGATGGCGTCGTCACCGAAAAAGTACGAAGAATTGTACGACATCGATGATGTCAAATGAAGATTTCTGCAAAAATAAAAAATAAAAAAAAATATCAGATAATATAATGTACATTAGCACGTAATGTTTTACGCTTAGCACCTACAATTTCAAAACTCGAAGAATTTATTTTTGGCCACTAAAACGTTTTTCATGTTGCATTCCAAAATTTGAGTACAAATCTTTTATCGGCAGCAATTTTTTCTGTGATAAGATTATAGGTATATTTCATCATAGAAATAAAAATATGAAGCAGTCTTTTCAGAAGTACCTAATTCATTCGTTACGTACTTTGATTTTGATTTATATAATATTTACAGGAAAGGTTTAACTAGAAGGTACTATTTCCCTATTTGGATGAGTTCAAAAGAAAGGAAACCTCGTTTAGCTCTCTCATTGCTTTAGGTTTTGAGCTATTTTTTCCAATTAATTACCTACCTATTTATAGTGCCTATACGATTAATGAGCTAACGTTATGGAATATTCGAATCTAGATTTTTATATAGCGCCCAAGTATATTTTTTTAAATGGGAATTCTTTTTAAACCCCTCACAGCTCAATGAGGAATGATTTCTCAATAATAATAACCTATATTTTTAATGCTTCGCGCCGTTGTACCCATATGTTTTGATAAAGCCAGTTTTAAATGAAATTTTTCATTATCATTATTCTCTGCTACAGATCTGAAGGAATTAGCTACTTTCAATTTATTTTTAAAGTTTTTTTTTTTTTTTTTTTTTGTTATTCTAAATTAGAATATTATGGTTAAGCATTTTAGTTTTTTTTTGGCATATCTACACCCCTAATTAGTCTTCTTACCTATAGTTTCAGATAACTCGTAGGCCTAATTATTTACGAATTTTGACACATTATTTATATTAGAAATTTATGCTAATGCTTGTATTCAAATGATGAACTCGAATTTTATTTCAAATTTTTTACTGAATTCGATACCAACACTCTATTTCCGTGAATTGAGTGATTTCTTCATATAGGTGAACGATACATTTTCCAATACCTACTTACCTGATTTAAGTTATGAAAGGTACAATAGTATGTAATATCAGGCCTAACTAAACTGCTCTCAACTTGGACAACCTTCTAATTATTGAAAATTATCAAGTAATTGTTTCGCTTCTAACGAACTACTATCAATTTTTTTGATACTAGCCGTTTTTTTTAGTACCTAGGTATTCATGCTGGCTAACAAAGAGAATCCGTTTACAAGGTGCAATTTTCTTCTTTTAGAGTAGCCGAAAACTTGAATCTTTTACTTTGAGTAGAAGCAGTTTCTCTGAAAATGGGGTATCTGATACTATAATTTTTTCAAGAACCCAAAAAATATAAGCACAGTCTAATAATGTTCTTATGCAAATTACTGACTCAGCTGATGTTAGAAGATAACAAATCAGGTTTCGACGAAATTTTTTTACATTAGAGTATGTGCACTGCGTACAGTTTACTGCTTGCACCTGCACTTTTTATTTTTATTTATTTATTTTTTTTTGAGACAGAAAGAGTGAAAGATAGAGAGAAAAAACCTATCAGTTGATATTTGTTTAGTTGATAACCTACTAACTAAGCACGCTACTCAGAAGTGATTTTTCAACAAGGCAAGTTTCATGGCGAAAATTGGCCATGATCGAATTCACACGTTAATTTTAAGCCAAATTTTGATGATATGCTAATGTTGCTAAATTGGAGTAATTTGAAATTTTATCCCATTGTTTTTCAAGCAAGTTTTCTTTGAAAATCTATTAATTTTTTTCGTTTTTTTTTTTTTTTTCTTCTGGCATAAATAAGTTTATGGAGGGCATATTGTATGGCTTGTCAAATTTTTCCATCCATTTGTCCTCTATAATAAGCATCTACTTGAACAACACACCAAAGTATTCGACCGGTCTAAAATGGAGGAACTCAGACAAAATTTTTGAATACAGAACTGTTTCTTCTCTTCGCCTCTGAACGTATTCTTTCGTCGAAATCATTATTCAGCTATGTTGGAGTTTTCCTTGTATCGTACAAAACTGGTTCCTCATCCGAGTTACGTGACGATATTATTTATTAGTTATTACTTATTAGCGGTGGAACATCGATGGCGATCAAGGTGTATAAATGTGCGCAGAAAAAACCCTCTGTTGTTCCTAATTTAGGCACGGTTTTGCGGTTAGTATCGGATAGATACGAATCGCATTAAGGGTTGGGCGACTTTCTTGGAATTATACTACACCGAACACAATTACACATTTTTAAGAGAATCGTTGTAATATCCAAGTTTGCAATTTGTACGTCACAGTATTCGAGAAAATCGAGTTTGTCACCAACAGAAGAATTTTGTAGATTTAACCCGCACCCTAGTTTCACTCAGTGCGATAAAACATTTTTTCGTTTTTTCAATACATTTCCGCATTAGTGTACCTACTCCTCCGTTGACCATCTATTCGAGTATTTACTGCCAGCAAAATGTATTTGTTATCGGTGATCAAAACGCCATAAATATTAACCTCGCCACTGATGAGACGACTGCAATTAACTCATTATATACCGCATTCGATACTTTATATCTGACGTATGATTTTTACATTATTTTCCGCACTGCAACGTCTAACACGTTTTAACTGTCAAGATATTTTTTATCAGTACCTGTTATAATTCTGCTACAGCTGATTTGTAGTCGAGAACAAACATGGTTTTGATGAACTCATTTTAAATGAAAAACAGATAGACATAATTTATTTCAGTGGATACAGTTAGGTTTCTGTTGCCAGTGTACCATCCTTCACCAGTATTTAGGAAACCAAATGTTAGTAAAACAATTAAAAACAAAAACAAAAACAAAAAAATAAAATTGGCTAAAAAGATAAAAAATATCCTGGAAATTACCTAATTAAGAGAAATAGTAAATTGATCTTACTATTACTTGCTTATTCAGTATTGTAAAACAAAGGTGATAAGTACCTACCTGAGTATACTAATTGAATTAATTCGAATTATTAGAATCAAAATTCGAAAAATTAATAAAATAATTTATTTTTATAAAAACTAAATTTGAAATTCAATAAATTTAAATAAAAAGAAAACATCTCAAAATAATAAAGGCCTATGCTGTGTTTAATTTATCAGTGGAAGCTGGGGATGGTCATTTTGTCATAAGAAATTGATATCTTGCTCACCATTATAGTTCCATTAATCGGTGGTTCCCATCGTCATTCTCTTCAAACATTCACACCTAAGTGGCTCCGCTGCCATATTTTTCTAAGCTGTTTATTTAACGAAAATAGGAAATAGTAGGCGTAAAAAGTAGTCTATTTGACATATGCAATAGAAATTTTCCAACGAAAATATGACTCGTTTCGACGTTTGAGAATGAAAATGGTTTTAGGTTAAGTTTTTTACAGAATATTGGCTGAGGATGGTGTTTCAAGCAAAGGGAGTGGAAATAGAGCAACAAAACGGCTAAAAAAAATATTAAATACGAAATTTACTTTTATGCAATGACATGATTTTGTATGTTTGCTTTTTCTTCAAAATTGGTTAATCGACTAATGAACCAAAATTTTAATGAAAATCTATATAATTACATCATGATTTTTTCATACAGCTGGAGCTGTCATTCCGTAATACTCGATCCAGTCTCTCAGATTTTTGTGGTTATTATGATTTCTTTAACCTCGAAAAGATTCATGAAAGTAACTATGCAAATGTCAATTTGCCACGCCAACAATTGGAGATAATTCGAAGAATTTCATGTAATTAACTGATAGAACTGATTCGAAGTCTCGGTCAACTTCGTACCGTGCCCAGCTAATTAATTTAATAATTATTATAGTTCTAGGTTATACAATCACTAAGAATATTCTCACGTTTTCAGGGAAGTGCACGCATCTGTTGCCCTAAAACATGGTTATACATATAAAGTGACTCAGTTGTATGGTAGGGCTGGCAACGACTGGAAATCGTCGGGAGAGGGTCAAGAAACCAAAAGAATTGGAAAAACAATTCTTCAATCAAGAATATCGTAAATTTTAAATAAAATTTATGAGATAATTATGTGTACTTAGTAATGTAACTGAAAAATGTAACATATCTAACCAAGGATCACCCCCAATAAACCTCTGGTTGCATTCAATAATCAACGTATGTCAAACAGGTTTTGATTCTCACCATTTTATTAATATTATTACATTATCTATAGTCACCCAAAAACGACTAAAATTTAAACTGGTAGATTATATCTTCAGCAAAAAAAAAAAAAAGAAACAGAAAAATAAAAATCTCCTCAAATGATAGACAAACTTCGACTATTCATGGATAGATCTTACATACGGTTATGATAATAAATAAGCTCACTCGTCTCACATTTTTCATCGTTGTAATACTTTTATATGACTGTTCTGAAATTAATTTAATAGATACACCCTTTCGTTCGAAAAAATGATAAAAATTCTAATTCTTAACACTTCCCGTATTTCTGTTTTGATGAGTTATTTTTAGATAGACTAATCCCTGAACTAAAATTATCAAGGAGAGCACTAGGGGTACAATTTTTCATCACCATTAATATTTAAGTTAGATATTATCCCTATTCAAAAAACAAAAACAATCCTAAATTATACCCTTTCGTTATTACCTGTTGAAGTTTTTCTGCCATTTACCGACAAATGTTATCAGCAAGCTATGAAAATTATCCCAAACCAACTGGGAACAAAACTAATAAATGAAAGAAGACGAATAAAAAAAAAAAAAAATTCACGAATCCTATATTATAATGCAAGCACATACATACACATTGTTTCCTTGTTCATCAGCCAAAAAGTGCAAACACTTACCTACCTAGGTACCTACTCGGTTGGCTGATCCGCGTTTCATTTTATTGAACTTTGAATTGATTGTCTTTTTTTTTTATTGATAAATTTGTAATTCAGAAAATGTAGAATTCAAATAGATATAGTTAAGAAGGTGTGTGAATGAACGAGGTTATAATAGATTACACTTCTGGAAAATATAAAAACAAAGAATTGTAAAATTGAAGAAATTATGCATAGTTCTACAATAATGAGTTCTAAGAATAAGAACGAACAGAGAATATTATTTTGTATTCATTCACGCGAAAAACGTTAATATACAAATAATTGGATCTTAAAAACTTGATCGCAGGGGAGAGCACGCAAGAATATGCTTACTTGACTATATTTTCACTTTACAGTAATTCGAAAATTCATAAAAAATAAAAGATAGTGATTACAAGATTAGCATTAGGCAGAGGGGCAATCAGCTTTTTGAATTTTAATGAATATCGCAAGAAAAATATACTTTAGAAAAGTTGTTTGTACCTATTTGTTTTCCTCTCTTTTGTTTTATTCATCACTTCATGCTTTTTTTTTTTATTTTTTTTTTAGTATATCTGTGCCCCGTTCAGCTTCGAATGCTATACAGTATAGAGCAAAGTGATGGATTAGTATTGGAAATTTTAGGCACGTGGAATGCATATTAAAGGGAATTAATTCGAGGTACATCGTACATACGAAGGTACACACAAAAAATTTTTCTCATATTATGCGGTATATTTACGCCTACATTCTGTCCATTTACTTATCACTTCAGCTGGGTATCGACCTTCATTTTAATTCAAGTGGTGCACTGCATTAATTTGTTTTTTTTTTTTGAAAAATTCTGGGTGTATAAGAAGCATGCAAGGGGTGGTCTAGACACTCCAAGCACATCCTAACTAGGCTTATGTCCAGTACATTTTTTGTTTCATGACCAAAGCATAATTTTGTCATAAAAATCTAAAATTTATATCACTGTAATACACGTAAATCCAAGAAATCTGTTCGTCTAAAGTTCTCCTTTGTTAGGTATTTCGTTAAATTAATTTCGCACGAGCCAACTAGGTACCAAAATTTTTTGTTATTTCTACCCAAAAAATTGAACAATGTTACCATCGCTATGCCAGCAAAAGTCTTAGGTTAGCACGAGCCAAAGTCAGGACTTGCACATAATGTGTATGTATGAACAATTTTTGTTAACAAGGCACAGGTCATAATTTTTGTCGCATGTGTTTGAAATTCGGACCAAACATTAGCACTAAGATAAGCACCGGAATTTTTGAATTTAATGTGGACTGGTTCGAGGTATATCTATTTTTGTTCCCATTTTGGAGGCATAATAAAATAGGTAATTTTTGATCAGCAGTTATGAAATTTGGAACATAATTATGTTGATTATGGTCTGTACGCTGACCTTCTATCGATTTAGATTGTGATTGGTACTATGATTCATGCATTGGGGGAGTTTTATTTTTGATTTAAAGGTTTCCTGGCTTCAAAATATGTAATTTTCGATCAATAAGTAGTAACAAATTTTTGTTGTAATTGGTATTATGGTTCATGCTGTTAATTTATTTCTTACTTGGAAGCCTAATGGTTCTAAAATGCGCACTTTTTCTTCGAAAGAGGTGAAATTTTGTACACAGATAGCTCTTATTGGTTCTCTTTTTTTCTTTGAGATAAGTTAGAGTCGGTAGATAATATTATGAAACGTCAATATTTCAAATGTGACACAGAAAAACTATTGGTACAGTCTAAAATAAATTCAACAACTTTAATATGTCAATTTTTTCACCCCCTCCATTTTGGTATGTGAACCAAGGACCTCTTTTCTTATTTGCATACAAGTTATATGCTTAACCAATTGCGACACAGTTTTCTTTGAAGTAATAGGAGATTTTTTGGTTCTTCTACAGCATTTTTCTTTTCTTGTTTTTTAAATACACGTGAAAAACATGGACGTTAATGTCTTGAATTAAATTTATTTTGATTTTTGTATTTAATTTACTTTTTTTCTTTGTGTTCATTTTTTAAGTAGGATTTCATTACATGAAAATGTACCCATTTAGATATTAATTTTGATTTCATGAACTGACGTGTGGTTGGTACCCAATCACCCACCACCCAGTCCGTTATTTATACAAAGAAATTGTCGATACCACATTTCCGACAGTATACCTAGGTATCATACATTAATGTTTAATTTTAATAGACCTCCATTTTCCCATATTTTGAAGATTTTAAGGCTCTCAAATTCGTAATTTTTGATCCATATAGTTATGAAATTTGAATAAATAAAACTACAGAATTTTATGGAGTTTAGTTTGACGCCGAATAGTTAATTGTGATACAAGTGTCTGAAGTAGGTTATTTTGATTCGAGTGTGATTTTTGCAGCACGAGTCGAAGGTCAGTGATGCAAATCACACGCGCATCAATCACCTACTATATACACGTGTGTCACACACTATTTTTTGCAACATCTTGCCCTATAAAAAAATAAAAAAATAAATAAATAAAAGATAAAATATTTTTGTAAATGGGAAACATATAAGTGCAAACTATCTCCATCCTTTCAACGAAAATCTTGGGGTGTAGTGGCTACGGCGCTGGCTCATAAACGCGCAAGCCAAAGATTTAAATCCCTATAGTAGACAACTTTTCCAAAAAAAAATTTTTTTTAAATAAAAATAAAAAAATAAAAGAAAATGACAATGTAGACTGAGTGCAGTAGTAAAACCAGTATACAAAATGACGCATGCGCCCAAGACGATGTATAAAGCAAAGACCGATGTGTAAAGTAAGTACTTTATATATTCGTCATAAATGGTTCTAAAATTGTCGGCTTTATATATCGTAAAGGTGCGTATAAAAATGGAGTTTATAAACAGATGTTGCAAAAAAGAAATTATTTGATCAGCATGTTTAAGTGGAAAAGTTTATTCTCATTTTTTTGTCACTTTTTATCTAAAATTTTAAGTAGGTAGAATTTACAAAGAATAGATTCTTCCTTTTCTTACTATCTGATAACCTTAAATCGACCTGAATTTAATCAAAATTTCAAGTTTTTTTTTTCTTTCTTCAAAAAAACGTTCAATTTTTTATAAATTTTTACTGAAAACCACGTCTCTACGATTCCAGCCCAATTCATAATTCAGTTGAAAAGTATTTCAAAATTTTGTTATTACATGCGTAGGGTATAATTCTGTTATTGTCATTTTCAGTGAAAAGAACAAGTTCATGTTTGTGTGTCTATTTTCAAAAAAAAAAAAATTTTTAAATATGATTAATTTACCCGAGTTTCGATCGAAGCCTACGTCGACAGAAATTAATTTTATGAATTTCGAAAAAACGTGTTGTGCTAAAGTTAAATAAGGGTTGACTTAGTATTAGGCTCATATTAAAGCCGATTAAATTCGAAAAAAATACATTTGGCTGTATTCCCACCGGTCCAGAATGTGGCTTTCCACTCGGGTTTTTTTCCCTGAAATGGAATTTTCTCACGTCAATTAGACGACCTCTAAAAAAAAGGTCATACTTTTTTTGTTTTTTGCGAAAAAGTTTATTCTTTCAACTTGTGGGATTAAGTTCATGTACGTAATAAGTGGCGAGTTTTGACTAATCTTGAGTCGGTAATTTTCAATTAGGAGCGCATTCCTGGAAACTATAGGTAGGCATAGAGAGTGAGTAAGGTTTGAGTTAAATTCATCAGATCATTGATAACTTATGTGAGCAGAGAGGTTTCAAATATTGAAGTTTAATTTCGATAAATTTTGAAGTGAGTTTTCAGCGATTAAATAATTGAGCGAATAAAAAGTTTATTTGTAGTGAATAAATTAGTTTGGGAAGTAGTTCGAGCGAGATTACATAAAATAAAATATTGGGTGTAATTTCTCGGATTTTAGGTTCTCAGTTTTCATTGGGCATTGAATGAGCTGGTGAACATTAACTGAATTGTTAATTTTGAACGAGTCTCTACAGTTGACGTATTGATGTAGCTGTAGTGAATTATAAAGGAAGTCGGTACCTCAGTAAGTGAGTGGGCCCTCAGATTTGTTCTGATTGAAACAGAATTTAATTACGTACAAAAATAAGGTCGATCGGTTTAAGTAACCGAGAAAATATAATTTTGTTCTGAATTTTTAAAAATAAAATTTGCACCGAAATTAGCTGATATGAAATACCTATTTATTTAATTTGCTGTATATTTGTTTCGATTAAGAGACTGGTCATTCTTAAAATCTTAGGATAAGTAATCGCATGCGAGGAATATTTTTAACATCTCTACTCAGCAGTGGTTTTTAAACTTTTGAAATTCGAAAAAAATTATCTCAACAACGACGAGAACAGTGTGCCTGATACTTAACATAATTACATATGATCCATAGACTTCTGAATGAATCTTTTGAAATCAAAAAAGTTGTCAACGATAATTCTTCCTAATGGCTCAAACAATAATATCAGCTATAATTGTAGAAACCACTTCATTTCCAAGAAATTCGTCAATACCTAATCTTCTATGAAAGAAACGAGTCACGATTCTGACTCACACATTTTGGGTAAACAACGAAACAATCGAAAGAATGAGTATGATTAGATATTATTAAGTGTGTGTGTGTGTGTGTGTGATGTTAATATAAATTGATTACACGTTATGTGCACGTTGAAAATACACAATTAAATCAACGATGGTATTAATTATTTTGCTATTTTTCAGGAAACATGAACTGAAGAAATCAGCATACAGCATAACTTAGCTAATTACACTGTACACTCTATATAGGTACCTACTTTTCACGCCAGAACGCTGAAAATATTTTCTCAGAAAATCAGCAGACTAAGCATTTTTCATTGAGAAATTTTCATGAAAATGGATGGGTATTCAGTCGTTGAAGAAATACGAGAACAAATTTAATACTCCCGAGTCTGGACTTTTGAAAATGCATTTTAGTCTACATAACTATAAATTGAATAATTAATAAATAGATTTGTATACGGAGCCGGAAGTTATTCGCTAAACAACTTAGCTCATCAAATCTCGCTTATAGTTCCCCACTTCCATAAACAAGTTATTCATTTAGTCTAATCAGCACGCAAATATGAGAACATGAAACGCTTTTTCATTCTGTTTTTGACATTTAGGGAAGTGATGCGCACGCAAAGGGAGCTGACCTTGCCCAACTTCAAAATTTCTGTAAAATAAGTCGTAGACTATGATCTTGTCATATTCTCTAATTACATATACGCTATAATTAGGCATGAATTTTCGGTAAATTAAAATACAATGTACATATATTATTTTGCTGTAATTTCGAGTGGAAAAAAAAACTGAAAACTTATTTCTTATGGAATTTACAGAAATAAAACTGAGCTTGGCAATGAAGCTGATCAACGAGAAGGTTTTCCTCTTAACACACCTTCATTATCTTGAAATATTTTTGGGCTCCTTGCCAGCGATATTTCGAATTTTTTTCTCAGCTCTCGCTGGCCAAATTTTTGGACTGTTATATTTCAAATTGTCGAAAACATCATATTTGTATTTAGAATTTACCATTAGTAATAGAAGTTTTTGTTAAACTCAATTAATAAATATTTATAAAGAACCCAGAGACGTAACCAAAGAGGGAGCCAGGGAAGTCGGGCCCCTTAGAAAATTGAGTAGCCCCAGTTTCCTCTCTCCTATACATATATTATTGAAATTATCATGTTGAAATTTTTCAGACACTATAGCTAATTTCTTCTTATATACTTAACTCCCTCACACTTTTCCTCAAATGACCCCCTAAAAATTTTACTGGCCCCTTATAGTTCCCAGACATTATTTTCTTATGTTTCTTTCAAATCACGTACTAAATTCTAAACATTCGTGAGACCATAATTGTTGCTAATTTTTTCTCTGAAAAATTTATCGATGTATTACAAGCTATAAAGCACATAAGCTACACGCATACATTATTTCCTTCTTCAAAAAAAACCGAATGATTAATAGCCGAAAAAAAACAAATTATTTTTATTCTTCTCATTAAAATCTCACTACCAGTGCTAGTTTTGACTTTCACATAGAGGCTGCTCGAAACAATGTCATTTTCGAGTGCGTGTGTGTATGTATGTATGCGCGTGGGTGTGTGTGTGGGTGTGTGTAGGTGGGTGGGTGGGTGTGTGTAGGTGGGTGGGTGGGTGTATGGGTGTATGGGTGCATGGGTGTATGTACTCAATGTGTGCAACATTCTTGTTAACACAATACTGGGCGTAATTTTTGTTCAATAATCACGAAATTTGGTAAAAACGTTACTTCTAACACAAAAAACCTACCTATCAATTTTGAATCTAATTGATCAATTTGTTCAGAAGTTATTATTAGCCTATTTAATTTAATTTTGTCCCATATCTGATGAAGGGGGGATGTAGAGGAATGAATTTTGGAGAGTATACTAATATAACGGAGGACGATATATTTTGGAAAAAATTTGTTTAAAAAATGTGGTTTTGGGGAGGGCAAAAGTCAAAATCCACAATTTTTCCCCGGGGAGGGCTAGAGACCTCGGAGTTAGCTTAAAACTTTTCTTCCAACAATGAAAATCAGTTCTAAAAAATTTCAGCTGGATCGATGGAGCGGTTCTGAAGTGATGGAGGTATATACAAACAAACTTTCACATTTATGTTATAATATTTGTACGTTATGTGTATGTGTATGTATATATGTATGCATGTATGTATGTATACTTATTTATATATATATATATATATGTGTGTGTGTGTGTGTGTGTGTCATCAATCAATTTTTACAACACGCTCAATAAAATAGCAATAATAACGAAAAAATCTCTCTCAAAAAAATCGCTTAGTAATTTGAAAACCCCCCCAAAATCTCACTCCTTTTTCAATTTTTAGAATTGTTTGGACTAACTGTGACAAAAGAGGTTGTGACATTCCACATTTATGGCCCCTGTTTTCAAATATACGTGGGTAATCTTTTAAATTAAACTTTTGTTTTCATATCACGAACGAATTCCAGCACTGTCCACAAAATTGGATCAGCCTATAGATACGTATAAGCTATTGCCTCTTGAAATTTTGAATAATCAAACTGATCAACAAAAAAAATATGATCTTGTTTTTTCCTGTTATTTTTTGTCAGTGAACAAAATAATGAAATTCATTTTATCCATTCATGGTACGAAAAAACTGAAATTTCGCAGAGTAAGTAAATATATATTATTGTAAGGCTACATTATGCCTATCTTTTGCGTATTAATTGCACAATCCAACTAAATCGCTAATCTGTTTTCTTTATCATCTAACAGCAATTAGTTACGGACATTCTCGTGATAATTATTCAAACTAATACGCGATATTTTGTACTTACTTAATACCGCAACGAATAGCTTATACATTGGTTAGATAACAATTTTCATATCTTTTGAATCAAGTCAAAAGAACAAAGTTAAAATTTACATTTCACTGTTTTAAGGTCATACTATTTTATTAGACCGTATCATTTTTGCGATAAATTTGGAATATTCTGTGGGCCCAGAAATTTTTTTTTACTCTACAAATTCGTTCGTCGATTCATCTCTTAACCTGTTTTTAAGTTCCAGATCAAGATGATGTTATGGGCCAGCGTTTTCTGCTTAAATACTTATATGGAGCTGTCACCAAGAAATTCTACATCAAGAACACCTGAAAAGAAAACTAATACTGTGCCCGAGGACTTTTTCGTAGCCATTTATTTGATTTTTTACAGAGTAATTTTTTAAGCTTGAAAATTAAGCATTTTCCTTTCTTTTTACTAGTTTTTATTATAATATTTTTCTGTAGGCCAGAACACGATATTGGTTTTGATTTCCGATACGTCATTATCGATAAAACTTCTTTCACATTCTCCTATTGACCGTCGAATTGTTTCAATTTTCTAACTCGAATGCGAGGTGAGTAATGTCATTTTTCTGGTTTTTTATTTAACCCCGTAGAATTTAGTTAGGCCTATATAATTATGGGAAATATTATGAGTCACAAAGGATTAAAATTCGAGTCATATAGTAGGTAACGTTTTTCGAAGATTTGTGCTTTGAAATTAAAGATGATCACTTCGGTGAATTGGTTTTTTTATTTCTTATTAAGTATGCAACTATGCCTACAGGTTCCTACATAATTTTCAAGAAAATTTTTCACGAGTATAATACGCGACGAATATTTTTCAACAATACAGTAATTAATCCAGTTTTCAATTTTTCAAAATACTTTTCTTCTCAGTCCCAGTAGTCCAGAATCGTTAGGAAAAATAGATGAAATAATTCGAAAAATCTGAAATTCAATTAAAATGTCAATTCTTTCCAGCCCTAATAACATATTAAAAGTCCCATTACTATCAATACGAGCCCCCTCTCCGAGAGGGCACAAAAAGTGACTCAAACCAGTTTTTCATGTAGGTACATCTCGCTCAATTTTCGTCATGATTAAGAAAATAAAAAATCCAACCAAACTAATTCTCACACTCCGTTTGGTGGAAACAATCATTATTGTGTATAATAATGAAGGTTAAAAGCACGAGGCTATGTAAATTATCTGAATAAAACACAGGTATAGACGCAATTTGTTGTTGAAAAAAACTCTCAACATAATTACAGAAAATGTTCTTTCTTCTCGTTTTTGGAATATTCATTCTACGAAGAGGAATATGATTTTTGAATGAAAAAACGAACAAAAAAGAAGAAAAAAACATTTACTTTGTAAAAAATTAATAGAATTCACGGCTTAAACGATGAAGTTCTTGTAGTACCTACATTGAAAAATGATTATGTATTTTCAGGATTTTTGTATGAGTATAACTCCTAGCATAGAAGTGTGTGATTCGAAGCTTTTTTGACAAATCAGATATTACGAAGAAGAAATTAAATTTAAAACTTCTCTATTTCGAGAGCTGTAATTAAATTCGAAATTTTCAGTTTGGAACCTGCTCTTTTCAAAGTTGTTTTTACTTTGTGTCATTTTTATGTCGTTTTTGCCCTACTCTTAATTTTCATCATGTTTTCTTTCTCGTATTCTTACATGATTTTTCTTCGTTTTTTTATTTTTTATTTTTTTAATGCCTAATGATATGTCTTTGGGCGTCCACATTGTTGATTATTGATGTCTGAAAGTTTTTACACTGTTTTAAAAAGTATGCAATTCCATGAAGATAAATATTTTCAATGTTCAAAATTATAACTGAAATCATTTACATTCAAAACACACATATCAAAATTTATGTTATTATTGTGAATTTGTGTGACCAAAATTTTAGTCATATATAATATTCTACAGCAAGGTACTTTAAAAAAAAAAAAAAAGGAACATAAAAATGAGTACCTATCTAGTTTTACATTGAAAATAGTTGATTTCCCATTTCCTTTGAGATTTTTTTTGTGGATAATTTAGAAGGTATTAAGAGAAGAAGAAGCTTATTGAAAATAGAAGATAAGTGTGTAAATGTGTATTTCCAAAAGTGTCAAATATTCTAGAATAATTAATTTTATATTAATTCTGTTAACCTACAATCTATTTCTTTTCCAACTATTTTTGAAAAGGATCTCCTACTACACCATATTACGCAATTTTTGGATCCCAAACAGTTATTCCAAACATGTCGGGTACACCAAAACTTTCAACAGGTTACCCTCCTGAGTGTGTGAAAAAAAGGATCAATTTTACAAAATGAAGAATTCAAATCTTGTTCCTACGAGAGGATATTCTGATAGAAAGAAATCTTTCAATTCGTAATTTAAAATTATAAATATTAATATTTTCCTTCTTTAATTACCTAATTGTTTTTTACAGATGGAGGAAAACAAACACATGGGCATTTCTGAGTCTTTTCTAACAGAACCTCGTTGAAAACTATACTTTTTTCATCATTAAGATACATATTTTTTTATGAGTGTACTTACTATTTCTGTAAATATAATATCTGTAAATCAATACCTATGCCTATTCCTTAATAATTGTTTGTTTGTTTTGTGTTGAGGAAGAAATGGTAATATAGAATGAATTGTGTAGAGTAGTAATAGGTAAGAAAACAATTCAAAGTTAAAGATAAAATAATTAAAATGGTATATGGTTCGAATATTTGCCCTGAAAACAAATAAAAAATTGAAGAAAAAATACGTCTATACATAAACAAAATATTGTATGGTTTAAATATTTGTACTGAAAAGTAAATAAAAAAATTGAAGAAAAAAGTACATCTATATACATAAACAAAAATGAAACAAAATTCTTAGGTAAAATACAAAAAAATTTAAAAAATTTCTTAAGAAAAAAAACGTTTGCACATACATACATAATAAATAAAAAGTGGGTATAATATTTGAAGAGCTGGTATTTCGTTATATTCTTTTTCAAGTTCTTTCACATAGTGAAGGCACCTACATTGTTGGGGAATTGTATGCTGGTTTGTTATGCACTCACACAATTCACAATCTTCTGAGCACATACAGCCATTTCTAGCAACTGTAGGAATGTAATGAAAATGACATTCTCCGGTGCATGACGCATATCTGAAGCATCCAAAATCAATTATATCATCATAAGCACATACACCCGCAGTAGGTTGAAAATATGGGCGAGTCACTGCGTAGTAGCTACAAAGGGAAAAAAGAAAACATTTTGTCAATTTTTTTAAATTGAAATGCTCTCCTCTGCAAATAACTTATTTACCTATCGTAATTATTTTTTTGTCTTGTCAGATATTCAACTGAGGGAATGATTTTATACCCCAAAGTTTGCATTTTACAATTGCGATGAATCAATTTGACATGACACCATCTATAAAATTTATTGCATACTTGGCTAAAGATAAAAATATCTTCCGGGAGAGGAACTGAAAAATTCTATTTACATAATCCTTGTTCAGGTCTGTAATACCTATTAACAGAAAAACAAATAAAACACCTTTTCTACATATCTTACAGAATTTCCAACATTAATACTAATTCAGGGAAGAATGACAATGATTTTTTATATGTACTGAGTAGATGTTTCTTCCAGTACAGTTTTTCTTATTATTCCTTTAAAATACTCTATATTGGATCAATAGCTATAAAATTTCATATAATTCAACACGATATAAATTTTGGTAGGGGCTAGCCAGTGGTTACTTCCAGTACCACATTTTTTTTTTTTATATAAAATGTTTAATTTTCCAGCAACAACTTTGCAATTTATAATTTTATTTATTTATTGTAACATGCTCAGTTTTTTTTGTACAGCAATACTTCCGATACAAAGCATACCTACTTTTTCTATCAAATGCTGAATTTTGTACTACTAGTCACAAATTTTGGAACAGGGAATGACTATAAATTATTTTAACATACCATTTATGTATAAACTTACAGACAATTATTGTGACTTAAAATTCATAATTATTTTCTCAAAAGCTACTTTTACTTGCGAGGTTTGCTGTCCTAGTTTTTTTTTCAAATTTGTAACAGCTGGGAAAAGTGAAAAATACCTAATATTAAAGATTATTTACCCTTTTCAGCTTTTTCCATAATAGATGCCTTGATGTTTTGAGAACCTCCATATTCTAGTAATTGAGAACCTCCATTTTCTAATAGTTGTGCTCTGTTGTTGATATCTTTTGAATTAATCAAATTAAATCGTGAAAAAATAATTAGTGATACACGGATAACAATATTTTAAGCCCATTAGACTTTTTTTTATTTAGCACTAAAATGTTTATTTTTTGACCTATATTTTTAATTTTAAAATGAACATTTTTTTAAAGGTCTTACAAGAAAATTTATTATTTTGTTTGGAGCAGTGGAATTACACAACTAATCAATTAGAGAAATTACAATTGAAAATACGTCATTTGCTTTTACTATAATTTCTTCAAACATTTTCCACCTATGTATTTAGAATATTTATTCGGTTACATATTTTTTCTCAATTTCATCAAAAGCATTTCTGTTAACTATTTGCAAAAATAGACAGTTTCAAAAATCTTTGTTGATTTTGTAGAATTATTTTTCATACTTAAATTGATGCATTATAATGCTGTGTAAACCATGTTAATTCTGACATTTCTAATGGTTCTGATTAATCACAGTCTAGCTAGATAGGTACCAGTGTAATTGGATTAAAAATAATAATTTTTTGGGGGTTTCAGTTATTATTATAAAGCAGATATAACATGGCGTTAACACATCATATGAACTTCATACAATTATTGGGACTATCAAAATTTGAAATATTTCTTGAAAACCTACAGTTTTTTCTTTTGAGTATGCAGAATTTGTCATTGTGTAAGTTAGTTTCAAATTAGAATACTTTAAATACTTAGAACCAGACTATTACTACAACCATATCAAACACAATTAACTATAGACACCTACTTAGGTACTAAAACTTGATAAACAGGTTTTAAATTTACTTGACTTAAGTAGCTCCACTGCTTCATTGAATAACTCATTGCTTTCCAAACCCATGTCATAGTCTTGGAATTTCATTTGTTTTGTTGATGTCTGATTGTCAAACTCTTCAAAGTTCACATACACTGGCATACTGAAAATTATTTAAGAAAAAAGAAAATCAATAGGTACTGTTTTTTAAGAAGGATAATAATAAAGAAAAATTGAGAAAATTTTAAAAACGTACTTGTTTCAGGTTTAACTTAAATAAAAATCACAACACTATATAATTATAATATGAATAAGTTGTATAGGTACTAACTATGCTCAAGCCCAGAAAAATGTAGATTGAAAAATCTAAAAAAAATTTAACTCAAAAATAAAAAAGTTTCAAATATGAGAAAATATTCACTTTTAAAAATTATAAATAAGTAAACCACTAGAAAATATAGTTTGTTCACTAAAAATACTCAAATTAAAAATTTAACTTACGAATAAAAAGATACAAATATGAGAAAATAAATAAAACACCATCAACAAAACACCACTAAAATAAAACACCAGTAAAATAATAGTAGGTTTCCTAATTAATTCAATATAAATCACATAAACTGATTTTCTTCTAGAGGAAACTGTTCCTGATCAGGAGACCAATGATATTGCAAGTGAATTTTATTTTGTTCCTTACTAAAGTTTGCAACTACATTTCTCCCCTTAAAATCTCTTCCAAATTAGAAATAATATTCTAGAAAGTTGAGCAACCAATCAAGTGAATAGAATTTTACTCTTCTATTCTTCTAAAGATCATCTTATATTTAGAAATTCCCTCATAATCATCCTGAGATTGGTGGAATTTGTTATACATCACACCCCCGCCACCAAATCTAAACATCAATAGAATAATTAAATCAAAGACTAATGAGATGAGAGGTTCTCTCTCCTTTTTTTGTCAAGTATAGGAATCCTTTCAATAGATCTTATTGAATGTTCTGAATTTCCTTGAAATATCAACCTGAAGGAGTCATTCATTCAGTACTAAGAACCTGCAAAATGAGAAGAATAGCATTAAAGTATTCTTTTCTAATAACTGAATTTTATTAAAAAGAATAAGGTGCAAGAGAAATCTATGACAAAAAAACTAACATTACTAAAAAGGAACAAAAAGAACAAGATGAATAGAACTCCAAAGTAAGATTTCTTCTTTTTCTCTACATTAATCTCTCTCACCAATACTATTCCCACTTTCTCTTTTTTTCTTCCACCCGCAACAACAAAAGCAACAACAACAACAAAAAAATAATAACAACAAAAATAACAGCAACAAAGAATGACAAAAACAATGGTAAAAGGTCTCGTCACTTTCCCCTTACCTAAAACCAGTATATTAGCCTGTAAAATAAAAATGCCTTCTAACACAACATATTTCTGCAAGGAAGGAATCACACTCATTCTTACACTTTCTCTTCACTAACTGGTATTTTTACTCGAACAAAACAACCCTATATTGGTTATCTACCATTAACCTTCATCTGTATTTTTTCTTTTAATGTGTTAGTGTGCTCAGATTGGTTTATCTTCTTGTTACTTGAATGTATACCACTACTAACAACCCTGTCATCTAAAAACTCATTAGTGTTGACAAACATTTTCTCTTCCTATTCCTTTTTTTCATTCAACATTGAATGAGCCCTGGGTTTGCTGAGTTTTGTAGGCATTGTGAACACAGTTGAAGAATTTCCCTTTCCCCTCCCCCGCAAAATACTTCGCACAATCTCTCTCGCCAATGCTATTCCCACTTTCTCTTTTTTTCTTCTACTCGTAACAACAATAACAACAGCAACAATAACAACAAAAATAACAAAAACAAAAATAACAACAACAAAGAATGACGACAACAATGGTAAAAGGTCTCGTCCCTTTCCCCTTACCAAAAACCTGTATATTAGCCTGTTAAAATAAAAATGCTGTCTAGTGTAATAACATGTAGTCACAAATATCGCCAACATTTTGGCAACGCGACTGTCTTTGAGGAGACTGAGCCTCCAATCCTTACCAAGGATGATATCTCCACACAATTAAAAAGTTGTTCATTTAAATTAACTTGTATTATTTGTAAAAATTTTTAGTACCCTGTTTTTCAGTGGTTGAATGACCTAAATCCTCAGATTAGGAAAGTGGATTTACAAAGACAATAATAATAATATCAAGGATTAAACTGCTAAAAAAAAATTTTTTTGCATCTTGCAGAAGTTCAGACAAGATTTAAATTAAATTATGTAGGTTTCAAAATTGAAACAGTTTTAAAACAAATTATGTCAAATGAAAATACTTTTGCTTATTTTAATCGCAATTTAACACTGTTAATCTTGATGATAATTTTTTAATAAGATAGACGGATAGGCAATAAAATGGAATAAAACTGTAAATTCAAGTACTATGGGAAATTTTCTTATTACAAACGTGAAACTACGATACGATGAAAGTTCAAATTTTATTTTTCGTGAACATAAAATATGTTAAGGTATAGACATTAAATATATTACATTCCATCATTCTGCAAAATTTTCGGTTCATACATAGAGGTGATTTGAAGAGGTCTAAATCATTGCTAAGAAAAGTAATTAGACTATGTAAACTCCAAATGAACAATAAAATCTGGTTAAAAGCAGGCTTGCTTTTATTTAATTTACTAAGCAATCATTTAGAAACTTGCGTACGTGTTTTATAATTTCGTAATACACTTTTTTCTTTCTCTTCATTATGAATTTCCTTGACACTTTATTTTTTAAATGTAAGATTTACCCAACATTCTTCCAAATAGTTTACATATTTTAATTTTTTTATTTGTATTTAATTTCATCAAATTATATTATAGCATATTTCAACAAATTACGAAATATGTGTTTAACCAACCCGAAACTTCTCGTGTAAACGTGATTTAAAAAATCTTAAATTATTGCTAACAAAAGAAAATGTATCCTAGAAGGAAAAAAAAGCTGTCTTCAAAGCACTCTTGCTGTTATTTTATTCGACAAGCAATCATTCATTAAGTTTTACCTATCTAATTCCATTACATCAAATATTCAATTATTTATTAAGTTTTTTTTTTTTTGGCTGGAAAAACCTAAATTTTCCAACGTTTTTTAATTTTTATTCGGTATTGGTGAAAAGTGAAAAATAAAAACCAAAAAAAAACGCTTTTTAAATGAGAAAATTGGTTTTTCCTAGAGCCAAATATACGCACGTGTCATTTGAATTTATTATATGAAAGACGCACAAATAATAAAATTATAACATTAATTTTTTTCTGTCTCCATTTCTTTCTCTGTTTCGTTCTTTTTCCACGAAATTTTGATATTTTCCTCCCTTCCCCGGCGGTCTAACAGGGTTAGAGTTTTCATTTTCAGAAACAGAAAGTAAGTTTATTTTGTTATATTGATAACGATGTTAAATCTTTGCATACCTATATTTCTAACAATATAGTTATATCGATATAAATATAAATAAGATTCTAAATTTTCTTTACTTCCCTCATAAAGTCGTTGCACTACGAGTCATTATCTAAAGTACCTGGGAATCAAATTTATAGGAAAAAACTCTAGCGCAGCAAAACTTCGCTAGAAAACCAAGTTTACCAATTTTCATCAATAATTTACAAAAAAAAAAAAAAAAAAAAAAAACCGAATTCAAAATGTTAGAAAAAATTGCAAAGTAATACCGATACAAATCGATATCTGTATCGACAGTTATCGATGTCTGACAAACGCATCGATATATTGATACTTCATTGCTGGTTTCATATAAAAAATTAAGAAAAACTATATCACAGTAATTGATATCTTCATCATAAAAATATCGAAAAATCGATTTTCCGGAAACTTTTCAGTTTTCCAGTTTTCTCTGAAACTACTGAACTAATACGCACCAAACTCTTATCAGACTTGGTCCTATTATAAAGAATATCTTTCGTGAAAATTTCAACCTTATCCATTTTGTAGTTTTCTCAAAACCATCAAACAGAATTTTTTTCAGCAATTTTTCTTCTCCAGTTTTCTTGAAAACTACTGAACTATTATAGGCACCAAACGTTTATCAGACTTTTACCAATATGAGTACAATTGATCGTGAAAATTTCGGCTCGATCCCCCTTTTTTTTCTCAGAATCTTGGAAAAACGATTTTTTCAGGATTTTTTTGTTTTCCAGTTTACTCGAGAGCTACGAAACCGATAGGCACTTGACTTTTTTCAGATTTTCTCCCATATGAAAACTATTTTATAAAAATTTCAATCCTATTTTTTCGGTAGTTTTCTCAAAATCGAGTACACGAAACTTTTTCCATCAATTTTTCTTCTTCAGTTTTGTCAGAAATTATTGAAATTACTGAATGCTGAACTAACAGACACTAAACTTCTATCAGACTTGCACCAACGTAAAAATGATTTATCGTAAAAATCTCGGCTTAATCCCTTTTTTCATTTCTTCAGAATCCTGAAAAAAGGACTTTTCCTGGAGGTTTATGTTTTTCAATTTTCTCGGAAACAACTGAATCGATAGGCACCAAACTTCTCTCAAATCTGCTCCTATATAATAACTATCTTTCGTTAAAATTTCAATCCTATATACTCTGTAGTTTTCTCAAAACCGTGAACACAGAATATATATTGTATACATAAAATAGGTGCATACATTAAAAAAATATTCAGGCAGAATGGAAAAATGATACCTGTCGTTTTATTGTTTTCTCATAAAACGGATAATTTTCATCATCCCCACCTCTAACCACTCTACGAGATCAATTTTAAATACTCCGTGTGCAAGCAAACTGGGTAAAAATTAATCTGATGTATATTTTTTACCTATCTCAGCAGAATTCTGTGGACGAAATCTGAATTTATTAATCTTTTCATGTACGTGATAAATGTAGCTTCTGAAACTATAGTTTTCTAGATTTCCAAAGAGCATTTTGGAATGGACAAATACACTCTCGCAGGTGCACCCTCACACTCGAATAGGGCATTTGAAAAAATTCCGACTCGAAGGAAGAACGCAAAAATGTGCATTTTAAAAATAATGTTTTCATTCACATTATACCTATATAGATTTGGTTATCTACTAAGTACATAAAATATAGTTAATAGCCCATTAAAATGTTAGTTATAGTACCTAAGCTGTATTACCACATTCCTTAAATTTAAGCAATTTTTATGCTGGTTTAATTTCTGTCTCACAAAACGACCTATGGGTGAGGGAGGGTACGTTTTTCGTTTCATAACCGCAAAAAACGTTTGGCACTAAAAGCTCAAATTTATAATATAACTACACTCATGGATATACACAGGGTGATTCACATTTTGACGCACCATACTAAAAATTATAAAAGCCTCGAAATCAGAATCACACATTTGCCTGCGTCAATTCGTTGCATCACCTTAATAGTTAGATTCGTTCGAACAAATTAGGGCCTATTCTAATGAAGGTTTATTGACTACAAAATGAAAAACAAACAAAAAGTAGGTTACAAATGCACTGCAAACACGACAGAAACGGGAATCAGTTTGATAAATACAGTTGATATAATGGAATTTATTGTGTTCTAATCTCGATTCAAGTTGAAACCTCGCACACGTTCCAGTAGGTATGGCACTTTGAATGAGTACTTTGGTGGTGCTACGATTTCATTTCGTACGTGGAAAGATATTTTCGTTCGAATAGGTTCTAATCAAATTTCGATGCGCTAAATGTTATTTTCTTGTAGTGCGTCAAAATGTAAATCACCCTGTATAGGTATATCGCATTTTTTGTCACCTCAGTATTCGTCGAAATTTTCATTTGTTAGTCACGAAATCAGTTCGGAACATTAGTACAAACCCATGAACGAGACCGGTTGATTTTCGAGCGCATCAGCCAAACGGTACTTTCGGTACCTACACTCATGTTTATTTATATTTTTACGATTTTATTACTGTAAAATGCTTCGTTTTCGACTAATGGCTGTGAAATTTGGCTAAAATATTTATTATAATCTATTTTCACGTACTACAAATTTCGGTATAACTCATTTTGGGCTTTAGAGTTCAGTCGATGGGTACGAAATTTAACTCG
The DNA here is from genome assembly GCA_011428145.1 of Ericerus pela. NCBI lineage: Eukaryota > Metazoa > Arthropoda > Insecta > Hemiptera > Coccidae > Ericerus > Ericerus pela. The sequence goes on from WOFM01001235.1 coordinate 218,631, forward strand.
GTCATCATTTCTCATCTACAGTCTACACTAACATAAATTGCCAGTTTCAGTTGTAATTGGCTGGTTTTCGGAAACATACATTTTCTAGTGGAGCGGTTGCTGCGGCAGAATTTTCCAAGATTTATACGGATTACTTTTTCGAATCTTTTGCACCACAGTAACCTACGTAGGTTGCAGTCTCCAGGAACCATTCGACTAACGTAGTTTCGACTAGATACAGTTTTTGAAGGCATGACTTGGACCTCATTCACCATCTCCATAACTCGTTTCAACGCTGTAATTAACCTAAGTTACTTAGGTACTCTTAAAAATGACCGTGTCGATTTGAGATTCACTCGATAGTTCCGAATTTTCACGAGAATCCAGGGCTTCAGAGAGAAATTTCGGGCCTAGAAAAAATAAACTGAAGGGCTCCTCTTAGCTCCAGCAGCAGGATTTGTCTTTGGAAAGGGGTTATAAATTCAGAAAACAATTTCACTCGCTCTTTTCACGAAATAAATTTTTTAGATACGTTTTGGGCTCTAAAACATGTATTTTAGTGGTTTTTTTTTTTTTTTTTCAAAACTTCAGAAAATTTACTCCCAAAAATCTCATCATGGATAGGTCCTAAGGCCCTTTTTCACCGTTTATATTTAAAAATTACAATTTATTTCTAAATTAAGGCCATTCTGGCCGCCTCTAAAGATGTCCGGGCCCGGTACTTTTGGTACCATTTCCCCCTCCCTCTCAAAGGCCTTGCCGGAATCAGTCGAAATCTTTCAAAATGGTGACATTATCCATTGTTTTGGAGATGAGGTGGTATTACAACACCCGCTGCGAGACATTAAAAAATTATTTTTTAAAGTCGTTAATTACCACGTGTCGCCAAAAAAGCGAAACAAAATTGCGAACTTCACAAAAAATTGAACTTCCTGCGTAGAAAAGTATGCGAAAAATGTAGATTGCGAATGATTTAAAAAAATAAGATCGTATTAATAATTGGTTTATAATCTGATAAAATTCTGATAAGGGTAGGTGCTTAGTAGGTACGTAGGAACCTATACATTCACATATTAGAAAAAGCCCAAAAGTAAAAAAAATTACCCTGGTCAATAAGTAATTTTGTTGTTTTTTTTACGGATAGTTATAATTTTAGTAAATGATTCGACATGAACGCCACTGAATGCAAGTATGCGTAAGTAACAATTTCATTACATAAGATTAAAATACAATAACGCATGCTCACCTCTTTTTACGAGTTGATAAGAACAGCACTCACATAAAACGATCGCAAACCACGATTTCTACCGTAAAAATCATAATAGGCGCACATTTTTCTTCTGTTTCACCATAAATCACTTTAAGTAAGCTGTATTTTCTTTGTTACAGCTTAGTTATTTCATTATTATTAATTGTAATTACTTTTTTTTTTTAATTTTATTTTTATTTTTAATATAAATAAATTAGAAATTTCACCAATTTTTGGGAAAAAAAAACAAAAAAAAAAAAAAAAACCGCATAGATTAATAAGCTAAGTACGCTACGTAAGTATATAACAAAAATATGAGGAAAAATTACAAAACGAAATCGTGAATTAAATTACGTACTGAAAACAGTTGATGAGCGCGCCAGAATGCACGAAAAAACAGAAACTGTTCACCACACACACACACACACACACACACACACACACACACACATCCGAACTCTAATCGAATTATTCAACATTTAATGGTTCGGTTTCGTATGTAGAAAAACCGCATGCGACTTCGATGACGAACGATAATTAATACGTGTACGAGTGACGTCATATTTTATGCTATGTACAAAAAAAAAAAAAAAAAGAAAAGAAGAAGAGGTCTTTACACATCTGCGATTGAGAGATACGTCTGCTTTACTGCACTGCAAACTGCATATAAAATGTGAAGAAGAAAATCAAATGAAAAAAAAAAAAAAAAACCAAAAAAAAAAAACCTAATAATGAAAAATTTTTCGTCTGTCCAACGCACGAATGAAAATAGCAAATCAAAGATAATACCTACGTACACAAATTACGTTGCTAGGTTAATTATCAGTTATGTAGCACCGCTCCTTGAGCAACCCCCTTCCCCCACTCTTCTACAACACGAGAGTATTACGTTCGTGTCTACACCCGCATATCGCGCCGCAATTACTGCTGTTAATAAGTTTAAAAAAACATTAATAAAGCGTGAAAAAACGTTAAGTTTTGATGAATTTTTAGCCTCTCGAGGCGAGTACACAGCCTTCTTTATTTCGACTGCGCGTATAAAATTAAATTTAATAATAGCACGTCGAACGGGTCGAATAACGCTGTAATTAATAAGCTTATTTGCAGCTTCCGAGATTTATCATATGAAGCTGAAGATAAAACTTGGATAAAATCCAAAATTCAAAAACGAAACACAAAAAAAAAAAGTAATATGTGCTCTGACCGTATAGTATCGGACCAGGAAGGAACAATGATTTTATGGTTAGACATTTCGGCGCTAAATAGGCAATCATAGGTATGCAACTTGACGCGAGAGTGGGCATGATCACGAAAAAAAAAGCACTCGAATCACGAATCCTTTTCAATATTTCTAAAAAATGATCGGAATATGGATCGCAGATCATCTGTGAAATTAAAATGATCCATCTAGATGCTTTTATAAATCTTTTCGAGGTTTAAAAACATTTAAAAAAAATGTTTTCATCATTTTCGAAAAAATAAGAACATTTTTGAGTATTTCCTTTATTTTCCATTTTGTTTTTTAATCTCAACAAACGGATCACGAGAAATAGATCAGAACGGATACTCCGGATTTTCACTCAGAAAATGGATCACGGATCCACTAAAAAAATATGATTCTAGTCTCAGATCACGGATCGTCGCCGGTTCCATTTAGGAATGGGAAAAATCAAAAATTGTTGGATTTGAATCGTAAGTCGCAGATAAAATTCAAAATTTGATTCGAAGTACGGATTACGGATCTGCTTGAAAAGTGATTCGAATCAAATTTATTCGGATCGCTTTTCGGATCATTCTTAAAACAGAGTACAACTATCGTACATATGGTATGAGAATGATATTCTAGTAACTATAATTTTTGTAGGCAAAAGTGAAACGTAAATAAAGAATCCAAGTTCAAACTAAAACATAAATTACAACTAATAGGTATCACTTTATCAGCAATGATCCGAAAACATTGAGTCATTATAATCTTTTATTACTCACTACTGCCCACTGTGATTTTAAAATATACCTACCAATACAGCAGCTAACTTTCTGAAACGAAATAATATTTATTTCACATGAAACTAAAGCCAAAAAAATAAATAAATAAAAGCTTATGTGGAATACAGAAGGTAATTTACAGATTTTGCATGTTCAACCCCTTCATATGTAAACATACGGTAAGCCAAAACCTGGGTGAACACTGACAATTTTAGAGCCAGTTTGGCCGGTTCATATACAGGTATAATAATTACACGCACACCAACACACAGATGTAGTGATTACATATGTTTGTGTGAACAGCCCAGTGCATCATTTCTTTCTTATAGTGATAAGAAATGATGGGCCAGTTCGTGTATGGAATTGTGACATCATCGTATTGTTGAGACTGGTCACAATTTGGTACTTGTACATTACTTGTATGTATGTGTAAGTAATTACGATCGAATGTAATTCATGAATATGATTTAACATCATTGAGACGAATATTTGCCAGCTTTGTGGCGGCAACTGTTGTTGGGGATCTGAGCCCCTTAACCTCATATGAGATTAATCCCCACAGCTTATCTTTTAAAAATTTGTTTTTAATGTATACCTATTTATTTATGAATTGATTGGAATCACGTATTATGGATCCTGAGTAATAAAAGATTTTTGAGTCACGGTGATGCATGAGGCCTATCACTTTTCAAAATTAATAGTAATAATAAATAACATTTTCAGAGACCTTCATTCAAAATTATTTTTTCCGTGGTTTTAGATTTAACACTTAATAAAAAAATTATCTTGTAGCCTAAAAATTCAAGGCTAGTATATATTTTTGTCCGTTCTTTTCCATGTTTCTGTTAAATTATTGTTTTTATCTCTATACACTTCTCTGTGGACTGGACTAGCATCTTCATTCTTCTCATATACCTATTTTATGTTCAGTCATTTCACCTTTTTCACTCTTTTTCTTGTCAGTTACCTCTTACTGTACTTTTTGATTTCTTATTTCTCACTCGTTAATTGCACTCTCAGTACTTCTTTTTCCTCGTAAAATTACTATCCTGACTATGATTTCTTTCTGAGAAAACAAATATTAAAGAGAAAACCAAAAAACAGATCATAATTAAACTCTATCTTTACAGATTATAAAATACTATGGGCTAGAAACTATGGGAAATACTATCACTTCAAAACCACTGGACAGATTTGCATGAGATTTTCCAGAAAAAATTCTGTTATTCCAAGGAAGATTTATAGCCATCAATGAAGTCCATAGCTTTCTCGGGAGCAAACTTACCAATTTTTACAAATTTGTGAAATCAGAAAACAGACAAAATATTTCTTAAACCTAACTAAAAGAAGTAAAAAATAGAATTGAAAAAAAATTCTCCTCTCTCTTTGTTCATCATATGATGAATACTGGTTGGTGAGATGGATATGATTTTCTATCTTATATCTCATTCTGTTCGTTTTTTTTGTTTTTTTAAAACTGAAACTTCTTTGCGTTTGGTAGTACATTAAAAAACACTAATGCAGCAAGCCTTGCTAGAACAAGTACGTTTTTGAAAAAAAAAAAATTACGAATTTTGATGATCACTTTGTCTGTAAGTTTATACGCGTCAGAGGTATGTTATGATTGTACAAAATTTGTTAGCTGCTGACAAAATATTAGACAATGTGAAATTTAAAATTATTACTTCCTGAAATGAAAAATTAATTAAGATGATAAAGTGTGGTAAATAATCATATAATTTCAAATAAAACCAAAGAAATAAAATAAATTTATCAAATAAAAAACAGAAAACACGAAAATGTGGTTAATTTTTATAAAAAAAAGTTCATGCAAATTAGAGAAAAAAAAAAAACAGCGAAGAAAAAAGCTTTGTTGGAAGTATAGTCTGGTCGAAACGTACCAAAATCGGTAGCATGCTACAATAAATTATAATGAATATTTGTTTCAAGTTTTGTACATAAGGTTCGAAAATTCCGAATTTTATGACCAATATAAAAACCAAAATGGTGGAACCGGAAGTACCGTCCAGCCAATCCGCACTAAAATCAATAGGTATGATATTTGGCTTAGTATACGAATGTTGGTAACAAATTTGAAGATTATTAGATAAAAATTGCGACCTGTACCGTGGAAACAAGAAATTGACTTATATTTATCTATCTATATGTGTATATATGAATTTAAGTTATTGGTGCCAAAATTTTCCTGAGGTCATGAAACGAAAAACGTACCCGACCTCAATCCTGGGGGCTAATAGCGCACCAAGCGTAATAAGTAGATTTTCTAAAGAAAACCTACTTAAAAACGGTCGTGAAACGCATCATCGTGATTTCGAGAGCTTGGCCCGTTCGACTCCAATTGACTCCAATTGATTTATCGAATGAAAATCAAAAGTTTCACTTCAACCGTGTGTACCGTCACGTTCATGGTTTTTTTTTCATCGTGTTTCATTTTGGTGCTCAAAAAATGGGTTAAAATAATAAATTATCAGTCACTGCGCAAGTAAAGCTGCGGGTAACAGTTCGTTTATTGTATTAATGTAATTCGGAGTTGTTCTATTAGGACAATTTTCAGTCGCATTAGCGTTTTACGACTTAAACATAAGTATAATAAAATTAATATTATAATTAAGTGAAGTATTTGACGGTCGGTACTTCGGTAGGTAACGATAAAATATAGAAAAGGGTAACGTGAATTTTAAATTTTATTCTAGACTCGTATATCACCACCATAAACACCCTCAGAGACGCTAATTTTTGTTTTTCTAAATATTTCCGAGACAGTCGAGAGTCGATGGTACCACTTGAAGCTGGCACCGTGTAGCCGCCGTAGGTAAACAACTTCGTGATTCGGAGCAGCTAAACGAGAACGAAAATAATGTGAAGAAAAATCCGCATGTAACCGGATGCAGACTCCGCATGTATTGTCAGAAAGCACGTGGCATCGTAGAAAAGGCCACAAATATAGCGTCGATGAGTAACGTTGATTCGCCTTTTTGCATTTGCCTGTGAATGGAATGCATTTGTGTTTTCAAGAGAGGGTCGTTGAAAATAGTTGTAAAAATACACTTTCCTACTAACCAGAACAAATATTAATCGTCCATGCTTTCAAAAACAAAAAACCTTTTAATAATATTTAGAACGTTCTTAGAGTTGCGATGTCGCTTTAATTTTAAAAGTTAATAGAGAACGTCTGCTTTTCTTGATTTTGTTTTCTAATACTTTTCGAATTTGGATGAAACAAAGAAGAAAATTTATTCTCGACTAGTGATTGAACGGAAGACTTGAGATTTTTTTGCTTCCTCCTAAGAAAAATAAACGAGTAATAGTGATGATATTATAGGTACAGAATTTGTTTTCTATTTTCACGAATTTTTGTGAAAATCATTTAATTTCCAACTTTAAGGCTTCAATATTATTAAGTAGAAGGGTCTACTTACTTGGATATCAAACCAAATGTTTTAAAACTTTGAACTAATTTCCACTGGGACCTGACTGGTGAAGAGATCAAGCGGGCTGCATCCTAACTGAAAGTTGGCTTTTTTTTCTTTTTTTTTATTGGGTTTGACTGTAAAATGAAATTATGGTGTAAGTATTACACAGTATTATTTTATAATCGTCATCAATCGTTTCGCCCATAAAATTCACGTTAGTATCGAAAAAAACGTATAGACGTTATAAATTCATATCTAAGGTATTTCAAGAAAATATTTTTAATTTTCAAGGTTACATTGTTCATTTTATTTAAAAGTTAATTTTCTGGATGCAAACCTATGTACATTTAACTATAGTATACGAGGTGTCTAAAAATCATCTCTTAAGTCAAATGGGTCTTGTAGAACTGGTCGAGAGAAGCAAAAAAGTCTATGGCCATCATGGCCGGCAAAACCGCCGGTGCATGCCAGCGCAAGCATCACTTGAAATTTTCGAGGTGGTGTAACGTTCTACCTCAAAAATTGCACTACTTCGAAAATTATCATCTATCATAATAGTAAAATAGAGCTAGCACTACCTATCCAGCGATGTTTTTATTAGAACAGTGAGGCTCATTATTTCAAAACTTTTGCACCACCTGGGAAAACAAAAGTTTGCCGACCACGATGGCCATATCTTTTTTTTTTAGCACTGTTATTTCAGAGATACAGACACTTGTATGCGTATGTCGAATAGTTTGTATATTCATTCATTTGAAGGAAAAATTTACAAAAAATGGCAGCACATATCCTACAAAAGTTGGGGATTCGAATTCACGCGGCGAAACATTTTTTTTTTAGAATTTAAAAAAAAAAGAACATTAGACAATCTAAAATTTCAACAAATTTCTTCAGATTTTAAATTAATTTAATTTTATAAGCATTGAAGATAGAAGAGACTTAGTTAAAAGAACGTTTCTTAATGTAGGTACTCGATGAGTACAATAAGATGCACTCATCGAGAATCAAATTTGTAAAATTTGTTGAACTTCTTCATTTAATAAAAGTAACTACGAAAATTTTGAAAATTTGACAGCCTTGTATCTCTGAAACAATCTATTTCAAAGTCCATGTTAATAGGAACTTTTGCTTCTCTCGATGAGTTCTACAAGACCTATTCGGCTTGGGAGACGATTTTGGATACCCTGTGTAACTATATAAACCAGAAATAGTGCATTTTACTCTCTGTTCCGGGGGGACATTTTGAATGCATATTGTTTTTCTTGTTAGACCCCTTATACCGTACTCGAATATTAGTCCAATGGGCAAATCAAAAACGCTTAGCAATCCCATTGCGTAATAAATGGCTGGATATAATTTCTTCTGTACATTCTCGGTCACGAACCTACACGTAGCATTCGATTTGAAAAACGTTCGACATGAATAATATCGTACTAAATGTACGTTTTTACGAACACCGTATCATGTCCAACACCTCGGTCACACGTTGTAATTCGTTTCCGGTTTTTTTTTTTGTTTCTTGTTTTTGTTTTTTTTTTTTTGTTTTTTCTTTAACGGTTCCATTCAACGCAGGAAATTGACGAACGTTTAAAAGGAATTTGAAGAAAAAAAATCGCATTCTACAGCAGACGACAAGTATGAATTGTAGGTACCTATTTGACAAGATCAGTCTTCTGGCTAAAGGCCAGATTTTTCATTATTTTATCACACAAAATTCTTATGGTACATTTTTTTTTTTTATTTCACGAATATATTATTATATTCAAAATTTTCTTATCTGAAATTTTTACCTTCGGAATGAGAGAATCTTAAACATGGAATTAGGTTTTGTTGGAAAATTCATTTCTGTTGATCTTACGTTTTTTTTTTGTTTTTGTATTTTTCCCAATTCATAATTATTATGATTCGAATATCAATTTTGGCAGATTATTTATATCTACCGTTGGTCCGTTATCTTAATAATAAAATAATATTTCTATGACAATTTTTTTTTTTTTTTTTTTCATTTGGAAACCCGTTAGAATGAACTGAAAAAATTTCCCATGATTTTATTTCATGATCATTTTCAATAGAGATGAGCAAAAGCAGGTCCAAAATCAATATTATGGTAATCTAAAACCAACAACATGATAGTCTTCGAGTTTTATCAATTCTGTTAGACTAGGATTTAATCTTGGACTTGCCTATTGGTTCGTGGTCTCAATTACGGTCCAGATTATAGGTACGATTTTTATTATTACTGATGTCTAAATTGAACTTACCATTCATGTTCTTCCAACGTATTACACTACAATCCTAACTTACTATATAATATCAATAAATGATTCAATATGGAGAAACATAAAAATGTACGAAATATTACTGTGGCAATGGGCGATCATTGAAAAATGGGTGTATTACACACTTGTCGATCACCTAGTGGGCCAGTGGACTTATAGTCCACAAACTACCTTTTTGCACTCACGGCTTTACATATTATCTGTACTATCAAATTTCATACTGAGCTAGGCTCACAAATCCACATATATTTGAGAGGAACACGCTTCGCCTTCTGCTTTTATGTGGTGTTGTATACATCTACACAAACACCCACAATTACAAATTGTGTTCACAAACTTTTTATACCTACTTTGTTCACTTGTTCTTCCAGTTTTGTTCTTGATCTTGGTCTTGCACATTCTTCATCTTTACACAGTGGAGTTTTGTTATTGGGCTTGTTACTGTTGAGTCTTAATTTTGGTCTTAGCACAATCGGATATAGTATCAAGTATTTCATGATGTTGAAAATTTATTATTTGCTTTTGTCATGTACTATCAGTTTTGATCCTGATCTTGTTCAATCGACTTTTGTGTTTGATCTTGATTTTGCACCTGTTGAGTCTTATTCCCGAATGTGAGAATGATATTGAAGTATCAAAACTGACTAAAGAATTGTTTATCTTAACAAAGTTGTATCTATATATTATGTTTATGTATAGATATAATTGATAATAGAAAAAATAGAAGAATTTCTTAAGGATAGGCCTTGCACCAAGCCCACAATCAGACTTTGATATTAGGAGTGGTAAACTTCTTCAGAGAAGAGGAAAATTTTTCCAAAATTAAAAAAGAAAAAGTGTATACGCATATAATACCTGCCTATTACTTATTATTCTTGTGACCTTCAAGGTAGGTACGCATAGGTACCTATTCTATTCCAATAAATTTGTAATTTGCATCTGTCATATTATTAAAAATTCTAAGAAATTCTTTGTTTAAAATAATATCCGAACATTTTTTTTCAAAAGATGATTAAAATTCATTGATTTCCGGAAATATAAATTTTATTTCAAGGAGATCATTGATGTTTTTAAGATATTTCCCCAGATTGGGGCATAGTTTTACTATAAGTCCCACTAACAAAGTTCCTGACCTCCCTGATTTAAATTAAGTTTTCAATTCAATATGTTTGATGTAGTATTAATCTTGAAAAATTTTCTGTGTTGACCAAGCCCACCTTAGCTCACCTGTGGTTACACCAATGGAGAGGGGTAAATGACAGCACCAGGGTAGACATTGTTCTTCCTGCCTACTCAATGGTTACAGGGCTGCCTTGCACTATGAAGTCTTGGTCTTGGTCCAAGCCTCGTATAATTGAGTCTTGGTTTTTGTCATGCACTGTTAATCTTGATCTCAATTTTGCTCAATCGAGTTTTGTATTATGTCTTGGTACTGCATATTCTAGTCTTGGTTTTCATTATGCACAGTAAGTCTTGGTCATGGTTTGCAACAATTGGATGCCCAAAATCAATTTTTCTCATCAATAAGTTTAAAAAAAATAAAATAAAATAAAATAAAAATAATAACACTTAAGAGTTTACCTTCATTCAGAAATTATCATCTTTTGGAATGTTATTGTTTTCTTTCGGTTTAAACCTAACATTCTTCATATAAAAATTAAAGATTGCAGGATCAGTTTCATCAGTTTATCAGATCCAAATCACATACCTACATTGTTTTCTGTTTCACTTGCGATACCTTGTTTTCATAACATTTGTCACGAATTTACTCTTAATTCTTAACCTCCCTTCCAAGTAAAAATAACTACGTACTGTAATGGAGTATTATAATGCTACCTTGCACACTGAAACTAGGTATTATTTATTATAATTTAGTGTGGGAAACAATTTTGTAGGAGAAAGACAAAAAGGGGTCAACAAAAATCTCACATGGCAGAACAAAACCAATAAAAAGTAAAAAACAATTTTTTTATTTTGAAAGTAGAAAAATTTCAATTTTTAATGTGGTACTGTTCCATCATATTTAGGTAGATGAAAATATTTGCCAACTTAAATATTCTGAAACAAATAGCGGTGAATACTTCTAGTGAAATATTCATCATTACTTCCAATATGTCCTACTTATTGCCAGCTAACGAATATGCAGACAAATACTAAAGTCAGCATATTTGTTAGCACAATGAAGGAAAGTACAGTAAGTACATTTTTAATTGAATAAACGTTTTAGGCAACAAAACAAAGAGACCTGGAAACTTAGTTTAGACCAAGATTTCATTTGCCATTCTATTGAGCTGGAAACCAGTACTCCACTGCCCTCACTCAATTAGTCTGAATGGCTTCAAACGCTCACAATTAAGGGTTCACTCTAGAAGAGGCAGGACACTCAAAGGTAGTGTAATAATGTAATCTATGTATAAGAATTAATAAGTATAAGTATTTTATTGTGGCTTAAAGTAATAAAACAAAGTAAACAGAAATGGAGTTTACTTTATTTTGTAATGACTTTATTTTATCTGGGTTAAAGACATAGCAGGTACACATTTCTATTTTCACTATAATGTGGTATATTGGAAAAAAAAAAAAAAAAAAATAGGGTGTTTTAATCAATAGCAATCCAGAAGGTACCTGCGTTGGCCAATGAAAACACAGCTCTTGTTTGACGGTTTGTTTAAAAACGAATTTGGTGCTTTAAAATGTATCGATATACATGATATATCGGTTAGAGTGTGAAGAAGTGAGGAATATGGTAGGAAATCGATGTTCATATATAGATATATATTGATATTTGTTGATGAACAGCGGTTATTACTTTTTTTAGTTATCTGTATATGATTTCTCACTCCAAATAACCACTCTCAAAATTCATTCTCCCAAACTTTGTTATCCCATAGGGGTAAAATGTGTATCATATTAAATGTTCCAGTCCGCTCAGACCCTGGAGCGTGCTTTTTTAATTTTTTTTTTTAGTTGACGGAGGAGAGCCATTTTTAGGTGGTCTTTATTTCTCATGTGGTTTTATTACCTTACTCTGATTTTCTTTCTTATAATAGTCTAAAAAGCAAGTTGCTTTGAAAAAATAAAATGATATTTATAGTTGGTCTAAACTAGAGTGACAATGATATATTTTAAGCATATTTAATTTCACTGTTAGGATATCATCTTAGGTAAGGATTAGGGAGCCTGGCCCTCTTGAAAATAATAGCACCATCAAAAGGTTGGCAAATATTTGTGCCTTGCCTGTTAAATCACATACTTACAAACTGCTTGTTATATTTTGCATGTAATTTGTAATTACAAGACCATGACTAATCAGCTTATCACCGATTACATCAAGTAGGTAGCAAGTGCATATGTCGTATATTATCAGTTATCATGGTTACAAATAAGGTATGACTAATTAATGGCCAATCGACACAAGTAAATATATATTCACTTGTATACGTGTGTTTGTATGTGTTTGTGTGTGTGTGTAAAGAGCTGGATATAAAAAGTATCAGTGCACAGTAGCCATCAGCCAGTGTTTACTGAGGTTGGCTCACCTGTACTTGGGTTCATATTTTGTAAACACGTAAATTGTCTTAGATTACTTTTTACCATGCAGATACTCTTATATTCACGATCAAATGTATTCCACATTCACATATTTATTATATTTTCAAGAGCCAATATCAGAATGATGAGACAAAGAGTGAGGTACGCCAGAAAAAATGTATCAGTCAATATTTGGATTTAATTAGTAAAATCTGATTATAGCTCCGTTTGATTGGATTATTTGATTGGATTACACTAACTTACACCAACGTACACTGGTAGGGCTATTCCACAAATATTCAAGAAACTTGGTGCAAAGTCATACAACATCCCTACATTTGAGGAATCACCCTCCTGGTGTAGGTTAGTGTAAGTTGGTGTAGTCCTGTCAAACAGAACTTATATGATTTTGTGCATTCATTCAAATCAATAAATCATAAATAATAATTATCTGTTTAGTTCGCTGGAAAATTTACAAGATTAAGAAGCCAATAAAGCATTCTTTAGCACTTGGAATTTCCATTTTATATTTGTCTGGTCATCTTATCTTCTTCTCTCAAAACTGAAAAATGTTAGGTTCCAACCATACGAAAATGTTAGGTTATTCGAATTTTTTACACTACAATTCTGCACAAATTCTCCTTCTTGATAAGTTTAAACTATCATCACGAATTTATTTCGTTTAAAAATATGAGATATACCTACTTAACTTTTAACGTAGAGGTTAAATTGGTTGCATTCTCATGAAACACGGCATTCTCCCTTGACTGATTCTTTCAAACATAATTCTGAACGCTTGGCGGCCATACTTCTACGTAACAAGGGGCATTAAACTTCCTGAAAGTTTATCATCATTACTCTCCAACCTGAAAATAAGTTTCCATAAATTTTCGTTTAATTTACGTTCCAAACGAATAATTCATTTTTTCGATGCATGTTTTATTTTGCGCACAGAATTAATCTACGTCTTTAAATTCCGTTTCCTTCCTCCAGTCGAAAGAGATTGAGCGAGAAAGAAAGCAATCGAGAAAAAGATGAACAGATAGCTAAACGAAGGCGATATGATGAAAAACCAGTTACGAGATGCACGAATGAAACTGCAGTCGATAAATTATTCGAACGTAATCTCCGGTTAAATAATCGTCCATCATGAATTAGTTTAATTTTTTAATTTATTGCGTTTTAAACTTAGAATTTCAATAGGTAATGGAGGCGTCACGTTCGTAATAACAGCCAATTTTGAAATTACGTTGCGTTCATTTTTTTAATTTTTTTGAATCGAGTTAAAATTAGGTATCTACCTACCGAATTAAATGAATTAAATTGAGTATTTAAAAAAAAAAAAAAAATGAGAATTTTAAAAGATGGCGAAGATAGAAAATGCATTAGTGAATTATTCTGAAAAGGAATGAAAGAACGAATTATTTTTCTTTTTATGGTGAAAGAATCTTACACATAAAAATTGTTTTCTGGAATCTTAAAGATGCGAACATTCTTTTTGCGAACAAATCGGAAATACTCTCGAAAGCCGACAGTTTGCTTGACGAAAGATTAATTTTCAACGATATTCAAATTAAACGAGGCTTCCAGTAAATTATTAAATAGCCTTTCGGCCAGATGATCTTCTCAAACTAAAATTCTCCGGAAGACTGGGCTTCCCAAGTCAGTTATGTAAAAGTCTTTGAATGTTGTCGGAAATTGCAAAAAAAAAAAAGCAAAAAATATTGCAAGATACCAGAGTTTAAAAATTGAATAAAAATTAAAAACTCGAGCGCAGCAAGCCTGGCTAAAAAAAGTAGGTTTCGAGAAAAAGAATTATAAATTATGATGGTCACTTTAATTGTCTGTAAGTTTATATGCGTTACTGGTACGTTATGATTGTATGAAATTTGTTAGGTGCTGACAAAATATTAGACAATGTGAAATTTAAAAGCATTATTTCTTGAAATGAAAAACTATTTAAAATGATAAAGTATATGGTAAATAATCATATAATTTCAAATAAAACAAAAGAACTATAATAAAATTATGAAATAAAAAAAAAAACATAAACTGGTGGTTATTTTAGGTAAAAAGAAAAGTTTGTGAAAATTAGAAAAAAAAACTGTAAGTAGCACAGCAACACTTTGTTAGAAAACCCAGTTTGCTCGATATTTATATGATATTTCATTGCCAGTTTCAGGTTTTGAAATTCCAAAAGGACTATGGACAATTATTCATATTTTTGACAAAAATATCAATCTATCGATGTTTTATTGCTGAAAACCGCTTTTCTAGAGATTTTTGTTTCTAGTTTTCTCAAGAACTATTAAACTGATTAGCTCAAATCCTCTTTCAGATTTGCTCCAATATGAGAAGTATCTCTCTAAAAATTTTAGCTCAATCCACCTGGTTGTTTTCTCAGAACCATGAACATAAAATTTTGGTCGATACATACATATCCATATACATGTATATATATATATATATATGTAAAATAATAATAATAATACCTAATAATAATAATAATAATTGTAGGTATTCCGCTGGCCTGGGGAATAGAACCGTCAACTGGCGAGAATACCTACCTCTATTGTCACCATCACCAAAATACGTCTACCATATACATACAGCCACAGCACCGGGTGATGGTGACAAGAGTTAACTCTGCCTATATTTGGTTGCCACACCACTCCCCCCAGTACAGCAGTGCATTATGAATCAATGGAGGTGGAGCTACTCACAGAAGAGTAGGTGTGTGTAAGGGAGTGGTGGATGCCCCCCACACATCCCCACATCGCATCTTGTACAACCTACCACTTTACCGCTAGTGCGCTCAACGCCATCACATTGTGAGCTAGAGAGCAGGTGTAGTAGCGGGCTTACGTGTTCTTTTGAGAAATAGTGCCTACCCTCACCATCCCTCAGATCATGTCGGGGTCACCAATGTAGGTATTTAATCAGCCAGGGGAATAGAACCGTCGACCTATATCTGTCGGGTTTTCACCATGCATTCAATTCCACGTTTTGCCATATTCATCTTAAGTTGTCAATTGAATAAATAAAACCATGTCATCTCATATAAAATGTCGAATCATGAAACTGTCTGCTCTGTAATAAAAATTTGATGAAATATTAGAAATTGTCTGAAAGAAAATTCAATTTGATTACTATCATCATATATTTTTGTCTTCATAATAAATTTGACTTCGGACATTATATTGTCCAAACTTGTGTTTTTTAGTCTGCATGATGTTGTCATGTTTGTGTCGTCATTATGAGTTTGAAATAATTTTTATTTTGATGTCAAAAATCTCGGAATTCTCAATATATATGAATTTGATTTGTTGGTGCCAAAAGTTTTCTGAGGGCATAAAATGAAAAATGTACCCACGTCCAACACTGGGAGTTAATATCACATAAAGCGTAATAAGTAGATTTTTTAAAGAAACCTACTTTAAAATTAGAAAATAATTCTTGTGTTTGAGGGGTACAAAGTATAGGTGTCTATTCCTGGATGAAATTTCAAGTCGAAAGTGCATTGCTGATAGAAATTTTCGATATTTTCGTGCACATTCCCGTAAAACATATTTTAACCTATTATTGCAATTGTTTTGAGAGTTTTGATGTGTTATTGGAAAAAAACGAAACAACAAAAAAAAGAAGTTATTCACCATATTTTGTGATTTGTAAATGATAATCGTCCTTTTGTTACTCGTCGGTGGTCGCAAATTCAAAATCTTCTCTATAGATCTTCCAAAGGAAAACTAAACTGAGGGTGTGGGTGAGGTTTCGAGCAATTTAAAATGGTATTTTTACCAATTTAAAAGACTACTTTTCCTTAATTGTGAACAAGAATATTTCAACAAATTTTTTTCTTACCAAATCGTTAAAAATAAATATTATATTTGCAAACTAGCATCCCCATCACGTCTTCAGCCGCGTTTAAAAAAGCGTCCCTTAGGGAGTACCTGTAGGATAGTAAGGATATATCTTTAGAATTTCAAATCAGTCCGTGCAGTGATTTTGGCTAGGTGATGATGAGTGAGTGAGTGAATGAGTGAGTATTGGTTACTTCCTTTTATGTAATTTTATATATCTAAAACGAGCACGGAAAGTGTGCCTAGTCGTACGCACTTAGTTTGAAAATTGCAAAAAGGTGTTTCAGAAAATGTGTTAATGTACTTATCTTCGTGGGTTGAATTCAGATTTCGGATCCATTTTTCAATTGAACCAATTGAAAAAGAGGTTAAATAAAATATTGTTTCATACATTACTGCATTACCGAGTCATACATCGTCGGACGTGTTTTTTGAAAATCTGAATTCGAATTTGATGTTCGTTTTATCATTGGACCCATTTTTTGACCAACCCCCCCTTCGCAGATCCTGAAATGAGGAGAGTTTCTAATTTTAGATTTTATTGTGTAATATATCATCTGACAGGTTTCTTGAAACACTGAATTCGATTTTGATATTTATTTTATCATTGGATCTATTTTTCGACCACCTACTGGTCCAAAAGAAGGGGAATTTCGAATTTTCAGAATTTATTGTACCTATAGTAATAATTATATCCTTTGAAAAGTATTTTAAGGTGTTGAATTGGAATTTGTTGTTTATTTTTTCATTAGATCCATTCTTCATCCCCATAGAACCCAAATGAGCGGAGAATTTTTAATTTCAAGATTATATTGTGTAATATAATAGTCAGAGATATACTTTGAGATGTTGAAATTAAATTAGTTGTTTATTTTTTAATTTTCCCTATTCTTATACCTTCAACTAATTTTATTTTGTAAAAATAATTTTTTTTTTCAACTACTCAAACCTCACAAAAACTGTTGGTTACAGCAGGCTGAGGATGATCCTTTGACATAATTGCACTCACACTAGGTCTGTTTGATGTGACAAAGGGTAAGGTATGCTGCTTTAACTATTTTTTTTAAAACTGGAAATTCTGTTTGGAAAAGTATGATACTAAAATTTTGAAGAAGATGAAACCAAATTTTTCTCAAAAAATATAAATGGGTACAACAGAGATTGATCTTTCAATATATAGGTTTATTGATATTGGTGACAGATCTTTTTCTAAGCAATGAATAACATTATACGTAAATTTCCTGGCTACTCTGACGGCGGTATTCATATAGTTGACATTAACTCTGAGCTAAGTGTTCACTAACTGAGCGTCAGTTTCAAACTTAAACAAAAGCCACGTTTCTCAGCTATATTTATGAGTAAAATTAATTTTTATTCTTATCTTTGCGGTAACTTGTCTTAATCAATGACTGAAGCTACATTTATCAACTTACCAACTAAACTATATCTTTTAAATTTTGTTTGCAGCTTCACTTTGGTTTAAGAACCGACCCTTAGAGGTTATTGAACACTTGCACCTCAGAGTTAGTGCCAACTTTGAATACTGGTCTAAGCATCAGTCAAAGGAAGCTGGTACAACAGGCAGGTAGAGTTGAACATAGGAAGACTATATTTTTCTAAAGTAATTATTTTGTGGAAAATATTTTTCAATATTTCATATTATTAATAAAATGAATAAAATAATAATATGAAAAAAAAAAAAAAAAAAAAAGAAAAGATTAAGTATTAGGAAAACAATTTTTACTACTGTAGCCTATTTGTGTATTTTTTTTCCACAATAGGCAGCTACCTAAGTAGTAAAGCTGAGTTTTTTTCCCCTAAGGATCAGTAAAGAGTGATTATGAATAGCAAACAAAAATCTTAGAAATAGAGGAAATGCTTATTTTGGTTTGTAGGACTGTCGGCTCAGAAATTTAAACAGGCATCCTACATATTTGTCAGCCATATGCGGTGAACTTGACGGCGCAGCCATTCCACCACCAGGTTGAGCTGGCAAATATATTTCGTATATTGAGTGCGACGGGTTCCACACATTCCTCCCTAGAGAAACTCAGAGAAGTCAAACGATATATAATTGTTGGATGCTGCGGGAGGTTGGATGTGAACAGCACACTGCCTATACCTTACACACAGACTTATACTATCTGTACAGGCACAGTTTCCCAAATATAGAGTGCTATCTATCGATGACTTACAAAAGGAAGGACAGTAATGGTTCTGCCAGGCACTGCTACGGTTCGTGTATGTCCAGCACATGTTAAAAAACACCAAATGTAGGACTGTCATCTCTGGGATTCGAACCAGCATCCTACATATCTACCAGCCAAAAGCGGTGAACTTGAACACATGGCCATTCTACTGCCTACTGCATCTGGTAAATAAATTTCATATACAAGGTGTGGTGGGTCCCAACATGGTTGTAATATGATTCATTTTTATGGTCGGTAGATGAGAGGAAAGTCAACAAAAAGTAAAAAATTGTTGACTACATATAAGTTTATCCAGCACTTTGATGCAGGTATCTGCAATATCGTCTTCGCTTTACATACTGAAAATAATTTTCAGATAAAGTTTATTCAAATAACAACAATAACTGAATGCTGACAATGAAGGCTGTCTGCAACTCTGCATGCAGTGCTAAATTTAAACCATTATTATTATTATTTAGGTAGGCTATTTAGAAGTAAAAACGTTTCGACTTCAGAGATAATTTTAAACGAACCCTTACGACTGCAAGAGGTATCTATGGAGGCAACGGTGGCGTGTCCATGGCCCCCTGCAATGCGGATCCATAATTTTCCCTTTCGATTCCCATTTGCTGCTTCCGTCAAAAAAAAAAAAAAAAAAAAAAAAAAAACACAAAACAACAAACAACCAGCAATTTTTTCACACGTGAAACTAAACGTTGTAAACCAACCACAAATTTTGACCCACATTACTAACCTGCGCTATTCCGATTTCTGATACCAATAAAACTCTAATTTCCTGAGAAACTGGAAATTCTAAAATTACAGCGAGTTTAAACGTCTTCTTTATACGGTATAATTAACGATGTTAGTTCAAATATAACCGTATTAAATCGTAAATACCAAACTTAATTGAGACGACGTCGTTCGGTTCAAGTAAAAAAAAGACAGAGAGAGAGATAGAAAAAAAAAAAAAAATTATAAAAGTAAAATGGATTTGGATCCAAGAAGAAATTACTAAATGGCAGGTAAACTACATAGGTAGGTATACCTACATAAATATACCTACAAAAGAGAAGAAACAGAATAAAAAATATATAAAAAAAAAACATTTAAAAAAATTAAACGGTCTTATAAAAATTTCAAAAATTTTATTACATTTACGAAGTAGTTTAAAAACAATGCGATGGTTAGCCGACCCAATTAAATTCGTATTCGAGAAAATTCTTCGTATGTGAATAAAGTTGACCAGTAAAAATCTGACTTTTTTTTTTTTTCGCATTTATTATAAGAAAAGACGGAGACAAAAAAAAAAAGAAAAAAGAATTCGCACGATTTAAGAGCTGTTTTTTACGACGATTCGAGTTGAACTGAACTTCGTCCGTAAGACAAATGAAACAGAAAAAAAAAAAAACAAAAAAAAAAAAAAAAAACAAAAAACAAAACATAATAAACGCAAAAAATGGTACTTACCTACGTGAAGTGAGAAAGAAAATTATAAAAATGAAGTAAAATACCCTAATCACACCGCTCATTTCCGACACTCGGCTTGTGTGGAAATAATGTAGGATTTATTTTTATTCGCTCGAAATTCATGGTCGTAATTAATACCTATACATTTATATCTGCGTTGTGTGGGTATAGTTTTTAAAATTTTATTTCCGTGCGAATTCACGTCCAACGTATAGAATACATTGAACCTGTTCCAAAATATAAATTTCAGGTAGGTATTCTTCGTCTGTATACAGATACACGCATAAGAAGAAAAAAAAAAAAACAACTTGTTTGCGAAAGTGTTACACTAACATAGATCTACACAGCCGGAGAATTAAATGATTGATGATTTTTAATGGCTAAAGTGATTAGCGTTAAACACGATTTCTTATTCTTCTTATACAGGAAGTGAATTTGTGGAAATTTGACCAACGGAGAGGATGCCCAAACGGATGAAGTTAGCGCAGGATTGTGTTCACAGGAGATGACGATGGGAATCGATGTGGAAACGAGTGAATTAGGCATCGAAGATGTACGAAAAATATTAGCATTTTGTCGACAGAATAAAAATAGAATTTCAAAAAAAAAAAAAAAAAAGTATCTGTCATTATATATCGTCTGCGGAAAGAGTACCTACCTAATCGTTCGGATGTCAGTTAGCTTGGCAATTTATTTTCAGGTTAATATTAATTTTTTTTTTTTTTTTAGCCTAAGAAGCGAAGAATTAACGTCAAAATTTTATGTTTGACTAATGACATTAAAAAAGATGGAAAAGTGGCGGTGTGGTCGAAGATTATATTTTTCTTCGTTGGCATAATACGATTAATAACCATCACCGCATAGGCTCAACTGGTTAAATAACAGCTATTCGATGCACAGTTCAACAATTACCGAACTGCTAGATGTTTAGCTTGACATAATTCTGTCAAGATTCGGATTTCATAGCACTTCATGGTGGGTTAATGCGACCCATGTTTTCGAAACACGTGATCACATTCAACCATCTGATGTGGATCATATATCGTATCTATGTATATAAATGTGAATGTTTGTCTGTCTATCTATCTGCCTGTCTGTTTGTCCATCACTTCAAAACCGTCAAATTTATCAAGCTGAAATTTTCAGAACTTATTTGTGTTATCCCAAGGAAGGTTTTAAGTCAAGTCCGAGCTCCGTATCTCCCCTGGAGGTGAAGTTGTGAAGTTTGATGTGTACTTCAACAAATTGAGCGAGAATAAAAGCGTATAAAAATAGTTCTTTAACTTCTTAGAAGGACAAAGGGAAATATAGAGTGAGAGAGTGTGTTGGAGAGAAGGAGAGGGAGTGAGAGGGACTAGGAGCAAGAATGAGATTGGCCAAAATAGTATACATATATCATAAATGATTTGTTATCTTGCATCAGCTTCTGCAACATGTAGCCTCACAATCAGTGTGTGTTTGCCAATTTGGAGGATGTAATTTATTTAAAATTTTTTATAAATTTTTTTGTTAAGTGAGTAGTTAGAGGGGATAAATTGTTTTTACTATAATTTTTTTTTCATATAGTGGGTGGTTTGGTGAAGTAATTTATTTATATAAATTTTATATAATACACGATCAGAAAAGTAACGTTTAAGCTGGTATTTTTAAAGTGAAAACTAGCCCATATCATTGATCAATATAATCTCGATATAAAGTAAACGCACCTCCTTGTAAAAACGTGAAGCATCTTTTTACATAGAAGCATGTTCAGTTTACGTCGAGGTAGAAGTTACATTTCATAAATGAAACGTTAAATATGCCACAATGAGTAGGTTGATATTTTATTCCATTTTTTTAAAATTTTTAAAAAAGACTTATCATTGTAATAGAATATTAACGTTTCTTTGCTTTCTAATCATTAATTATACAAAGTATCTTTTCAATGAGATTTAAAAGTGAGTTTACATGACTTGGGAATTGCTCATTCGCTGCGCTTGTTTCACAAACTCTCTCACATGTAATTGCTCACTTTTGAACCTTGGTGTGTAATATACTATTTTTTGTATTGTAGGTGATCAGGTGAGGCGAGATAAAAGAAAAAAAAAAAGAAAAAAGGGGGTTTGAGAGAGAGAAAAAGATGTATTCTACTCGGAAGGTATTCTATACTTGTATACAGAAGTTAACTACTCTTAGCAAAAGGAATAATCAATTCTGGAATTGCATGCATCACTTAGAGCTCGCAGCTAGTACTCTTATAAAAGCATATCTTTAAAAATTAATTTTTACTTGACTTATTGAAGCTGTTATCTCGCAACCAATGGAAACAGTAGATCCACTTTGGATCCAGTCTCACGCTTCTACCCATCGAAAACGCGATGATGATTATTGATGAGATGTCCCCCTCCCCCCCCCGCCGACAACCTGTTTTCCGTATTCCTTTAAATACTACTGCTAATTTAGATCTAACGGTACGATAAATATCATCCGTGGCCAGTCTATGAGCTAGTATAATATTATACTGTGTACTGTGTAGTAACCAATACGTGCGGTAATAAAATTAATAACGGAGTCAGCAGTGCAGGTACTTATAATATACCTACATACCTATATAGAGCATACGTAAATCGTAGCCAATGGCAGAGAGTTAGGCGGTAATTTTTTCAAACCATTCGAACGCAGCCCAAGACGTATGGTCGAATAGATGAATACGTACATGGAGGAAGTCGTATTAGAAAAGAAGAAGTGATTTGTGACGAATATTCGTTAAAAATAGCCAAAAGTATGGTAAATTTTTAAGGAAACGTTCATTCGAATCTTGAGTAGAAGGTACCTATAAACGGTTCGAACTCTTAACACGTTTCAAAGAGTCATCCAACTAAGTCAACCAGTTTGTTCGCTTCTATAAATATTATTATTGTGGTAACGGTACTAATAAACCGTTTATTTCTTCTCTCGCCATCGGATGGCTGATGGTTGGTTGTCTTTATCTTCTCTGCCTAGCACTGCCATCTTCATCACCA
Source organism: Ericerus pela (assembly GCA_011428145.1). Classification (NCBI taxonomy): domain Eukaryota; kingdom Metazoa; phylum Arthropoda; class Insecta; order Hemiptera; family Coccidae; genus Ericerus; species Ericerus pela. The sequence continues at coordinate 241,610 of WOFM01001235.1, forward strand.
TCGTATCATCTTGAAAGGTAATATCTTAATTATTTTGATGGGTGGCCGGATAAATAACTCGATTGATGTTTCACAAAACGGAAGATCATAACGAATGTTTCGATTTGTGACTTAGTTTCAGTGGCAGAATTATAGTTACCAGTCGTGTAAGAACATAATCGCTGTAAGAGCTGAGCAGAAAATACAAAAAAAATAAAAATTCGAATGCATTTCTGATGCAGCAGGTATAGGTAGGTTGCCTTTATAAGGATGTGAAACTAATAAAATTATGCAGTGGTCCACTTATTATTATTGTTGTTAATTTTTTTGACTAATCGTGGTTCTTATTCCGTTTGACCTTTATAATTTTGTTATTATACTTATGGTTCAGTAATTCACACAGCTGATGAATTTAACGCATGGAACCATAATGCGTTTTGTCAGCTGCATACAAGCTATTTACAGTTATGGGCTGGATGATTATGCCTAAGAGCATAAACTTGAACTTTACCTCGTACCTCAGAGCTCAGCTGGTGTTGGCAGAAATTGGTTGCAAATTTTACGAAGTGAACCGGAAGTGAGAACATTAATAGGTGCGTATACCTACATAGGTATTCATTAAAAATATATTCTATTTCTAGCTGAAAATGTCAACTGCATATTTTTCGTACGACGTTCGTAGGTAATGATTTTAAACGTAGATACGTAGGCTACAGATCCTCAAAATTCGCGCAGGTATCTAATGATTTCATTCAAATTATAGGTATGTTAATTTCGATTCTTGTAAAAACAGGGAAATTGAGTGATACCGATAACGTTTAATTTCAAGCATAAATAATAGTTAATCGTTGGGTGGGTAGCCATTAGTGATGTGAATAACCGAGTAGTCTCGAAGACCAAAACTAATAAAACCAAAGATTAGACCGTGCGAAACTAAGATCAATCGTAAAACTTTAAAATAATTTGGACAAATCGTAAAATGTTGGCTATCTTATTATCTACTTCAGTAGCTACGTAATGTGCAGTATGGATTTAGCGATTGACTTGTTTTTTTTCTCTCTATTTGATCATTCATTAATGTTGGTGTTGAGCCCATATGTTAAGATTTTTATATAATATGGAAATACATAAATGACGAATTTAATTTAGCCATTAATAGCTATACCTATATGAGTATCTAAGTGAATATTTTTTTAGAAAGGCCGGAACTAAGATCAAAACTTTACTGTGAAAGATCAAGTTCAAGATCATGAACAAAACTAGAAGTGCAAGAATTCACTCTGCCAGACGAAAACCAAGACTACCATACATAGTCTCGTTCTCAGCCCAATTGCATTATCAAAACTGATAGGCTATTGGACAAAGCCGAAATTTTGTTTTTCAATTTTTTTAATGGGCTCTAGCAATTTAACCAGTTTATCCACCACTTTGAGGATATTTGAAGTGAATGTTGGGGGTATGGAGAGGTGGAGGCTAGTGGCCAATGGTCTTTCGACATGAATTTCTCAATCACATGTGAGAGCATCGACTGTACCGAATAAAATGCACCCAGAGATGTAGCTCAAGGACGGATGGGGGAGGCTCACCCCAAAAATTTTTTTGAAGTTCGCAAAATCGACTAGTTGTATTTATTGTTGCCAAATCGTGCCAGTTAATAACCTGGTTTTTTTTTCTTTCTTTTCTTAGAGGTAGCGATTTCAAAAATTTCAGTCAGAAATTTTCGTTCTTCGCCCTCACCCCTAAGAAAAAGTCTTTCGCTATGTCCCTGAATGCACCGCCATTTTGGGTCAGGAATATGATGGTGGCTGGTCTCAAACATTCTACCTTTCGATTATAAAGCCGAACACCTAACCACTGCACCACGTAGAAACACCTCGAAGTGTAATTAAAGTGGAAACTAGAAATAAAGAACTTCGTACAATGTGTTCTTAATGGACATTGAGTTATCGAAGTGATATATATATATATATATATATATATGTAAAATACGTGTACGTATTTTAGAGATGGCTGGCTATTTCACGTCCGTCTTATCATTTCCATAGTATGGCAGAATCGAATGTATCGAGATTTAGCTGATAAGACAGGACTGTGTAACTGCAAGTAAATTTTTATTTGATTTCATTCGTGTGCTGTGGTTATAATGTAGACGATCAAAACGTTTCTTTCTAGTAATTTTCTGCTAAACTATGTAATATGACAATCTAAGATTTAAGTAATTTTGTAATCGAGTAATGAACTTTTTAATCTTTGTATTTCACTTCTTTTAGGTAAGTTGAAATAAGTTTGATGCTAAGTATGTAAATTATCTGATTCTTAAAATATATTTCCACTTCTTTTAGTGCAATCGAGATATTGTTCATATTTCATTCAAAAGCTGCAAAATTACTTACAAATACAAAGATTAATTCTTTGATCAGCGATGTCGCCAGTTCGATTACAAGTTTTCATGCTTGCTGAGGCTGCTGCTGATGGGAAATCTACTGTTATCAGAATAAAAATAGTTAGAAAACCAGGGGATGAAATGTGGTACGCTTTTCCTCCTGAATTTCAATCGCTGACTATTCATGCCAAGCTGTTAGCTACGGGTTCAATGAAAGCTGCCAGAGATGCGCTTAAAGCCCGCGGACAGTATCGCACTGTAAATGTTAGCCTTTCTGAGGAGCTAGCAAAATCATATCTGGATGATGACGGTAACTTTGTTTTTTCTGATTATTTTTTGTCATCGGTAGAGACTGGTTCTTCGTCTGTCGCGCCGGTAGTGTCACTGGAGAAACAGGAATCACTAAAAGAAATAATGAAACATTTTCTGGTCGATAAATTAACATCCAAGAATTCAAACGTAGTTGCTTGGGCTGTTAGTTTTGAAAAAGAAGTAGCTCGGTTTTCTCTTGTTGGATCCAGAGTTATTGAGGTTTTTCACCTTTGCTTAGATACGTCAATGAATGACTGGTTCCTGAGTACCCAAAAGAAAATTGGTGTTGATGCCGGCTGGGCTCTATGGCACGAGGATCTTATCGCCACATTCGGTGATGTATCTTGGAAACCGATCCGATTTGCTTACAATTTCCTATATTTATCGGGCTCCTTAATAGAATACGTTATAAAAAAAGAAAAATTAATGTTAGATCTAGACCATTTTATCGCTGAAAATGTATTACTGAATTTAATAGTGTTAGGCTTGCCGGCTCATATTCAAGATTCATTGAATCGTAATTCAGTAACTTCGGTAAAATTATTAATTTCTAAATTAAAAAAATATGATGCTGATAACCCTGCTCGTCGTACATCTTCTGAGAATGCAAATTCGACTATGTCAAAAAAAACAAATACGATTGTTCGAAATGTTAATGGTATTACTAATTATAAGAAATTTACTCCTAAAAAAAAAACATGTTCGATTTGTGATAAATTAGGGAAATCTGGTAGAATTCACTCGGAAAATGTCTGCTGGTTTAAGGACTCAAGAAAAAATGAAATTAATAAAGTAAAATCTGTAAATAATTTGGAGATAGAGTCCGAAATCAATAATTCAGATGACTTGCCAAAAAACGAGTAACGGTACCACTGATTCAATTACGTCTTTTGATTAATGATTCTATATTATGTAACGGTATTTATGATTCCGGCTCAAATATTTCATTAATAAACTATAAATTTGCAAGGAAAAATAAAATAAAAATTAACGCTTGCAACAATAATTTTAAAATGGTCAGTGGTACGGCTTCAGTCTTTGGAATCGTAAAAATCAAAGTAAAAATTTTTGATATCGTCAAATTTGTAGATGTTTTTGTGATAAATTCGATTAATTTTGATTATGATTTTTTGATTGGCTTAAATATGATAAAGGATTTTGGGTTACACCAAGACCATGAATTGAATATTTCTCAGATTAACGTAATGGATAATAATAAAAAAATTGATCTCGGAACTGTAGTTCAGTCTGCACCGTTTACAGTAAATTTTAATGAATCTATTAAAATTAATGAATTCGAGGCAAATTTGGATCATTTAAATAATTACCAAAAGAATAAAATAACTTATTTAATTGAAAAACATAAATCTATTTTTGCGAAAAACAAATTTGATACGGGTTGTGTACACAACCACAAAGCTTCGGTTAAATTGACCGAGCATAGGTATGTATCTCGCAAGCCGTACAGATGTAATCCTATTGATCAGAAGGAAATTGAATCTCAAATTTCCCAGTTGTTAAACCATGGTCTGATCCAGGAATCTACATCTCCTTTTGCGGCTCCAGTTACGCTGGCATTTAAAAAAGATGAGTTTGGCGTTCGAAAGAAGAACAGATTATGTATCGACTTTACGGCATTAAATAAGCTTATTGTACCTGAAAGTCAACCTTTCCCATTAATAGAAGATTTAATTGTGAAGACTAGGGATTGTGTTTATTTTTCAGCTTTCGATATCAATTCCGCTTTTTGGACTATTCCCTTACGCAAAAAAGATTCTTATAAAACAGCTTTCGTCACACAAAATGGCCATTTTGAGTGGACATGTTTGCCATTTGGCCTTAAAACATCTCCCGCAATTTTTCAAAGGATCCTACAAAATATTATCCGACGTAACGGGTTGGACTATTTTTGTGTAAACTATATTGATGAAATTCTAGTTTTTTCAAAAACATTTGAGGAACACTTGGAGCACATTGATAAATTGTTTATGGCCATTAAAAAAGAAGGTTTTAGATTGAAACTATTAAAATGTAATTTTGCCAAAAATAACGTAAAATATTTAGGCCACATAATTAGCAATAACGTAACTAAGCCTGTTTTTGATAATGTGCTCCCTATCAAGAATTTTCCCATTCCTCAAAATAGAAAGAATGTGCGCCAATTTTTAGGGAAGGTTAATTTTTATAAGAAATATATTCCAAAGGCTGCACATATTTTAGAACCGTTACACAATTTATTGAAGAAAAACGTAGATTTTAATTGGTCAACAGACTGCCATAATAGTTTCGAAAAGATAAAAAGTTATTTATGTTCAAGTCCTTGTTTAGCTATTTATGATCCTTTAAAGGAGACAGTTTTATACACTGATGCAAGTTTGGAAGGACTTGGTGCAATCCTGAAACAAAAACAGAAAGACGGAAATTTTCGGCCAGTCGCTTATTTTTCCAAAAAGTTAAATGTTTATCAAAAAAAGAAAAAGGCGATTTTTTTGGAGTGTCTGGCAATTAAAGAGGCCTTAATGTTCTGGCAACATTGGCTTCTTGGAAAGAAATTTGTCGTTTATTCAGATCATAAACCGCTTGAGAATCTGAACGTAAACTCTAAATTTGATAATGAACTTGGTCAGCTTATGTTTTACTTGTCTCAGTTTGATTTTTCAGTAAAGTATTTACCTGGTTCCGAGAATCAGGAGGCCGACTGTTTGTCGCGTAACCCTGTCCTCGAACATTTTGAAACGCATAAAGAACTTAAAATAGTAAATTTTATTCAATTTAATGAAATAGCTATGGACCAAAATAAATTTTCAAGAGACTATTTCCAAAAAAATAACGTAATAAAAAAAATAATATACTCTTCATGAACGTTAGAGGTAAAAATAAAATTTTGATAACAGAAGATTTAGCGACTAAAATAATAAAGATAGTTCATGAAAAATTTGGTCATATTGGTCCTAAGCAGCTTTCGTTCCATCTTATTCCAATTTATTATTGTAAAAATTTTTTCAAACTAATTACCTCTTTCTGTCAGAATTGCGCTATTTGTACTAAAAATAAGTCCAGAGCATCTTTTCGTTATGGTTTTCTATCTCAGTTGGGCCCTGCGACTGAACCGTTTCAGATTATGTCAATAGATACAATAGGTGGCTTTAACGGAAATAATACTTCAAAAAAATATTTACACTTATTAGTTGATCATTTCACACGTTTTGCGTACATTTTACCATCAAAAACTCAAAAAGCCACAGATTTTATAAATTTAATACGTAAAATTTTAAGAGAAGGACAGAAAATAGAGACACTTCTGGCGGATCAATACGGCGGAATAAATTCAAAAGAATTTAAAGAATTTCTGGAGTCACACAATATCAAATTAATTTTTACAGCCGTAGACTGTACTTTCTCCAACGGTCTCAATGAGAGACTAAATCAAACTCTGGTGAATAGAATACGCTGTAAAGTTAATGAAAACAAAATAAATAAAAAAAAGCCTTGGTCAGTTTTAGCAGAAGAATGTGTTCAAGAATATAACGATACTATTCATTCATCAACCTTATTTTCACCAAATTATTTAATGAATAATATTAAAGTAAATTTATGTCCAAAAGATATTCCGATGCCTAACGTAACAGATCTGACCAATGACAGGTTATTAGCATTTGAAAATTCCCAGAGAAGTCATAAATATAATAAGCAAAAATTTGACTCCAAGAGAAAAGATATTTCTTATAGAGTTGGCGATTTAGTCTATGTAAATCATGGTAATCTGTTAAACAAAAATAAACTCGATGAAATAAGAACGGGCCCGTTCAAAATAACTGAAAGTTTGTCAAATGTAATATATCGCGTAGATGCTGGTTATCAGAAGAAAGAGTCAAATTTGTTCCATGTTTCCAAATTACTCCCCTTTGTTTCGTAATTTTCTCAGGTATGGGGATGTAAAATACGTGTACGTATTTTAGAGATGGCTGGCTATTTCACGTCCGTCTTATCATTTCCATAGTATGGCAGAATCGAATGTATCGAGATTTAGCTGATAAGACAGGACTGTGTAACTGCAAGTAAATTTTTATTTGATTTCATTCGTGTGCTGTGGTTATAATGTAGACGATCAAAACGTTTCTTTCTAGTAATTTTCTGCTAAACTATGTAATATGACAATCTAAGATTTAAGTAATTTTGTAATCGAGTAATGAACTTTTTAATCTTTGTATTTCACTTCTTTTAGGTAAGTTGAAATAAGTTTGATGCTAAGTATGTAAATTATCTGATTCTTAAAATATATTTCCACTTCTTTTAGTGCAATCGAGATATTGTTCATATTTCATTCAAAAGCTGCAAAATTACTTACATATATATATACATATATATATTCTTTTCATGCAGAAAATGAGAACGCCTACTCTGGCGCTAAGAATGTACGCACCACGAAATTCTGTGGAATTAAATTGTTTTTCGGCAGTTTAGAAACACAGCATTTGGAGCGCAGAAATCACGTTTTCATGCAAAACATCACAACTTATAGCTGAAAATGCTGAAAATTTTGTTCTCAATCCAGTGTTCAATTAGCAAAAATTTGAGCTCCATGTCGCTAGATCCTCACCTAATGAAAATTGAAAATTCAATAAATTTATTCGTTTGTGCTGAAATTTTTATCGTTTGTGCTATTTTCCTAGAAGAGTTATTCAAGAAAAATGTTTTCAAGGGGTTGTAGCACAAACGAAAAAAATAGCGGCACAAACCAGCACAAACGTAGCACAAACAAATGCCATATTGAAATTTTCGATTGCTTCTTGACGTGGGGGAACGTGTCTCTAGCTCCTCACTGACCTTGAAAACGTTTTTCTTGAATAACTCTTTTAGGAAAATAGCACAAACGATGAAAATTTCAGCACAAACCAGCACAAACGTAGCACAAGCGAATACAATTATTGAATTTTCAATTTTCATTAGGTGAGGATCTAGCGACATGGAAGGAGCTGAAAATTTGATGAACAGAAATGACAACGGAAACATAAAATATAAAGTCCTTCACGAATGTACTCATTTGGTGAATCAGAACAAATCTTCTCGAATACCAATATAAGCCTAGGGGGCACTTGCAGCAGAGAATGAGTGGAATTACGAGGAGAAAATGTAGCCTAGTGGGTTTGATCCCCTTATCACGTTACCTTTATTTAACTGCCTGAGGCAAACTATTAGGGCAGGGAGTAAATGTAGGTAACTTAGGTACCTACATTGTTTTAATAAACTAAACGTGTAAATATTGATAATATCGGTTAGTCTATGTGGGTTTATACCCGTCACCAGCCGCGTTTAATATTTACGTGAAAAAAATGTTGTCGTCCAAGCTGATTGGTCGTAGCCTACGACTTTTTTTAGAAATAAATATTTTCGTTACCGTCAGTCTCGCAGTTGCTCAAAAGCAGCATACCTAATGGCGGATTTACTCGAACTCTATCGAAGTGACCTAAAATTTTCGCCTAATGTTTGCCTACGTTGACAAATTAGGCTGTGCGTGTTATTTTTCCTCGCATATATTTGGCAAATAATTCATAGGTGGTAAGTTTTACTCTACTTTTAAATGAAGGTTGGCGAGATTTCCGCATTCTTTGCACCTTAAAACGTATGAGTACCTACACAATTTTATAAATAATTCGTAGGATACAGTCTTAAAGGTATGTGCATTAGTCTCTAATTTGACATTGCCTCGGTATCAGTGGTCATGATAAAACTTTCAACGTGTCAAAATATACCTACTACATATCTTAATGCACCACATCTTTCTTTCTTCTTTCGCCTTTTAGACATAGCCACTTTCTGCAACGCTCGCAAACAAGCCCTCAACCACTTCGCGCACTAACCTATATAATACGTCTCCTCAGCACCAACTGCTACTCGAGCAATTTAAAATTTTTTGCAAATTTAGATAAGTTACAAGACAAAGTTTTTAACGCCCGTCAATTACAAACTCATAAACAATGTACCGAGGAGTGAAAAAAAAAAAAAAAAAAAAAGAAGAAAAGATTTAAATACTGTTTCATTTTTCTCCTTTTCTCTATTACTTTTTTTTTTTTTTTTTTTACTTTTTGTATTCACGCGTACCTACGTTCGGCTTATCTTACCACCTGCTGTATTTAACCAATTATATCGGTATATATAACCAGCATCATCGACTTCTTGAGTCATTGATCTCTTCGGTAGTCATCATACCTGAAGAAAAAAAAAGTTGGTATACATATATATATATATATATATATATATATATATATATATATATATGTATATATTTCTTCCTCCGCCAACCGCATGTCTCGTATACAAGTACCTTTATATTCGTCATTGTTTCCACTGATATTGAAGTACAGTCATCGTCGAATTATTTTTTTCTCGCTCAACATACGCCTTAACACGTCTTCACCATTCAACCTACTACTGGACTGATTCGAGAAGATGGTTAAAAAAAAAAAAAAAAAATAGTGTCTGTGAATCGTTCGTGACCGTCGTCGACGACGATGAATTTATTGCGGAAATCGGTCGAGCGAAAAATTGTCGATAAATTTATAAATTGGTACAGAGGGTAACTCTCCTTGTTGATGCAAGATTTTGCCTTCCAGTGAAGGAGGAAGAGATATTTGAGGTGCATAAATTGCAGAATTTAGAATTGGGAAAAACAGTCCGTTTCACCCGAAGGAGGACTGTTATAATTCAAAAATCGTTTATTTTTGTTTCATTGGCTGATTGTACGGTAACTTAAATGGACGTTGATTTGACCGAATTCGCACCAAATTCGCACCTTCATGCGAATGAGTAAAGACGAACCTTCGAAACAACAAAACCGAAAGTTTCAGCTTTGCCGTACAAGCTTTAAAAATGATATTGGAAAAAGTGTAATTCAAAATGGTTCAATTTCAAAAATAATTTAATAAAAAAAAAAGCTAGCAACAAAAGCAAAATTCTGTTATAGTACCTACAGCAAAAAGAGAGCAGGAAAGTGTCTCAAAAATCAGGATTTGTGGGCACATAAACCAGTGATGATAATGGGAGAGAGAAATGATGAAGGGGATAGTTGTTCTCCTACCCGGAAAAAATATATTTTTCAAATTCTGGCATAAAAAGTTCGGTAATTTTCTAATTCCATAGATATGCAGGCGTGAGATCTATTCTTAATTTATAATTAATAAATAATAAAAATTTCATCGCGTTGATTAAGAGTAGATTTCTGAGTTCCGTTCAAACGGACTAAACTCAATTCCTAAATCTGTTCCCATGTTTTCCTACAATTAATCATCTCTGTGAATTAGCAATACAGATTATAAGGTGTGATAAATAGAAAAACAGAACTCGACTGTGAATGTATTAGGTAGGTAAGATGACGTGGAAGAAGAAATAGATCTTCACGATAACAATTTGGTGGTAGATATGTTGGAAGATATTCACAGCTGCCACAGCAGTCCGTTTTTAACCTGCCAACAGTATAATAAATGTTAAAAGGTTCTACAATTATCGGAGTTTGCTTTTTCTTTCAAACTTTCAATTTGTTTTGTTAATTCAAAATAAGAATCGAAAGTAAGATCAATATTATGACTTCAACATTACCTCTACATATATATGATAGCTACTACGTTCGATTGTCCAATGGCTCATAATACCAAGTTCCTCAACTTCAAATCAAGGTCTTAACACTGGTAACTATTATGTATAAGTCTACTTGACCGTTTAAATGTAAAGAAGATCGTTTTATCTTAAATGTGGGGTTTTGTACACACAATCCAGAGAGAGTTGTGTGAGATATCAGGAGGCAAGACCTTATGGTTCTGTGTAGTATATGTAGGCAAGCTTGTTTCACATTGTTTTTCCCCTTCTGATGTATGACATTGATATTTTTTACAATTTGCGATCTTAGGCTGTCTATCAAAATTTCATCTTTTGACTATTTACATTTCTTGATTAACCTTTTTAAATAATCATGTGATAATCATTTTTGGATGTCACAATGGAATTATTTTAAAATTAAAATAAGAACAATATTATTTTTGGTACAATTCAAGGGTGATATTTTCAAACTATACAAATTACAGAAAAGTTCCCATAATTTTTACAAGTTGCTATATTGTGTTTGTGTTGTCAAAAATTTCTGACTAAAATGGTGCTCTGCTACAAAAACTGAAATTATCATTTCATCAAACTGTAATTGAGAACTTGATTTTTATTCCAATTGTGATAATAGATTTGAGAATTATTATATTCAATGGTAAAAGGTAGGAATAAGGGTGACCGAAACGGGTTGAGTGGGAAATAGGCTATTTTGGTAACATGGTGTTGTAGAGCCCCCTTTATTTTATTTTTTTTATTCCCTCAAAATATGATGTGATTTGTGGTTTTTCCCAAAGGAGTTTTGGTTGCCACTTTTTAATTTTGGTCTTACTTCTCACTTTCATTCCAGAATCAGTCTCTTGTTCTTCTTTTTTCATTGACTGAGTTCCACACCTTTTTAAAATTTTTTATTTTTGTTTACACGCGACAATTTTCTAATTATTACAAGGTGGCTTCATATGGTTGGTCTTTGGTATTACAGACATCAAAACCTTTCCCCGCATAATTAATTTGTTGGTACAGTCCGTTCAAGGAGTCTTGATCCCTGAAACAAATACAATCTGCAACAATTTTACAATTTTACATAGATTATTGGTCCATTGTTGCCAGTTGGAATATGTGGGAATAGGAATTAAGATTATGATATGTGAAAATTTGAAATGCTAAAATCAAAATAAATTAATATTTTAAAACATTGTTTTAAGACGCAATGATCATCTTTCAATGGATGGACTATAATATAAAGATTATTGTGAGACAAAATGTCAAAAAAATTTTTTGAGGACCATGTTCTATTTTGGAGGGGTTAGAACCTCAAACCCCTATATTTAGGATCCATTTTAAGAACAATAATAATTAATCATCCAATTTGTATTTATATATGGCTGCTGAGCTGGACAAATGTTAAAAATATTTTGGAGAGGGTAAAAAATATGATAATTTTGAAGATATTGCAAATTTAAAATGTTTATGTTACAAGCAACCACAGAGTATTAAATATAACAAAGGACGTACGTTCATCTAAACGCTGCTACAAAAAACAACACCACTTCCGAAGCTATTTGTCCCCACTCCTTCGATACCAAATTTTAATTTCCTTGCCCCTCATTCTAGCTCGATTTATCGGCAAATTAATGTTCTTAAAGAAATGAATCAAAGGGAATTTATATGCGTTTAATGGCATTAATTCTACGTCGACGTTTTAAAACAAACTATATGGAAAGAAGACAAGTTCAGGCGCATGCGCACAACCAACGATCCATAAAGTTACCTGCAAACAACGTCTCCTATCACATTTTGGTTAGAGATAAATTGTCCCAATTGCAGCACTGATTTTGTTCGTACTTCGGGAATTGTGTTAGTTCATATCATTTGCCATTGAAATCCCATAGAATCAAAGAGAACGAGAAGAATCGCGAGAGAACCGTTTAATGTGGAGGGCTGAAATTTTTATGATACATTATAGAATATTAGCTTGAAATTCTGTGAAAATTTCAGCTCAATCGGACATTTTGTTTTTGAGATATTACCAAAATTCCGCAAAATAAATTGAATTAATTTTATTTGGTTTTCCTCTCCTCAGAATCAAAGTTATCGACATAAATTGTGAGAAAACCGTTGGTTGTAAAAATCTTAAATTTTTATCACCTATTGTAGAATGTTAGTTGAAAAATCGGTGAAAATTTAAGATCAATTCCACATTTCCTATTTGAGATATTGCAGAAATTCGCAAACTCCTCAACTAGATAGAATCCTTATCATTTTAGTTATTTAATCTGAACAGGATTTCAGCGATATCGCGACAACTAACTTTCAGATTCAGCTGAAATTTTCACAGAATCTTGACATAACATACTGAAATATCTCATAAAAATTTCAGCTCTCTGCAACTCACTGTTCTCTCACAATTCCTCTTTAGGTATAACTTACATAGTATGGAATGGCAAATGATATGAATTACCTAACTATAAGATCTACTTACAGAATTTCAGCGATTATTTGAAAGGTAAACTTACAATTTTCATCTAATTTTCACTGGATGCTCATTGCTAACATAATTATCTTGATGTCTCCACAAAATTTAGCTCAATAGTACATTTGATTATCCAGATCCAGTGAAATTCTGTTTAGATTGAGTGATTAAAATGATAAGGATTCAATATAGCTGATGAGTTTGCGGAATTTCTGCAATACCTATCTCAAAAACGAAATATGTGATTAAGCTGAAATTTTCATTGCTTCTTCAGCTAACATGGTATGATGTCTCATAAAAATTTCATATTTTTTCAACATACGATTCTCTGGCAATTTCTCTCGATAACTTGCATTCTGTGGAGAAGAAAGGCAAATTAAATAAACTTAATTTAGTTGCGGAATTTCAGCAATATTTTGAAAACAAAAAGCATAAATGAAGCCAAATTTTCACAGAATAGTTAGCTAACATAAATTACAAACCTTAATGTCTCTATTCTCACCCAATTTCTCATGATAACTTTGATTGTTTTGAAGGGAATAAATCAATAAGGGATACTACTTTTTCATAAGATGAATATTAATGACAGTAATGACGAGAATGTATGTTCTGTATTCATTCCAATCAAATTTTATCCGTGATTACAACATTATTTTATTCTATTTTTTATCAAACGTCCATATTTTCTGAAATAAATTGAACAATATAACAAATTAGAAGTCTCGATCAAAAATCGATCACAAAAAAATCGATCGATCTAAAGCAAAAAAAATTGATTTTTTTGATCATTTTAGAAAGTCGATCTGATTGTGATCGATCACAGTTTTGGGTCATGACCGAATGATCGATCATGTTTTTTTCAAATTTTATCAATTAGTAATTCTAATTACTATTAGATATTGATATGATAAATTGATAATGATAATAGCCAAACTCAATAGATAGATAGGTACTTAATGGCTAATTTGTTTTGTTCTCTGTTCTCGTCTCGTTAGACGTTAATTGATATTTAATCAATATTCATTCAATAATCATAATCAATTTCATTCGTTGTGACTCGTGGCTAAGTGGTTTCTTAAATCAGTTTGATGGGAAAGAGTATCATTTGGAAGTTTGATTGAATGAATATTATACTTACCTGATATTTATGTACAAAATGAGACATAATGAGGAAATGAGATATGTGCAGAATGAGAGATATGAATACCTTTTTTTTTAATCATCTATTTCTAATTTGTATGAGCTAGAGTATTGTTGAAATTTTCAAAATTCTTTAACAGTGAATAGTGATTGTATTGTGTAAGGAATGAGGATGTAGACTTTTCATTTTATATACCAATTGACAATTTGTTATTTATGTTCATTTTCATACCAGTGTAGTGCATACTCTTCCAAGTTTACCTGGGAGTTATATAAATATGTATATCCAATCAAATATGAGCAAAATTGGTGATCGTTGTGATCGATCAATGAAAAATCGATCTTTTTTTTTCGATCTTTGATCATGATCGATCGAAACAAAAAAGAGATCGATCATTTTTTTCTCAATGATCGAGACCTCTATAACAAATCCGCTGTAATTGCCATAAGATGTATTGGGAACTGTGAGGCACGGGGAACACTAGCGCTAAGTATACGCTGCTAGTGGCAGAACGCCGAAACTGGCCGAGTCAAATGACTTGGTGTTCAATATAACTTTGCCCACAGTGGTGAAAAAAGTCTGAAAAAACAGAAACCGTAACAAAAGTTTTTTATTTCTAAAATACTTTAAAACAAAATTATTGTTCTGAATGAAAAACACGTCTTTCACGTCCAATCATCAGAACTGAAAATATGACCAATTTTTTTAGGGTGCAAATATTTGTTTGAAAATTCGTACACACCCAGTCCCTCTCTAAAGCTGGCACTAGGTACTGTACTGACAGAAAACTTGTTTGAATGTTGAAGTTCTGGACGGAATCATAAACGTATCGAAATATATTGGCGACAGCTGACTGAACAACGAAACTGAAGGATATGACAGAGACTCCTGCTGATCATTTTGCGTTCAAGTAGGAAAACTAGGCATTGCTTTTATTCTCCAATATAGTCGATTAAATGAAAAAGTGGTCGGCAATTTCACATAACGTATATCATACATTTTTCATTTTTACGTAGCATTGCAGTTTTGGAAAGCAAATACCTAGCAAATAACTTACCAATTTTCTGTTTTCTGTATATAAATGCGAAAATTCAGATACCAAAACTGCCTTCGACTTTGTACTCGTAACAAAACTGACCGCGTTTCCGTGAAACGTTTTACATACCTACCGCATTTGTATTTGAATACCGTCGCCCATTCTAAATCTCTGTTATATGCCTCCTTTTTCATACTTGGAATTAATCCAAATTCTTCTTCACCTAAATTTTTCATCGAGAGAAATAAAAGTAGGTAAGTATAATTTTATTTTTATTCTTGTTTTAACGTTGAACGAGTTTACATTCGTGCGGTTCTTTTATCTCGGCCCTCATGAAGAAAAACGAAAGTGAAGAAAGCTTATCTACCACTAACCCGAATGATTCTCGAATTAGTAAGTTTACCTACTTATTATACTCTCTCGAAAATACGCAATAAAAGCAAATCAAGCCTGGCTTATAGGTATACGTTAACGCGCTAAAATTATTTGAATTGAATACGAATTCAAATTTTATCAGATTAATCAACAATGGTTGATGAGAAGGCAGAATGAGACTATTAGATACCTACATAGGTATAGATATCTCTTTACCTAACGCTTATATTGCTGTAGGTATCTCTTTCTTCAACTTTTTTTTTCACCGTTCATCAAAAATCTCTAATTGAATCATCATAAAAATAAAGGTGAAAATAAACTATTAACGTTTCAACTCATCAAGAATATATATATATATATATATATATATGTATATAATATTATAAAATTAAGAATAGGTATATAGGTATTATAAGTAAAGATTCACGAAAAAGTGCATTGAATGTGGCCCATTTGGTGAAATAGATGTCAATCGGATTACGGCTTTTGGATACTAATTTTCTCGGTTTATACATTCATCAGCTCTCAAAGTCTGCAGCTTCTTCTCTTTCTGATGATCCAAATTTTTAATGCGTTATCTTAACGGAATAGTGATTGAGAATGAAATGCAAAATGAGGAAATTTGACCTGACCAGTGGTGATGTGTCACGGTTTTCAAAGTTTATCATAAATTTTTTATTCTGCTCCGCATCTTCAAATAGGTACATAGCATTACGACTACCTAACTGAATTATTTATCGAATGATGTAAAAATCATAGATGAAAAAAATTGTTACAAGTCATATACCTACTTCCTGCAGAATGAAAACAATTTGCGAAAATTTAACGACTGATAACAGCGAATAGGTACGTTGAAATCGATACACCTTCCAAACTACCGAACCATTTCAATAATTATGGCCTCTTTTTTACCCATTTTGGTCAAAAAAAGGGTACGTGTTAAAATTGACCTTACAAAATGGTTAGGGGTGGGGACTATTTCACCACAAAACAAAACTGATGACACAATTTTCCCACTTTAACTCTTTTTTTTCTTTTTTTTTCTTTTTTTTTCTTTTTTTTCTTTTTTTTTCTTTTTTTTTCTTAATGTAGGTAAATACCTATCTTATAATATAGAAACAATTTTTGTAAAATTATCTTATGACCAGTTTTGCAGATAATTATTTCGTCTTGAGTATATTTAAGTCTAACTCGAGATCGTTGTTTTCTTCATAATATCATATGAATGCATCTGGTTAATTGATAATTCCGACATATTTATTTAGATCTGTGTGAATTATTGCTGCGTAGCAGCACGGAGTACTCTTTTAGTATTTTTATAATTACGTATTTATATACATATAATTATAGAGGTACTCATTGTTAATATAGATATGTTATGTAGGTATAACCTAAATTTTTGATTCACGGTTTTAAGGAAATTATGAAACAGGTAAGGCTGAAATTTTCACGAAATGTGGTTCTTATATTCTAAGACCAGATTTGATTTATTGGTTCTGTAGTTTGCAAAAAAATTTTGGAAATCAAAGAATTTTTGGAAAAATTGTTTTTTCAAAACTTAAATGAAACTACAAAAGGGCTCGGGCTGTAATTTCGACGGTAGATTTTCCTTAAGTGAATGTAGCCTGACAGAAGTTTGGTGCGTATTCGTTCAGTAGTTTCTGAGAAAACTGGAAAAGAAAAAACTGCTGGAGAAAATTTTGGGTTCATGGTTTTGAGAAAACTACGAAACGAATAGGGCTGAAATTTTTACGAAACATAGTTCTTATATAGGACTAAATCAGATAGTAGTTTCTTACCTATTGGTTTAGTAGTTTTCAAGAAAACTTGTGAACAGTAAATTCCTGGAGAACTGGTTTTATCACGATTTTGTGGAAACTACCAAGAGATTGGGCACAAAATTTTCACGGTACATCGTTCTCATGTATGTGCGAGTTTGATAAAAGTTTAGTACCAATTAATTCAGTAGTTTCGATAAAAATAGAGAAAAAAAAAGTACTGGATAAAATTTTGTGTTGGCAATTTTGAAAAAACTACAATATAAGGAATAGGGCTGAAATTTTCACAAAAGTCCGTATATACGACCAGGACTAATAAGAGTTTCGGTAGTTTTCGAGAAAAATATGAAACAAAAATGAAAAATTGCTGTTGCTTGAAGTATCTTTTTCGGATTTTCGACGCAAAGGGTTACGAGCGTTTTTCTTGCATTGCATTAATTGTTTTCTTTTTTTCATTTGGTTTCGTGTTCGTACTTGGTCATTTGATTCAGCTTCTGAAAAATATTTTGATGTCGGAGTGGGAGAAGGATGGTCGAAATAAGGTAGTCAGTAGTCTACCAGCGTGAATTTTCCAATGATGTACGGGGGCACCATTTGAACCGAGCTGAAATACACCACCATTTTGAGTCGGGAATACTATGGGCTTTGTCGAAACTTGATTTATGTATGCGTAGTACTTAAATTGACTGTTTCTTAAATGCATCGATCGATGTCTCAAAAGAAAAGAATATGTATGTCAGTTTTTAACAGATTTTCAATCCTAAAGAAAAAGAAGGAAAAAAGTTTTAATAAAATATTCTAAATTTATTTCCGCTAAGTTACTTTATTCTGGTCAACTAGATCGTTTTTCAGCTAACCAATTTCGAATTTTGTAATGAATTTTCATAAGAGTATTGTCTTGGGTTATGGTCAGTGGCCATGATCCTTAGTTATGGTTAATGTCAAATTTTGTTACTAAAGATTCTGGTTATGCTTGGACAATAACGGTAGTCGCTGACCTTGGTCTCTTGATTTGGTTGCTGGATGTGGTTTCTGGCAGCGATTTAGTAGTTCTAGTCAGAGACAATAATTGCTTGTCTCAATCATTTCTCTGAAAGAAGTTGATAGCTTTGATTAGTAGAGAGGATTAGTGGCTCTGATCCTTGACTTTGGTTACCAACCATATTCATGCTCACTGGTTGTGGTTGTTGACTCAGAATTTTCCAAATCTTCAACATCACTGGAACCAGGCTCATATTATTATCAGCATAGAAAATAATGTATTATAGAGAATAATGACTTATAGCGTAGGTACTTACATTGCTTCGGTGAGATAGATTTTTCCACTCACGTGTGGTTCAAAAGTGATTCTTATGAAGCTTCCACACTCAAAACATCCTTTACAACCGTTTTAGGTTTTTAGGAATCACAAGATGTAGGATTAATTTGTTTCTGAAGGAAAAACAAAAATTATTTAAAAATATTTTCTCTCATTGTAATCAGCTGGACCATGAATATTATAAAAGATAGGAGTATATTCTTTAGGATTCTTTTATTTGACACGTTCGGTATGAGACCATTAGCTACTTTTGACTTTTGTCGACATGCACTGTTGATGATTTGTCTTAAGTTCCATTTCTTTCATTCCGCGTACAGGTCCAGTTCACTGATATAAACTCTCTATGTAATTATGTACGAGTATAACGTAGATAGCTGACTTGCGTACATTCGATATGTTACGCAGTGATCCTTATGGTATGTTGAGATGTTGCGTTGATTCCCCCGGGCATACATTGATGTATGTAAAGCGCTAATCAGTTTGATGTAAACATTACGCCCTTGGGTGTAAATTGCAGACCAGAAATCTGTGGTGTAGTAAGGGGAACGTGGCTCGCTGTATGAAGCTGAGTTAGCTATCAAAGTTACGCGTACATAGTGTGTACATTACATAATATATCAGTGGTAGGTATAGTTCACTTGAAAAGATATGAGTCTAAATTATTATTTGCATGGCTTAATCTGAGTAACAGATTTAATCTCCATTAATTTATTTGCATGTGTTCTCGAAGAGCTAAACCGAGCATATTTACTCTCTTTAAGCATATTATATTAAACTTACATCCAGAGTGGAGGATCTACTTTGAGATGATCACCTCATCAGATGAAAGTTGAAGATAGAGTATTTCATCTATATTGAATGCATAGGTATACTGTTGGATTATTTTTCTAATAGTCGAATTAATCACAGAAAAGTAATGAACATACCACTCATTGATACGAATTTATGCTGATCAGAAATTGCTCGTACTACATTAGTAATAGCTGAAGCAACACGAAAGGAAAGCTTTAATAATGGATAACTTATGGGAACTGAAATTATACTCAGCATATCTGTGTTTGTCGGTATATTTCAGATTGCTATGGTACAAGATGTATAAGTATGTACCTAGCTATTAAAATTTTTAAACTCTGTTATTGAAACAAGTTTAAGACCATAGTTGACAAAAAACATGATTCATTGTTGTAGATGTTCTCAAACACAAACTCTTTTGTTTGAGTATTAAGCTCTTTTTCTTAAGGAATGATGTCCAGTCAATTTCGTGCCTATGTCAGGTTAGAAAGATCGGCTGGTAGGTTGGTTGCATTTGCCATAATATGCATTTCATCAGCAAAGATGTAAGTATACATGCTTACTTGCCTTCGTAAAAGCAATCTGTAGATGTGTGAAAAATAAAAATACATATTGATATTTGGGAGACAATATTGATATGTTGGGACCACCAATCCTCTTCCCCTCACACTCTTGCGAATAATCGACTTTCTGTACATAAACATTTTTATACATTTATACTCGCAGCTACACTGATACTCGTTCTGCCACTCATTTGTTCAACTCAGTACATACTCGTTTCTAAACAATTTCTAATACTCTGTACTTTAAATATTTTCTTTGCTGCAACTACGCACTTCTAAGACGTAACTTCGTGAACATATTTTTTATTTTTCAATTACATCGAATCTGGCTTTTTCAGAACTCTATAAATTAATTCCCAATTTACCCGACAAATGACGATATTTTGGATTATAAATATCAATATTTTGCACATCGATATTTTGCATTTCAATATTTTCCCTGAAATATCAATATTTCGCACCACTAGAAGTCTGTCCATTGTTTCAGCCGCATTGTCTGTTCGAATCCACATAGCCGATATAAAGTGTAATTAAAGTAAAATGCGCTATTAAATGAGTCATGGAAATGGTCCATGACCCCGTCTGTTGACAAAAGGGCCGAGTCCTTCGAGGAGGCGACTGAACAGTGGTTCTCGACCTCTTTCAATCACATAGTACCCTTTGTGCCAAATTATCAATCGGCTTAAATGAATTTTTTATTTTTCCCTCTGCAGAGTACTTATTCACTTGAAATTTAGGCCTAAATGAAATTTGATACTTGCTTGGATTGCATCGACTTGAGAAAAAAGAGCAAATTAATAGGATGAATAGAGAAACAACTCTTCAACAACTATAATTCAGAAATCGTTGGAAAATTACAGTCGAAATCAATTCGAATTTCAAAAACTCATTGTTATTACTTTCGCATACAGATATAGGAGACTTGAAAAATGTAAAGAAAAATTTTTTAAGGACAACCAATTTTCGATAAAGATGTGTTGCACTAATAACCGGTTACGAGTATTTCGATACGGGAATTCGTTCGTGATTTCCATCAAAACTAGCCGGTATTTGTAATTCTTTAGATTGTATAGTTATTAAGTTGCATCTCTTTTCGACGTATGTACCTATAATCAGAAAAAAAAAAAATCTGAAGGTTGTATCGTCAGTTTCGAAACACGTTCGGGTCATCAGTTTCGAAGTTATACGAAAAATTCGAATTAATTTGTGGCTCTGAGAAATGCAACTCTACCAAATGTCTGCAGAAGTTCGACGGTCAGTACAGTCATGATTTATATCAATTTTTCAATAAGTACATTTTCTGCACTATGAGGTCTTCCAGTATTCGAATATCTGGCCGAAGTGTTTGTTTTTTAAATTATATTTTAAGGCGATCATCAGTAGTGTCATATTATATTTTGCGGCGATCAAAATTTATGATTTCTTAATGAAAAGAAAGTCGAAATGAATATTCTTACTCCACAAAGGTAGATTAATACGATGTTTTACTAACTATGCATTTCGCAGGTACCCATAATTTATTTTCATTTATTAATTTCATAGCTTATGCTTTATTGGCCTTATGTCACGTATCAAAAATAATTTTGACTTGCTTTGCTATGAACCCCGCAAATATTCATCCTAGAAATCAAATTTATTTAAAGAAATTTTTCTGAAAATTTGTTATTAATAGGTAAGTGCAATAATCCAACGTAAAATCTACTATTTTTTTATCTACTATGATTTAACAGAAATTCATCTAATTTTCTCGATACTAAAACAATTTCATTTTATTAAAATTAAGAAAATTTACATTAACTCAGTTAATTTGTTGGTTATCAGTAAAGACGTGTCTGTTATCATCGACTGAAGTAGAAAATATAAAGAACCCAAGATCTTACGAGAAAATACTTTTCAGTGAATAATGCCAGTAGAACAATCGTTAGAAAAAATAATCCAGCTTATAATTTACCAGAATTTATGTTTGACGAAAATTACACAGAAAAGCATAAAAAATATAATTTGTGCGCTAGAAATTATAAAAAATAGGGGTGAACATCTTCTCAACCATCATTTCAACCTCACTTCTAACCATAATAACACAACTGTCAAAAAACGCGTAATATATTTTTATATCGAACTTATTTTTTCCGAGTTAAGGAAGTTCAGACCCCTAGGATCCCTTCTTGCAAACTCCCTTGGTAGTATAAACCTGAATCACTTTTCGAAATTTAGCTAAATATGATTTAATATTCAAAGATTTTACTTTTCGGTGATATATTCCTTCTACAGTCGCAGAAACATAGGAGACTTGAATAAGCGTATATAACAGTTCTAGAAAAAAAAAGTATTTTTAATAAATTTTTTTTGTTTCAGAGAACTACCGAAAAATCTGCTTTTTACTGGAGGCATAAATCAATTCTAAAGTTTGATCATCCACTCTCACCCCAAATTCCCTTATTAAACGATTCCGTACTCATAATTATTGAAAAATTAGTATTAGTAAGTAACCACGAGAATAATTCTTTAAAAAATTACTATATTTATTAATTGGAAAGAAAGAAATAGTATGTTTTTTAGATTCATCCAAACTTTCTATTACATTTTTGTGAGCGTAAAAATAATCGAATGCCAAGAGAGCAAAGGAAAAAAAATCAAATTTTCTTTCTTGCGAGGTCATTCCTCCCAAAAAAGTAATAATAAAATGAAATAAAATAAAAAAGAACCATAAAAAAACAGCATATTTCTTTTAAAATATGAGAAAATTGAATTTTTCTTGACAGTCAAGTTGATTTTGTATCATCTTAAACTTGATACTGTAGACCTAGAGACAAGACATTTTTTCCGAAAATTTTTGCCGACGCAATGTGAAATGAATTTATGAAATAACTCGTTCCAGCTCTCCGCATCCGAAGAACTCATACAGGTACCAGATTCCAGTTTCTCACAATACGTGATATTCAATTTTTTTTTCCAATTTAAAGGAAATATTGTTCGTAATTATTTCATAATAAGCTGATTTTCGCAGGTTGTTTGGAATTTTTCTATTATAATAGTATAATATACACACCAAGTGTTTTTACATGACTTGAAAATTGCTCACTCAAATGTATTTTTAACGTTTCCTTTCGTAAAATAGAAGCGACGAAAGAAAGTACGAGTAAAGCGTCTATTAATTTGCGTGAAAGTTCTTCAAAGAAACGAATTTAAAACTTTCAGTTTCGATAAAAGTCGAACGGTTTCTGGTAACTAAATTAAATTTTAATTTATTTCTGTACGCAACCTCGATCATCTAACCACCTATCTCCATTTTTTGATATGTCTATTTACTAGATCGTGCCATGAAAATAAAAAAAAAAAACACCAAAATCCAAGACCCCCCAAGGTACTCGTGTATTTTATAAAGCAAACATAAATTAAATCAAAATACCTTTTCGTCGAAGAAATTGTAATTTACGATTTAGCTACGCGACAAATTATACACGTCCTAATTTTCATCCAATTTTCCTCAACTGGTCAAAATATCTGAAATTACAGTTGATATAAAAATAGGCCATCTGAAATAAAAGGGGCTAATTAGTGTATGCGGTTTTTTTTTGTTTTTTTTTTTTGGTTTTTGTTGTTGTTGTTTTTCCTCTCTTTAATACTTTTTCTTTACTAACTGTCTCTTTTCTGGATTGAATACTATTTAGTAACAAGTTCGCGGAACAAGAAACGTGTGAACAAGATTTACGAGAAAAATGAAACAGATGATTACTTATTGCCTCTGGCGGACGTGCTTTTCTTTTATGTGCTTCCGAGAGGAAGATATAAAACGAAGATTTTTATTATTATTATCTCTTCTTCTTCTTTTTTCCCTTTTTTCTTTCTTTCTTTTCTTTTACAGCGTCAATTGTCCAAAGTGAGCACGTATAATATAACGATGAGAATGATTGCTGGCCAGCTGAGAAACAGTATGTCCAGCGGGAGAGACGAGAAGTTTTCGTGCCCATATGATATTATGGTTACTTTTACACGTGATTTTAAGGCAATAAAAAAAATCTCCTAATGGATCATTCCCGCAGTGCCAGAAGCTCGTGAATTTTCATTTTGAACGTTCACATAAATACGTATAAAAATATGAACGTATATAAATTATTTTTGTCAAAATTTGTATAAATGCGTTTTCATCCTCGTCGAAAATGACTGATTTCGTTAATTTGCCAGTTCAA